>CM065387.1:8632500-8785000 GCA_033060915.1 Euryodendron excelsum | reverse complement strand
TCAAAAATTATTCCTGCTACAACCACGGTCACGTCCACAACCACATCAGCCAAATGTGATTGCATTCACTTCAGAGAATGAAGCAAAACTAGTAGGTTGGGACTGATGATTTTTGATTAGCAACTCATTATTTTGCTTAGCCACAAGAACACATGATATCAATTCAAAATATTTTTTAAATCTACGTTTTTGATATTACTACTACATGAGCACATTCGAAGCATGAAATGTGAAAAATATTTTTTTCAATATGTCTTCTTCAGTAATAATTTTTCCACATAACTTTAATCATGAGCTGATTTTAAATAACGCAGAATTGTACTCACTAACTATTTTAAAATCTTACAACCTCATGTGCATCTAATCGGATCGGGCTCTTGGGAGGATTACGGTTTTTTAGTGCTCGTATCTCTCTTTTAAATTTTTTCATAATATCAATGGATCTTTTTATCATGAGGTACTCAGATTTCAAATTTTCATGAAGATGATGATGAAGAAAAATCATTGTTTTAGCACAATCTTGCTAGGATGCGTCATTTTCCTCAGTTATTGTTTGCTCAAGTTTCTTCACAGCCAGATGGATCTTAGTATCAAGGATTCATGATAAATAGTTATTCCCAAAAATGTCAAGGGCAGCGAATTTTAATTTTGTAAGATTCGACATTTTCAGATTGCTATATTAACAAAATAATAAGATTAAATTAGGACAAAATTATTAAGACTACACATATATTCAAGCCACATAAAAAAAAAAAAACACTGCAAAGTAACATTTGCCAACGTAAATAGTAAATAATTATGACCTTTTAAAATTTTAAATTTCGTAGAAGTCAGCAAATATTAAAAATTATGAGACATACATGTATGTGTGTATTCAGAATTTCGTGCTGATAACGTGTTATAAAACTAAATAGAGTATAAAGGAAATAAAATAACTCAAAACAAAGTATAGTGAATAGTTCTTTAAGAATTGACAAATATTTATCATATTAGTTTTTCTGGAATAATTAAAAGTTAATTTTTTGAACCATATAAGACTTTATTAATAATATTGAACTAAATAGAATATAACAGAATCTTTAAAAATTTACCTATACTTTATTTTTTTTATTTTCTCTTTACTTTTTTTTTATTTTCTCTCAATTTTTTTAATTGTCACTTAAACCTTTACCAGAGCTCCTATTTATACTAAATTGAAGTAGATCGGCAATCGGAAGTCGAGAGCCTTCCGTCCGCGAGACAATAGCCACAATTGGACTTCGCGATGACAAAATATTGGTAAAGATCAACCATTACTGCGTATGTGCTAAGCTCATTCATTATTTATTACATAATATTTTATTATTATTTAAAATAAAAATTTTCTTTAAGTTCATTCATTATTTATTACATAATATTTTATTATTATTTAAAATAAAAATTTTCTTTCTTTTCGTCCTTTCACGCTTACCATCGTTACCATGACCCACCATCACTCATTGCCACCGTCATGCACCGTCGATCGCTCACTGTCACAGCCAACCACGATCATAATATATATAGTTAATCCGGTATATATATATTTATATTTAAATTATAATTAAATTTTGTGTTATTTGGTGGATGACTCCTCCTCAGTCCTCGTTGGCACCACCAGATGATAGATAGCGAGAGAGAGAGAGAGAAGTGAGAGGAAGTGGTGGGAAAGTCGCAATTGAGGGCGACAGAAATCACTGCACAAAGAGAGAGAGAGAGAGAGAGAGAGAGAGAGATTGGACTTAGGAGGGATCTTTGGGTGGAGTTTTTGGCTTTCCTCTCACTACAACACATACGCACACACTGAGGTCAGGGTTTGCGTGTGCTGGTGCGACACGAAGAGATTCCAAGCGTTGCCATTTACCCGTTGTTTTTGCTTTTGAAAACACTAGCATTTGTTTTTTGTTTTGAAAAAAATCAGAAGTATGTTTCATATAAGTGCTTATATGCTAGTGGTTTTGACATTTTTGAAACACTTTTTTCGATTGAGAAGTCGTTTATATTCAAAATTATCAGAAGTATGTTTGTATGGTTGTTTTCTCTCACTCGACTTTCAATTTTGTTTTTTATTTTAAATTATCAGTATGGCATTTGGTGAAAAGTAAAAACCCATTTTGAAAAAAAATTCATTAAGATTGAATTTGGTTTTACACCAAATGGAGAATCATAAGATCCAACAACTAAAAAATACATGATAATTTTTATAAGAATAACATTTATTAGATGTAGACACCAAATGAGTATAAATTATGCAAAAAATAAAAATAATATAATAAAACACATAAATATAAACAATTTATAAACGGGTCAAATTTGGATTCATGAATTTACATTGATCCGTTAGTGACCCGCTCATATTCAACCTGCTTAATAATTGGATGGGTTTGGGTTAAATCTATTTAAGCTTAAACCCATTTAAGTTTGTCTAAATCCACTCATTTGTCACCCCTAGATACGATGAAGTTAAAAAAAAAAAACAGAGAATAAAATTACTTGTACCTAGACAACTAAATAAAGACAAATGTATTTTTGAGAAATGCATGTTCATTTCCTTTTTATTTTCTATTCCAACAAATAAAAGCAATAAATTTAGCTTCTCTCATTTCTTTGATATTTCTCTTAACAAATTCAAGCTCTAGACATAAATGAGATTTCAGAGAATCATAATTTCAAGAGATTGAATCATATTTTAAAATGAAATGTGTGAATCCTAAACAAGCATTGACTTTTAATTAAAGCTTATAATATTTGGACGTAATCATCCATGATGGGTTAATTTAAATTAATGACCAAATCACTTTCATCTGTTGAGTGAAGCATGTTTGTCTTTTGAAATTACGGGCAAAGTGATTTGTTTTCCACAAATTTGAAACTTTAGCTTCTTGAACTAAATTAGGTTGTGTGGACATTTTTGTCAACAACTAACTAACTTTGGACAGAAGTGAATAATCATGTAACTTTTTGTTTCTTTGAATATGATTGTCATGGCCTGAATGATGAATAAATTAATTCATGGTTATAACTTCTTTTTTGAGCTCCACATAGTTTTAAGTGATTTTATAATTTAAATTTCTTTGTACTTAAACTATAACATGGAGCATTTAACAAGTACCATATCACCATATAGTGAAAAAGTGTCTATGAAGCTTTTGAAACTTTTTTTTTTTTGGTTATAATAGCTTTTAAGTGTAGGAGTACTTGCAGACTTGCATAATTGTGATATCTGGGGAGGGTTTGATGTTTGTAATTTTATCTGTGTGTTGGGAGTAGGAGTGGACATTGATAAGGCCGGGCCGGGCCTAAGCCAAATTTTTTTTTCATCAGGCCCTAAATAAATTTCAAGTTTGCCCAAAGTAAAAAACTAAAATTTTAAGTCTGTCCATTTAACACAAAAAAATATTTAATAAATGTTTTTTCTTCAAAAATAATGTCAAATAATATAAAATATAAACAAATATATACTAACATATGAATATATATTATTTTATATATATTTCAGGCACGACAGAGCTTCAAAGATAATTTTCAAGTGCGCTTATTAATTTAATCGGGCGTAAATAAAATCCCAAACCTTATAAATAATGGGCGGTCCAAGCGCGCCTATTACATAAAAGACTAGTGGTTTGAAGAATGAATAGTGAAAATGAAGGTTTGTGAGTTAGAGTAATAATATGAAAAAGTAAAACCCATAAACTTTAAATTTAAAGAAGATGTCAAAATAAAAATGAATTTGAAGATTTTGAGTTAGAGATGCTGTAAGTTGTTTATATATTGGAGAACATGCAATGGGTTTATCCGGTAGATACTTTATTTGTCTAAAAAAAAAACAAAAAAGAACATAAGAAGAAGCCATCAGTGTGAAACATCTTGCGCTAATTTCCAAAATATTCAGCATATTAAGTATACTTACAAAAGTTATTTGTGATTGGAAAGCTCTCTCCATTGCAGTTCAAGACACGACCATCGTGGTAGAAAGATGTTCAAGGTATGTTATACGAATAAAAAATTCATACAAAATTTATTATTAAAATGATATGATTATGACTTTTAATTATAAAAATGTTACTGTCACATTATTTTAATAAAATTTTTTATATAAATTTTTTTAAAAAATAACATTTTTCATTAAAAAAATGCATGATGGAGTTGTAGGATACAAAGACAAAAACAAAGAGAATGAATAACAGTTAGAAATGGGGCAGAGTATACTTGGTTGAAATTCAAAAAACGTGATTGAATGCCAAGTAGATAGGAGGATTTGAATAAAGGTAAAAGTCCTTACATATCCCCGAAAGATAGTGGACTTTGAATAAGGTCTATGATTTGACAAAGAAAGGTATAGCCTTGAGCCAGACGTGTTTGACTTTTCCAGGCTTTTGCTGCTTGTTTCCCACCTTCCAACTGATTCACAAATTAGAAAACATCTTAGAAAAGTAAAAAGATGAGACAAATCTTAAAACTTAAGGCCTTGTTTGGAATCGGTTCCGGTTTCAGTTCTCATTTTATTTTTTGTGTTCTCAAAATTAAAAAATTTAAGAACAACTCGTTTTTCTTGTTCTCGGAAACAAAAAAAATGAGACCATCGAAAACACTATCGTTTTCATATCGTTCTCATTTTCGTATAAAAATGGTTTCGAAAACTCAGAAAATATCTTTTTAATGGTTCCTGAAACTAGACTGTTTTCTGAAAAATTTTCTGAAAACAAGTTCCAGAACCAATTTACCAAACGCGGTTTCGACGGAAACAGTTTTCGAAACCAATCTGCCAAACATGGTTTCGTCGAATTTCAGAAAATAAAAACAGAAAACTGAAACTGAAACAACAACCAAACAGGCCCTAAAAGTTTTCAGTATCTGTTATACATGAAAATACTAAACATAAATATTTAACTATTTGCCAGTTTTTCAACTAGAAGATGCATGTGTAATGTGCTAACTAATTAGTTGTTACCCAAAGAAAGAAAAAGTTGGATAATTTCATCAACTTTGAAATTTGTGTGGACAAACCACATTTGATTGTAATTCAACTTTTGATAACGTTACGTTTGGAAGTGATCTATTGAGGTGAACTCTTCTGTTTATTTTGAGCAACTTTTTGAAATCTACGTGTTGTAAATTAAGAGAGATTGCTGGAGTCTCACTTCAGCAAAGTTCCTCCAGAGCCTTTTGCTCAACTCTCGCTCGAGTGAAGTTTGGGAACTTTTGATGAAATAAAATCTTGCTCGACTTAGGAATGCGTGTACTTTGATGACTATATATATTTGGAATGTATTTCAGTACTTCCAAGCATTTAGCATCCCTTTTATAAGTTTGAGAAATGTTTTGTTTCAAAAAACTTATACAGAAAATCCCACCACAAGAATTTTGTAATTGTATTTTTATAATTAAAAACTATTATAACAAGTGTTTTGTTTTTAAATGAATGACTTTGATTTAATTACATCTTTTTGGAAATAAAATGTGTATAAATTTTCTGTTTGTATAACATCACTCTAAGTTTAAACATCAAAATTTCTATGCGTACCAATTTGAGCTATGACATGTCTTTGTATGTCTTCATTTTCTTTCATCAATTTCAATGGTGATACATACCATTGCATTGTTCTTATTACTGATAGAAATAATCAATTTGAGCTATGATACATACCATTGCCTTGTAGTCCTTTCATTAAAAAATGCAATTTTTCACGAGCTTGTGTATAGATTCTTGCACGCAACATAATGATGTGGCACAAATAATTAAATAAAAGGCATTATGGTGAGTTATTTATTTTAAAATAATAGACCTCCAGCTAAGTCACATCTTTTTGCACACTTGTTCGAAATGCATACTATTATTTAAAGCAAAACAACAATAACTTTTTGTTCATGCTTTCAAATTGCCACTGCTGTATTATTCTTGGTGTAGTTTTTTGTGTAAAAATTAATAGAAACTAGCAAGTTAAGGAGCGAGTGTATATGACTTACTGGATGCATTTCCCTTAAACAAAGGAAATATGTCGTGAAACATTGTGCACTACCGATTCCAATTCATTCTGACAATTAATCACGTTTCTGCAAAAATTTCTTTATCCAAAACCTATATACATAACTGAACAAGATACGACTATTTAGGGTATAGAGATCAATTGGGAGCAAAGAAAACCACACAATATATATAGGGGTGACGGACTGACACATACATTTGGTGTCAATCTGATGCAGATTGCATAACTTTGAACTTTATTGAGAAAGTTGATATAGGCAAGAGTGAGTAGGAAAAAAAAAAAAAAAAGTGATCATATGAAAGTCGCGTGAAATTAGGTGATTCCCCAAAAAACAACCTTATGAGCAAAAATGATAATATCGACCCAATTATATTTTAGTTGAATTCCAACATTTCAAGGGCAAATTTGCGTTGTAGTTTTTTTTTGGGCCATTTTTGTTCGTTTTCCCCTTTGAAATTTTGTTTTGATTACTGATTTTGTCTAGATTCTTCTAGAACGTTTGCTCCAGTCTCGAGTCTTCAAATTGGAATTTAGACAGAATTTGCGAATTAATTTTCTTACTTTCTTGATTTCAGTCTTAATTTCAACAATTTGGTTTAGGGGTTCTATTGTTCCTATAAACATGATGTAAGACTATGTTTAGTATAAGAGAATGGAATGTAATGGAATGAGAATGGAAATGAAATAAAAATGAGAATGAAATGAAATGAAATTGTCATTATCATTCTCTTGTTTGTATACTTAGTGGGAATGAAATGATTATTCCCATTCTCTTGTTTGGTAAGACAAATTAATAACACTAAAATGAAATGAAATTTATAATATAAAATTTTGATATTATGTTATATATGAATATTATAAGTATTATATATTATTTATTAAATTTTATTAGGCGTTTGGTAATCCGGTCATGGTAGTGATGGTGGCGGCAATAGTGGATAGCGGCAGGTGGTTGTAGTAACGACGGCTGTTAGTGGATGGTGGCTACTGCTAGTGGTGGTGGCGGTGCCTTGAATTATTTATTTATTTCGTTGACACTTGATTCTAAGTAAAACGCTGCGATTGCTGGAGGTTGACTTCGGCAATCAGCATCATCCACCGTTACGTTGGGGGGCTTGCGGCCATTGTGTGTGTTTGCTACTCCAAAATTCAAATTTTGTAATTAGAACTAAAACCCTTTTAGTTCAAAAATCTTAGATTAAGGTAATTATATAAATCCAAGGCTTGAGTTTCCTATTTGCAACATAATATATATATATATATATAGGTTTTGTATATTATTACATTGGGCAGTATAGCATATATATGTTGGTGGTGGGTGGTGGTGGTGGTGGCGGCGGGTGGCGGCAGGTGGTAATGGTCGTGGCAACAATGATGGATGGTTGGTAATAGGTGGCAAGGAAGGAGAAAGGAGGAAAATTTTGTTTTAAAAATAAATAAATAAATTAGAAATAATTTTTTTTTCAAAAATTTTCAATTTTTTGAACTTATTTTTGAATTATTAAAATAAAAAAAATTTATTAAAAAATTTGACAACAAAAATATTACCAAGGTTTGGTTTTATGTTTTCATTCTATGAGAGAATAGAATGGTCATTCCCACTATTAAAAAAGGGAATGATTATTCCAACAATATGCGGGAATAATCATTCCTAGAGAATGACCATTCCAACTTCAAATAGCGATACCAAGCAAGGGAATAGAAATAGAAGTGAAAATAGTTATTTCATTTCATTCCATTCCATTCTCTTATACCAAACACAGTCTAAGGACTTTTTGCCTTCGATAGCTTTTGAGTGTTGAATAATAGAGCTATTTCACATAATTGATTTTTCGTGTGTTACTGTATTTTGTTAGATTGATAATTCACTTGTTCATGCTTATTTTTGTATCATAATCAAAACATGGTATGTAAATAGATGAATGCTACAAAGTTACAAACCCTTACCCAGCTTCGCATTTGAGCCCGTTAATTGCTGAATGTTTCATCCCTTAGCTCCATGTGTTTACAATTTACAGATATATATATATATATATATATGTACACAGACGTACCAAGCGTCAACGTAAATAAAAGTTTCCTTGCATGGGCTGGACATAAATTAACTAGAAATGTTAAGGTTAATTTCATGTGTACTGCTTGCTTAGTAAAAGAATAATTAGTCCAACTAAATATTTAGAATTTGATAGGAAATCCTCATTGTCATCCTTACAAACAACACAACAGCAAAAAAACAATTATAATAAATTTTAAGAAATTACAATTGGTGTATCATTATGAGCTGATATATAGGGCTTAAATTTTATCATGAGACACAATCAAGGGCTTGAATCTGGCTTGTTAACCTCATCTGATCCCACGGAGGCTGGCGCTGAGTTTTTAACAGAACCATCAAAGTTTGATGTTGGTTTTGGCCAGCAAAGTCAATACCATTTAATGGCAGTGACCCTTGCCGGGGATGTAAGTAGAGGGATTGCAGTGGAGTTTTGGCACTGGGCCCCTCTGGAGGGATGCCAGCCCCGGAGCTTTCTTCCTTAGCCGTTGTTTTCCATTCAGAGGCCTCATGGCATTTGCAAATTGTGGAGAAGTTGAAGTGATCAACAAAATGGTGATCACAGCAATGAATAGCTTTGTGATAAGACTCCTAGCAAAAACCATCTTTTTTCAACTGTAAATGACTTTGTGTTTGTTGGGTTATATTCAACTTCTTGTTTTGGTTTGAGGAAAAGGAAGTTGAGCTGCTAGAGATGGTAATTGGTGATGTGTTACATTTATGTGTACGTACATATAGGCAAGCTTTTTTAGTTTTGTACGTTCAAATGTTAATGGGTGTTCTTCGCTTGGCCTTGATGATTTGTTTGTGACGAGGTTTCATGTCTAAATCACTACGGTCATATTCTAAATTCAAATACACGGTACCTTTGAATCCCGAACAAAATAGTTGTTCGTTTCTGGTTGAAAAGGTTCAACATGTACAATCCGCGCCCGCTGACGCTAGCATTTTTTGAATTATTTTTAAAGGCATTTCATACGGATTGACAGGATTGAATTTAATCCTTTCATTCTAATTGAAAACGTCCACTATTTTAACTCATTATTTGAAAAATTCCACTGTCATACAACTTTGATAAAGTTTTCTACATAAAAGGATTGTAAAAATAGAAATTTGATACATAATAGACCAAGGAACGTAGAACTTGGCTGAGAGAAGGCAGCCTAGAGGGGGCCAATCGCCGTCTTGAAATTTGAAAAAAAAAAAGCCGATATACGTTCTTAATTAAATTAATCTTGAGTGAGAGAGGTTAACGCTTATACAACTTTAAACTCTCTAAAGATTTAAACGTATATTTTCAATAGTTTCCTTATTTAGTACAACTTCAAATTTAATATGTTAAAAGTTAAACTTATTAGGAAATAGATAATTAAGTTACTCTTTCTAATAAGAAAAATACTATTCTTACAAAAAATTCAAATAGAAATACTCATCAGAATGATGTGACAGTATCAATTTTATAATTAAAAGTTATTATGATGGATATTATGTTTTGAAGTGAAATAATATCATTAAGACATAATTTTATGTGAATTTTTTGTTTATATAGCGTTATCCTTTTAATAATTAACTTTTGGAGAAGATGGTGGATAATAATTTACTAACGTATCAAAGCACGCAATATCTTGTGCTCAAATCTCACCACTTAAGTCGCTTACCTATTTTGTTAAAAAATGATTAATTAAATAAGTAATCTCTCTCTTTGATAGGTTTTGTGTTCAAATTTTACTGCTTGTTCAAATTCTTTTTTAATAGTTTCGTTTTACGTATCTCTCGCTTATCCAATAAATAAGGTTATGCATTGATACACTTTTAGGATTATTTATGTATAATATCAAAATGCCTTAATTGCAAGACGAAAAAAGCAAAATTAACAAACGAAACAAACCAGAAGAAGAAAGCAAACGAAGAATAAAGAGATGAAAAAAAGTAGAGAGCAACGCATATATACGTGCATTAATAATGTACATCAAGGCACGACTACCAATTAAATTGAAGGTTTCATTAAAGTGATTTTTTATGTATGTTTTCTTTGATTTGTTAATGTATTTTTAGTGATCTCATTGATAATTAAATTGTGTTATACATTATAGGATTGAAGGTTTATTTGTTTGAATATAATAGTCATAAATGTATAGAAAAATTTTAATTTTACAGATTAAGACTTATGACTACTTATTTACTTAAGAAAAACTTATCTAGTTTTCTTTACCTAAGTGATTATTCATATACATACATCACACAATAATAATAAAGAGACACAATAATATATCGTGGAAACCCTAACTCAGAAAAAAATCACGTTCAGCAAGCTAAGCACTAAATTGAGTAGTTTACACAAATATAACTTACAACTCTTGACAATTGAACTCCACAATTGTCGTCCGAATCCTCTCGAACTCTGGTTTAAGCCTATTTGCTCGACTCATTGAGTTTTTACTCTTCGCACTTCGACTTCAACACTGAATCTCCACGGCGTTCTCCGTCTTTAGAATTCTCTCAAGATGATCTCGATATGATTCGCTTAAGTTTAGAATCAATGGTGAAGAAACACTGTATGCTCAGATAATTATCAAGATTTTTACCTTATTTATTTCTCTTCTATGTATTTTTTTGTATCTTTTTTCACAACTTCAGAGTCATATTTAACACTTAATTTTCTTGACTCTTATAGCATCCCTAGAATCACCAAGAAGGTAGGCTGAAACTATCTCTTGATTGGCTAAAAAGATCTGGCTAAAGAGTTTTAAAAAATTAACTTACTTTGATGAGAGAGGATTTTAATTCGAACAAAATTTTAGGGTACTGCTCGAGGGGACTTCTTGAGAATTTCGAGTGGTGCTTTCTGGATTTTTGCTTTTGTAGAATTTTCACCTATCGCTCAAGCGAACTTATTATCGCTTGATGGACTTTCTTGAGCCATGATCTCTGCATATTCAAATTGCTCTTGAAAAGTTATATGAAATTCATATATTATGGAGTTTGAATGGACACTTAAGCAAAGAGATATAGTCTTCTAAAATTTTAGCTCTATATTCTTTAATGCTTGTATTGCGGCTTGGGCAGCTTGTACTTTGGTAGCTTGAACTTGAATATTAGATTTTTTAACCCAAATACAACTTGAAATAATGTTACAAGTAAAGTATCTTTGTTCACAGAATTAGCTAATACTAAAAACCTAATAGTACATATTATTGATTTGTTTTCCTTGATTCATTTTGCTTAGCAGTTAAAATATTTTTTATATTTTTCATTATAATGTACACTAAATGTAATTAACTATCACTAGTTCGGAGACAAAAAAATTACAGCAAACTAATAACCTCTCGGTTTGTTTTGTATGGCCCACACCATGGGACAAGACTGAAGGTTGCGTTCTTATGAAAAATTACGTTCCTACATAATTTTTATACAAAAAATTCGGATAGAATTATGTGCATGGCAGTAGTATTTTTAACAATATAGCTAAAATGGTAAGTATTATAGTTTGAAATAAAAGAACCAAAAACACTTACAAAAATTCTATTTGTATAGCCTTACTCTATGCTTATTTAGATCTTTCTTACTTGATCATGAACAATTCATGGAGTATATATATGTGGTCAATCGTAAGCATTTGCGGACCATTGAGCACTGCCAGTTCTAGTTCATTCAGCAAATAGACGAATGCTACAAACCCTTACCCAGCTCCCATTTGAGCCCATTAATTGGTGAATGTGACATCCTTTAGGTCCACGACTTCACAATATATTTAGGGTTAATGACAAATATATTTCTTAAACTATGACTCACTTCAACTATTAATTTATATCAAACAATCTCTCATGTTAGTTATCTATTAAGAAAATAGATGAAAAATTGTTATTTGACTAGTACATGTTAACAAAATATAGTTATATATATAAATTAATATTTCTTATTATAATAATTGCCTAATGACTGATTTGTCTCTCAAAATGACATATAAATATAGAGCAAAATAAGAAATATTCTAATCATTAGACAATTATTACAAAAAGATAATGTAAGTTAGGTATAAAATGAACTTTTGTGAACATGTATAAGTTATATGATAATTTTTCATGTACTCTTCTAACTAATTGCTAAGATATTATTAACACGAGAGGTTGATTGATGCAAACTGGTAGTTCATAGGATCAACTTGTTATGTTTTCTAGTTTAAGGGGGTATAGTAATACTGAATTATAATTCAAAAGATGTGCTTGTAATTAATCCACATATTTATATATACACCGTACATACAAACAGACATGTTACATGCAGCATACCCATGCATGTGTCATCGTAAATGAAAGTTTCCTTGCATGAGCGGCTGGAAATTAATTAACTAGAAACGTGAAGATTAATTTCATGTGTACTGCATTCTTAGTGAAAGAACAATATATCCAACTAAATAACTAGAATTTGAAAGGGACTCCCTACATCGACACAACAGTTAAAAAAATAACAAAACAATTTTATTGTGGTATGAATTAGAAATTTAGAACATCATTTACATGAATGTACAACCAAATTTTGTAATGGTTGTCGTAAGTAAGAAGAAGAAATTACAATTGCTGTATCTTCATGAGCTGATGTATCAAGGGCTTAAGTCCGTTTGGTTTTTATTTATTAAAGGTTTTTTGGACCTTTTTTTTGCTATAATAGAAAAAATCAAAATTTTTTAGTTTTTTTTTTTTTTCAACTTTTCTGCTTGTCTTAGTTTATAAAAACAAAAAAGTTAAATTTTTTCAATTTTTTTGCTTATAAATAAAAAAAAGCAAAGTAAAAAAAATTATAACAAACGGACCAAATTTGAACCAGTGTCCGGGATTTAAGTGGCGGGATTGCAGCCGGATGGTGGCACTGGGCCAATCTGGAGTGACTCGAGCAACGGAAATTTCGTCCTTAGCCATTGCTTCCCATTCAGGGGCCTCATGGCGATCGCCACCACGAATAGCTTTGCGATAAGACTCCTAGGAAGTACCATCTTTTTTTGGTACTGTAAATGGCAGTCTGTTTGTTGGTGATATGGAACCTCTGGTTTTCACTTAGCTGTGTTTGAATAAATTATATAGTGATGAAAAAGGGAAAAAAAAAAAGAAGAAAAAAAAAAACAAAAATACTCTTTTATTTTGTTATTTTTTTCTTATATTTTTCTTTTTCTTTATAAATTAGGGTTCTAAACACAACTAAAAAAGAAGAAATTGGTCATTGGAGATGTATTATATAATGTTACATACATCTGTGTGCAAGAATGAAACTAGAAATTTTTTACTAGGGGGGCCGAACTAAAAATATAAGAATAATAGCTAACGAGTAGAATGTAATGGAATTAATTTTTTTTTACCCTATACAGGTTTGAGAAATTTTGCTTTATGAATTGTATGCATATTAAACTTAAATTTGGAATATGTATCTGCAAAAATTTTGAATTATCTATTTAACTCATACTTATGTTAATAAAAATTGGTCTGACGGAGCGTGATAATTTTTGAGCTCATCATAGAATAAATATCTTTCCATCTCATCATGTGGTAAATGTATTTTCTAAAAGGTGATAAACTTATTAGTGGTCATTTGAATTTTTATTTTTTTTATATTCTCAAATTCTTCATACAAAAGAAGAAAGTAGCTTAAGTGAAAGAAAAGTAAGAAATTAAATAAAAAATATAACAGCCAAAATAATTCACTTACAAAATTACTTAAATATTAGTTTCATTTATTCACTTTTTGAATTTTCATGATAACTAGTAAATAATTTATACGATAATATGATGATTGCTCATCTGTGATTTTGACTTAGTAAAAATTAGAGTATAAACTAATGTCAAATAAACTCTTTCAATTCTAATCGAGGAAAAAGAAGATGAAAAGGCGCGCTCAATCCCAAATGTATTTATGAGAATGTTTGTATTTTGGTGGATGAGGAAGGGGGAATAAAAAGAGAGACACAGTCTAGAGAAAGAAATATTGTGCTTAAAAAGTTTAAAATTATTAGGATTATTACTAACTATAATTTCTAATCAATGTAAGAAACCATAACAACATAGGAAACTAAAATAGATAGAGTATTAAAACTAGTGAATTTCTTGATGCATAACTATAAGAAATTAATTTTAGCAAGAGCCATATTATATGTAACAATATATATTTCAAAATTTTGCAAGACTATTATAGTGATTTTTAAAAATTTAGAGGGACATGACCCTGCTCAACCCCTTAAATCTCTTAAGAGAAATACTAATTACAAGTGCGACTATCCAATACACCTAATAAACAGTCGCCATCTCAACTGGGTCTCCTCAATTATTAACACCGCCCAACCCTTAAATCCGTCCGTCCGTGTTTATATATATATTGGCACACTTTTTAGTTTGTACGTACAATTGTTGATGGGTTTTCTTGACTTTGACCTAGATAGGTTCATTGGGGTTGACTTGGCCAAGGTCTCAAGTCTGAATCACTACCGTATGTATTCTAGTTTTTTTTTATTGGCTTCGGAATTTATATTCTAGTTGAACCATTCAAACACACAGAACTTTTGAATCCCAAACAATGTTGGTTTAATGAGTCAGGTAGAAAAGGTTCAGCTTTTAATGTCCACTAGCTGACAATGCATCTACTTTATGACGGATTAGATTAAAACCAAACAGAATAGTGTCGGTCGATAGATTTTTTTATTTAACAAATTTTTTATATAAATTAATTGTGATCTTTTCATTGTAAATCAAAATATTTATAATTTTAATTTTAAAATTACTACTGCTATATCATTTTTATAAAATTTTATAAACAAAAGTTCTGTAAATTTAAAAGTATTAATAATAGTTCTCTTAATAAATACAACTTCAAATTTGATATGTTAAATGTCAAACATGATAAGGAAAACGCTACATAAACGAATAAACGAATGCTACAAACCCTTACCCAGCTTCCCAATTGAGCCCATTAATTGTTGAATAGGTCATCCCTTAGATCCATGCCTTCACAATAAATTTGTATATACACCCATATATACACACAGACATGTAGCAAAACCCATGCATGTATCAACGTAAATAAAAGTTTCCATGCATGGGTTGGAAACTAATTTACTAGAAAAGTGACGATTAATTTCATTTGTACTGCATGCCTAGTGAAAGAACAACTAATCCAACTAAATAAATAGTATTGAAAGAAAATTCTTATTGTCATCCGTACAAGAACATAACAATTAAAAAAAATAATAAATTGATAAAAATTAGATCATCATTTACAGGGGTGTACAACCTAGCTTTGTAATGGTTGTCCTAAGTAAGAAGAAGAAATTACAATTGCCTAATCTTTATAAGCTGAAGTATCTAGAGCTTGAATCTTGCTTGTTAACCTCATCTCCCACGGACTTCATGGCGCTACATTTGTAACAGATAGAACCGGGAAAGATTGATGGTGGTTTGGCCAGCAAAATTAATAGAATTCAAGGGCAGGAACCTTGGCCGGGGATGTAAGTGGCAGGATTGCAGCCGGATGGTGGCACTGGGCCCCTCTGGAGTGACTCGAGCAACGGAACTTTCATCCTTAGCCATTGCTCTCCATTCAGAGGCCTCATTGCATTTGCAAGTAGTATAGAAGTTGAAGTGATCAACAAAATGGTGATCACAACAATGAACAGCTTTGCGATACGAATCCTAGGAAAAACCATCTCTCTTTTTTTTTTGTCTTTCCCCTGAAAATGTAAATGAGTATATGTTTGTTGGGTTTTATGGAACTTCTGGTTTTTGTTTGAGGAATACAAAGGAAGTATGAGCTGCTAGAGATGGTAATTGGAGACGTATTATGCAAGTTACATATATCTGTGTGTATATATAGGCAAGCTTTTTAGTTTGGTACGTTCAAATGTTAATGGGTTTTCTTGACTTGACCTTAGATGTGATTCGTTTGTGTTGGCTTGGCCGCGGTCTCAAGTCTGAATCCCATTGGTCTATAAGCTAGTTAAAATATTCAAACACACGGAACCTTGAATCCCAAACATTGTTCGTTTAATAAGTCACGTTGAAAAGGTTCAACTTTTAATGTCACATTAGCTGACAATGCATCTACTTTATGACGGATTAGATTAAAACCACAGAGAATGCATCTACTTTATGACGCATTAGCTGACAATGCATCTACCTTAACAGAATTTTTATACAAATTAATTGTGATTCTTTCATTTTAAATCAAAACGCTTAATATTTTAATTTAGAATTTTAAAATTATTACGGTTGTATTATTTTATAAAGTTTTTTATATAAAAATTTTATAAATTTAAAAGTATTATTAATAGTTCCCTTAATAAGTACAACTTGCGGTTTTGACGAATTCCAGTAAAAGAAACCAGAAAATCATTAGCAAAGCCCAAATTTATTTTATCGCCAACCATGTTTAGAGTATTATACTTGGAATATTTACGCGTTAACTTATGGGGCTTACTCCTCACAATACGCGTGAACTCCACCTGTTAAATTGGCCCATGGTCCCACCTAGGCCGAGAGCCACGGATACTGCTGAGGGGATGACCCAAGATCATGAGGTGCTCCAATAACATTGAAAAAACACTCCACCATTAGAGCATGAACACAAGGTTTATATTCCTGATTGCTGCATTGTTGACGTGTTCGGGCAGACAAATACCTCGTAAGAGCTTGACACTACTGGTTTAGCATATTTTCCAAACAAAAAAACATTGATTCCCATTTTCATTTAAAAAAAAAAGACATTGAGCCGTCCTGGTCATATAATGATGTGAAGTGTTTTCGTCAAAATTAAATTTCGAAGGTTCGTTCACTAACGGCAATCGCCAAAACTTTCTTGACAACGGCGCAAAAAATTTGACTTACATTAATCAGTATTCTTAGACGTGACCAAAAGTAATCTGAAGAGCAGAATGGCGAACCAGTATAACCCGGTGAGCCTGGAGTTGAGTTCACAGGGAAGAGGGTTAGCGTATTAAGAAAAACTTACCTTAATCTAGAAGTTTAAGGAAAAACACTCTAATAAAATAAAAAGAAAATAATTAAATAAAGAAAGTCTCGAAACCAATTGATTCAACCAATTGCTTCACCCAGAATTTCAGTGGAGACTTTTAATAACTCAAATTGTTAACTGCATCATGAGTCTTTGATTCGAAAGATTTAACGATAAAAACTTTTATTCTTTAATAATCAAATCATGAATAAATCAGGTTTAGAATCATAGATGCATACCATTGACTAGTGTAACATAATCAAACATCTAAGTTTTCTTAAATATCTAGGATTTGACCTCAAAGAAAAAAGAAAAAAAAGATAAAATCGTTGAAACCCTACTTACCTCCATTGTTCATTCGAGATCTTCAATTGATCTTCACAATTGATTCAAAGATGAAATTTATCTACTCAAAGCCATGATAGATACGCAAAAATATATGTATTGAAAACTATTGAAAGCGATTAAATTTGATTATAAGAATTGAAAAACTATGAAAAGTTCTAATCTAATCTAATCCTAAAACTCTCAAATAAACTCTAAAACTCGTAAAAGAATAGACTAAAAAGAACTCCTTAAAACAGGCTTCATTCCAGCTTTTATAGGAAGAGAAAAATCAGAATTATCGTGAATCGTTCAAACACCTTAGCCCACCATTCGAACGGGCTTCTAACGCCCATTTGACAGTCATTATGCTCTCTGAATCTCTTAAACGGGCTTCAGACCTGATTTTGATAGGACTCCGTTTGACGCATGACACGTCTCCGCAAGTGCACAGTTTCGATGTAGTTTAACCCAAATGACTTTGAGTATCGTTTCAAGCTTGGGATATTGGGGTCCAATATAGATCAATCATGCAGCCCAACTTTGATTCAATCACATGCGATTACAATTCAATGAGAAAGACAAACAAATTAAAACCGAAAATCCTTTGAGTTTTGAGTTGTAATTATAATCTACTTATCTAATTAAAACTATAATCTACTACAAAAGAACAATTGACAATCAAAAGAGAATGCTAAGTACTTTGAGAAAATGATTGAGTTCAATTGATCCAAACACCTAAAGAATTCTAATTTGTCATTGAAGGTTTATAACTCAAATTGCTAAGCCACAATCAAGGGTAGTACTTCAGAAGATTTAGTTTTGAAAATTAGACAATTCAACTCCAATTAAAGTTAGATATGTGATCAATTTAAAGATCCTATGTTAATACCATCGATTTAGTCAATTCCACCCCATAATTGTTAAACCATGGCTTGAAATTGCTAAATTTAGTCGATAACATAGGTGTTCTAAGAAATCTAACATTCAATCAAAGAAGAACATCAATCTAAGATGATAAGACAATGAAATCATGGGATACCTTCAATGAAACTTTGAGTTTCTTGAGTGTTTTTAACAATTGAACCCAATTTGAAAATTAGCTACGCATTTTCAAGGAGGAACTTCACAATTGAATTGATTCAATGATGGACAATTTGAAGTAGAATAAGTGAGAAATTGAAAATTTTCTATTCAAAATCAATTATTCCAATCAAGTACAATAAATCTATCTAGAGATTTTAAACAATCTAGGTATTACAATGCTTGAAAACTACTTTTTCTCTTCAGAAAAACATCCTCAAACCCAGAAAATGTGATAGATCCCCAAATTCCCGTACAAACCCATATATAATAGTGAAAGAAAAAGAATAAGGGGAGCCAGTATCGTACGTACGGTTGGGTGCACACTAAATGCAGCTTTCTGAAGTTTAGAAATCTAGTGCAGGCATACGTACAGTATTGTTCACCATATGTATGGTTGAGGTACCGTACGTACAGTGAACAGTACTGTACGTATGGTTATGGCTCTTTTTGCCTAATTTTGCCTTTTTTTCAGCTGGTAACCTGTAAATCAAATATTAAAACTTATTAGAAATAATATAATACTAAGATAAAGTACATATGTCATTAAATGGAGTAACAAAAGCTATTTAGGGACTTTAGATTACATTTTTGAGGTGTAATCAACGCACCGTTCGAATGTGGTTTCCCACCGTTCAAACGCTCTCATGTACCGTTCGAACAGTTGTTCACTTTTTGCCCCTTTGTATCCTCTTTAAGTCAAGATTCCTATTTACACACGACAAACTAAGTTAGACACGAAATATGATTAAAAATACATAATTAATCCTACTTTAGGTCCAACAAACAACTAATTAGGGTATATAGATTGCACTTTTGGAGTGCAATGAAAGGGCGTTCGAACGCGACATACATGGGTTTGAACGGTATGCCAAAGGTTCGAACGGTCCTTCAGGCGTTAGAAAATGCTGAGAGCAGAAAAGCTTTTTGAATCAGGTTGAAAGTGCTAAAAAATACAAAGCCTTGTGAAAGCTTGAGATGGGCGTTCGAACGCCCGTTCGAATGTGCGACCATCTATTTGAACGGTTTATGGGATTATGCAATTTTCACATCTATTTAAGCCGAGATTGGAGCTTGTTTTGAGGGAGAAGTTAGTTTTACGATTTCTAAGTTTTAGTTGAGAGTTTTAGAGAATTTTAAACTAATTTTTACATAGCTTTTCATAGTCTTTCAACACTTTGTAATTGAATTTCATAGTTTTAATATATTTTAATACATATTTTGCGCATCTATAACGACACTGAGTAGCTAAATTCCATTTTGAAATCAATTGCGAAGATCTATTAAAGATATCGGAAGAACAATGAAGGCAATTATTGTTTCAATGTTTCTATTTTCTTCTTCTTAAATCTTTGGTGATCAAACCTTAGATATTTTTGAAAATTTAGATTTTTGACAAGTTTAGTAATATCTATGCAAAAATTTTAGTTTGATATAGATATTGTACAAATCGATGATATAAATCTATAACTCTAAATTGATTACAAATCAAGGGTTTATTAAAGAATCCATGTTTCTGTTGTTAAATCTTCCTAATTAAAGACTTGTGACGTAGTCAATGATTCGAGTTATCAAAAACTTCTATTAGAATTTCGAGTGAAGTAACTGATTGGAATAATTGGTCTCGAGACTTTCTCTTTATTTAGTTAAACTTGTTTTCTATAGTTAGTTTAATTAAATAAATTCTTTCAAAACTATTTTCTTTTTATTTTATTGGAGTGTTTGACTTGCACCAATCAGTATCCTTAGACGTGACCAAAAGTAATTCTACGAGTAAGATGACGAAGCTGTATAACCCGGTGAAGTCTAGGGTTGAATCCTCAGGGATAAATGACAAGATGATGGAGAGCGTGTATCACTCATCTCAGTTCACACAAAACAATGAACTACTTTTAAAAAGAAACAAAAAATTATTTGTATTGAAAGTGTTTGTTTAATCTAAACTAAGTATTGAAAACCGGTTTTAAACTAATAAAGAAGTTTCGAGACTAATTGATTCAATCAATTACTTCACCCAAAATTTTAATGAAAATGTTTGAGAACTCAAATCATTGACTAAATCATAAGTTTCTGATTCGGAAGATTTACTGATAAAAATTAAGATAAATTCCACTGACCACTCTTGAGATTTGAAAAAAACCAAGATAGTACTATTGACTTACTAACAATTATAATGTCTTCTCTTACTTTTTTAACAATGTAACAGATTCTCTCTTGCCGCTACAAAGCTGTTAACTGATGTGAGTTGACCGTGCTGACATAAGAGATGAAAATTGAAATATTCCAAAATTGCCCTTATAAGATACTATTCATTTTAAATAAATTTTGCACATTTACACAACCCTAAACTAAATGCAAAACCCAATCAATCAAATAAATAAATAAATAATTAACTAACAAACCAAATTAATTAGTTAATAAGTAAAACCTATTCAAATAACTAACAAGATCAAACAATTAATTAATCATTACAATTAAATAATTAACAAACCCCAACCAATTAATCAATCAAATTATCAACAAAGCCTAATCAAATAATTGACAAACCCCAAACAATTAATCAATCATATCGTTAACAAAACCCAATCAAATAATTGACAAATCCCAAATTATTAATCAAACAAATGTTACACAGCATAGTCAGATAATTGGCAGACCCCAAACAAAACCTATCACCATCATAAACTCCTTCGCCTACCCACCAACCATTATCATCATCATCTCCTTCCCAAAATAACACCATCACCATCATTAACTTCCTCGCCAACCCAGGTTTCTAAACTTCTTCGCCAAACCCCAACCATCATCATCTCGGTCCCCAAACTCCCATATGGCCGAACCTCCTCCTCCTCTAGATCCGGCGCCGCCTTTTTCTCTTTCGATTCATCAAACTTGTTGGAGGATGGGTATTTTAATGGTGAGATTGAGGCTGGTGGTGGCGCGACACAGCGGCTGGGGGTAGGGTTGGCATCGACGGTGCTTTTTAATGGTAGAGCCACTAGCAGCAAGGGTGCTTCAATGGTGGATTTTGGTCGACTAGGATGGTGATTTGGGCGGCGATGAGGGCACTGATTGGGGGTTTAATCTGCGTTTGTATATATATACATGTGTATATATATATATATGTGTGTGTGTGTGTGTGTATAAGTAGGTACTGATTGGTGGATTGGTGGTTCGGTTGTCCATGTGGAGGTAGCTATGTTGGTGACAGGAGAATGGGTACTTCAATGGTGGGTGGTGGCTGTGAAGTTATGCAATTATTGGTTAGATTTGTGATGGCCATGAAGTTGTGGTGGTGGTGGTCTGGGTTTGACGGTAATTGGGCACACAGTGAGAGGGCTGAGGATGGAGAGAAAGAGGAAGAGAGAAGGATGAAGTACTGGTTTTGGTGGTAAGCGTGTGGCTGCTGTGTCGGTGGAAGAGGTGGTGAGGGGAGGTGGTGGTGGTGGCTGCGGTTCACCGTCAAGCCGTGGCCGGAGACGACATGGAAGATCGACCAGTTGTGATTTGATTGTATATGTACATGCTATACTTTATGTAATTTTAAAGAGGAATATGCACTTGATCTTGACAAAAAAAGAAAAGAAAAGAAAAAGAAAGAGCTTGTATGTTAAAAAATTTGAGGGCAATAATATAATTAAACAGTCTCAATTAACTCGGTCTGTTGACAAATTTTGACAGGGGTAATTAATGTAATTGTCAGTAAGTGAGGGGAATTATTTTGATTTTATTCAAACTTCAGGAGTGATTAGTGTAATTTATCTTAAAAATTATGATTTTTTAACAATTAAACCTATAATAAATCAAGTTTAGAGCCATAGATGTATACCATCGACTTGTGAAATAAATATACCGAACTAGGGTTTGTGCATAAATATTATTAAGCATAATCAAACATTTAAGTTTTCATCTAGGGTTTGATTTCTAAAGAATTAAGAAGAAGAAGATTTAAATATTGAAAACCAATTTAGCTCCATTATTCATCGAAGATTTTCAATTGATCTTCACAATTGATCTTAAGATGAGATTTAGCTACTCATGAATACGATAGATACACAAATACATATTAAAATCATATTGAAATATTGAATTCTGATCACAGGGCTTCGAGAGATTTATTGAAAACTAAGTAAAAGAATTAGAAAATTATGTAAAACTACTGCTAAGACCTAAGAAAACGTAATGATAAAAGCTAACCGTAAAAACAACTTCAAACTAAGTTTTTATAGGTTTCTAAAAATTCAAATTTTTGCGAACCGTTTGAACGCTTGTGCCCACCGTTCGAACACCCATTCGAATGGTCTTCGGACACCCATCTAACGGTATGATTAGCTCTCTGAATCTCGCTAATGTGCTTCCATCCTAATTGGGAAGATGAAAACAAGCCTCAAAAGTTTTTGACGGGAAATACTGTTTGACGTACCATTCGAAAGCCAAACTCCACCATTTGAATGGCTGACGTGGGCTGACATCATGAGTTCGAACGACTATTTCCTTTGTCAACCAATTTCACCATTTTTAAGCATGAATTTCTGTTTACATATAACAAATTAAGTTAGAAACAAATTAGAGCTAAAATAACATAATTAATCGTACTCTAGGTCTAACAAGAAACTAATTAAGGCATGTAGATTGCACTTTTAGAATACAATTAGTATTTTCCTAAAATTTATGAACCTAGGTAAGTTTTCCTAGATACGTTGACCCTTTTTGCAGTAGATCGACCTCAGACTTCACCAAGTCATTACTGCATTGCGGTTGTATACTTATAGTTTATTGCACGTTTCTGGAGTGATCACAAGCTAAAATGGTGAGTATTTTAGTTTGGAATGAAAGGGATACTAACAATCATACCATTTAATATACAAATTCTGTACAAAAATATTATTTGTATAGCATTACTCTCTAAGTATCTTCCTTGCATGATTATGAAAAATGCAGTTAGTATATGTGGCTAATGTAAGCCTTTTCCCTAATGATTTAGTAAGAAAACATGTGGACCACTGTGCACTACCAATTCTAGCTCATGCAGCAAATTAATCATGTATCTGCAAAAATTTATTGATCCAAAAGCTTTCTCCGTAACTGAACAAGATACGACCATTTAAGATATAGAGATCAAATGGAAGCAAAGAAAACCACAATATAGAGGTTACATAGACCTAAATAAACGTTTGGAGTCAATCAAAACATGGTCTATGACTAGACTAGAGCTACAAACCCTTACCCAGCTTCCATTCGAGCCCGCTGTTAATTGTGTCATCACTCAGCTCCTTGTGTTTACAATATATACATACATATATAGGTATCTATATATACACACACACAGTGGTACCTAACCTAACCCATGCATGTGTCAAGGTAAATGAAAGTTTCCTTGTACTGGCTGGAAATTAGTTAACCAGATATATGAAAGTTAATCTCATGTGTACTGCATCTGTACATGGTTAGTGAAAGAACAATTAATCCAACTAAATAACTGGAATTTGAAAGGAACTCCTCATTGTCATCCTTACAACAACACAGCAGTAAAAGAAATAGTAAATCAATTTTATTGTGATATACATTAGAACATCATTTACATGAGTGTACAACTAACTTTGCAATGGTTATCGTAAGAAAGAAGAAGAAATTACAATTAATTACTGTATCTTTATGAGCTGGTACATGTAGGGCTTAAATCGTATTGTCAAACAAAATCAAGAGCTTGAATCTGGCTTGTTCACCTCATCTCCCACGGACTTCATAGCGCTACGTTTATAACAGAACTGGGAAAGATTGATGGTAGTTGGCCCGCAAAATTAATAGAATTCAAGGGCAGGAACCCTTGCCGGGGATGTAAGTGGCGGGATTGCAGCCGGATGGTGGCACTGGGCCCCTTTGGAGTGACTCGAGGACCGGAAGTTTCATCCTTAGCCATTGCTCTCCATTCAGAGGCCTCATGGCATTTGCAAGTTGTATAGAAGTTGAAATGATCAACAAAATGGTGATCACAACAATGAATAGCTTTGCGATAAGAATCCTAGGAAAAACCATCTTTTTTTCCCCTAGAAAATGTAAATGATATATGTTTGTTGGGTTATACGGAAGGAACTTCTGGTTTTTGTTTGAGGAATACAAAAGAAGTATGAGCTGCTAGAGATGGTAATTGGAGGAGATGTATTATGTAATGTTACATATATCTGTGTGTATATATAGGCACGCTTTTTAGTTTGATACGTTCAAATGTTAATGAGTTTTCTTGACTTGACCTTAGATGGGATTCGTTTCTGTTGACTTGGCCGAGGTCTCAAGTCTTAATCACATTGGTCTATGTTCTAAAATCACCGAGGTCTCAAGTCTGAATCACATTGGTCTATGTTCTAAAATCAAACACACACAACCTTTGAATCCCCAAACGCTCCTTTGTTTAATAAGTCAGGTTGAGACTTTTAACGACATAATAGCTGACAATGAATGTACTTCAGGAGGGACATGATTAAAAGCAAAGAGTAACCTTCTGCATAAACTAATTCTTCAATCTATTTTATTAAATGCACATAACACAATGCAGTGAGAATTACATTAATAAATACATATGGATCTATTTATTTTGTGTTTTGTGAGTAAGAAAATGAATTAGAAGTTGGTTTATACATAGCATTTTTTAAAAATAAATAGAAAAGTGTAATGTTATACAAATGAATTTTTTTTTTTATAAAATTTTCATAGAAATTGATATTTATTTTAAGTCGAAACACTCACTATTTTAATTAGAATTTTAAAATTATTACTGTCATATTATTCTGGTAGAGTTCTCTACATAAAAATTATGTAAGAATAGAATTTCAAATAAAAAATATTGAGAAAAGGAGAAAAAGCAAAGACAGAGTCAAGAGGGGGCAATTGTACAACTTCAAATTTAATATGTTAAAAATCAAGCTTATTAAGAAATAAATAATTAAGTTACTACCTCTAACAATTTATGCTTTTAGATGAGTTAGGGGTTAATAATTTAACATCTGATCAAAGTAGACATGGTCATGTGCTCAAATTTCACTTCTATGGGGAGCTAGACCACACGAGAGGGTGCATGTTCAGGAATAAATAATTAAATAAGTTATCCTTTCTCTAATATGACCTTAAGTTTTCATATAAATTGGTGATCGACAATATTTATTATGTTAAACTTAAAAGAACAAGCAAGATCTTGTGTTTAAATTTCTTTGCCTCTTAATTTTTTTAAAAATAATTTTCCTTTTAAATATCTCTTGGGTATCGAATAAATTAGTTTAGATATTAGTGTATGGTCACTTATATATGTAATATCAAAAGACATGAAATTACAAAATGAAAGCAACAGAAGCGAACAAAACAAACTTGGAGAAGGGAGCAAACAAAGAATAAATAGAGAGGAGAAAAAGAGAAGAACGAGGAAAAAAATAATAGAGAGAAATGCAAATGTGTGAATCACTAATATGTATCAACCAACCACCATCAATTACATTGGAAGGCTTATTAAAGTACTCTTTTAGCTATATTTTCATTTATTTGTTAATATACTTTTAGTAGTCTCATATAGAGGTAAATAATATTATTTTATAGGATTGAAGATCTATTTCTCCGAGAGAATACAATATTTATAATATGTATATATAACTGATTTGGTTCATACAAGATCGTAATTAACTATTCAATAGTCCCTATGTTTATTTAGATCTTCCATGCATTATTATGAAAATTGCGCGCAGTAAATATATCTGGCTAATATAAGCGTTTTCCTTAAAAAGTAAGAGAACATATGGACCATTGTGAACTACCAATTCTGGTTCATTAGCAAATTAATTGTGTATATGCAAAAAATTTTGAGCCGAAAGCAATCTCCATTGTCCCTAACTGAACAAAATGATTTATTTTCCACACATTTGAAACTGTAGCTTCTTGAATTAAACTATGGTTGTCAGGACATTTTGTCAACAACTAAATAATTTTGGGCAGAAGTGAGTAACCACGTAACTTTTTGTTTCTTTGAATATGATTGTCATGGCCTGCATGATACACAAATTAATTCATGGTGATAACTTCTTTTTTGAGCTCAACATAGTTTTCAGGGATTTTATAATTGAATTTTCTTTCTACTTAAACTATATCTAGGAGCATTTATCAAGTACCACTGAATCGCTCCCAAAGATAATATGAATTTGAGTTTTTCCGCAAGAGAACGGGTGTCGTGATTGAAGTATAAAACTGGTGAGTACTGGAGTCAATTTCTTTGAGAATTAAGTCAAATAAAAGCTACCAACACTTAGAGAACACTAATCTAGTTTGAATTGAATAGCAACTAGGTAAATTGAATCTAGGTAAAAGAATACCAAAAACCTTTTTTGTTGGGAGATATTGAGTTAGCTAAACTAATGCAAGACAATTAACAACTAATGAAAATAATTAAAGCTAGATTTAAATGCAATTAAGAAGGTTTGGATATAATTGATTTAATCTACTAATTCTTATAAGAAATTCAATAGAGGATTGTATAACTCAAATCACGGATCACTTCATGGATCATTGATTCAGGAGATTTTGATCATAGAATCTTGGATTAATGCTTGAGTATAGATTTGTATTTAATTCAAAGAGTCATAAAAGCAAACTATCAATTGTGCAATCTGTATACCAATTTGAGAATTGTGCATAGAAATTACCAATAGTGATTATAAATATAAGTTTTCTATAGATCTACAACTCAATTGAGATGAATTTAGAGAAATTAAAAGATGAATCAATGTAATTCATATATCTCCATTGAAATCCTTAAATTCCTTGGTAGATCTTCACAATTGCATCGAAGTAGAAGAGTAGCTACTGGATGACATAATAATATACTTGAAGAAATGTAAATCTAACATTGATTGAAGAAAATTGAAGTGTTTGGTTGGAAAGAAAATAAAAGAAAGTATAAGAAAACAAAAAAAATTACAAGTTCTATCTCTACCCTACTCCTAAATACAAAAAAATCTAAGTTAAAAACTAAAGAAAAGTGAGAGAGTCCCAATTTTAAGCCAAAATGACCTTAAATAATAATAGAGTATCGTAAGGCGTTTGAAGAGGTTTAGATTGCTGTTTTTGCATCCGAAGGACCGTTCGAATGCTTAAAAGACCGTTCGATAGCTGTTTAAAGGTCGTCCAAAGACCGTTCGAACGCTATTTCGGATGGCATATCTGAATAACTCTCGAAAAGTGATATGAAATCGATATATTATGGATACCGGTAGCCTTTCTGGTTTGAGAGATATGACTTTCAAAAGTTTCAGCTCTACGTGCTTCAGCAAGTTATACCATAGCTTTAGCAGCTTGTATCTTGATAGCATCCTCCTAAAAAACGCATTCTCCCTTTATTCAAAATACACTCGAAACCTATATAAATCAAAATAAACTTAATTAGTATTAAAATTAATTAAAAAAACATATAAAATTTTAAACTAAAATTAAAAAAAATTAAATTAAAATATTATAATTACACTTTTAAAGTGCAATCAACCCTATCACCATATACTTAAAAAAAAAATGTCTATGAATCTTTTTAAACTTTCGTTCATAGCTTCAAGAAAAAAGCAACCTAGGCACGAGGACTCGCAAACGTGTGGTGTACGGAGGATTATGTATGCAGCCTTATCCTTATCCGTTGAGATGCTAGTATTTCAAACCGAACCTTTATTTTTTTTTTTTTTTACTTTTCATTAGTTCCTTTTTCGGTAGTTTTTTTGGGGATAAAATTGAAAAACCATTTTTACTTATTATTATAGAGGAGGACTAGCAAAGTACTATCGATGCTATGGTACTTGTAGATCAATAAAATCCACGGTTTGTTAAATGAAATCCCACCAAGAAAAAAAATTAAAAAGGATAAAGAAAAAATAAAAGAAAATTGTAAACCACCTAATGGTTTAACTAAACATATATTTTATGATGTTAATTGTTATACATGGTTTGTAATTGTCATCAAAACCTGAGTTCAAGTTGCCACACTCCTAACTTTCAAAGATTTCTGCTTGAATTAGCTTAGAGCGTATGTAGGGGCGGACTCATAAATTTTTTTGAAGGGGAGGCCAAGATAATTTTTTTTTTTTTAAATTTAGAGAGTTGAGGTAAAATTTTTGGAAACTAATACTTAATGAGGTGTGCTTTTGACAGGCGCAATAGACAATTAGGCGCCGCTTGATCGCCGCCATATCAGTCCGTAGCATTTTTTATACTTAATTCTTTCTTATCCTAAATTCTTAAAAATTTATGGAATATGAATATAATTTCAAAAACTCAAGGGGAGTCAAATTACTAATTTTTGTCATAAATATACAAAATTTATGAAACCTAAGTATAATTTAAAAAATTTAAGAAAATCTGGGTCCCTTGGTCCATATATAGGTCTGCCCCTAAGCATATGTCTTGTGGGGGTAGCGTGCCCTCCAGATTTCTACTTGCACAACTGGTGCGTATGTTTTGACATTTGGAGACCAATTCAACCAAAGAAAACCGTTAATTCAATAGAGAGAGAGACACAACAAAATAAATTTAGGATAGTGAAGGATGAAAAAATAGTGATGCAACTTCAGTGGCAAATAGCATTTCTCAGGAGGTTAAAAAATGAAATTTATGACAATGTTATATACATCTCTCTCTCTCTCTCGTAAATGTCCCCACCACATATTTGCAGATAAAAGAATGTTGTAAATATATATCAGTGAGCAACCCAAGGCTTGCCAAATCATGGCAAGGTATTGCGAGTTTATTCAAGAAAAGATTATCAAATGGGAACAGAAAACAACTCTCCACAGGAGGGAGAATCACCTTGATCAAATCTTCACTAGTTAACCTTTCTCTATACTACCTTTCTTTATACAAGATGCCCCAAAAGTTTATCTTCAACTGGAAAAGCTTCAAAGGAAATTCTTGTGGGGAGACAATGATGAAAAGAAGAAGTTGAGATGTGCTCACTGGAACCAGCTAACATCAAATCTGAAACATGGAGGTCTAGGCATTCCTTCCTTAAAAACTATACATTTTTCCTCTTCTTGCTAAATGGTGGTGGAGATTTAGGGCTGAAAAGTAGGCTCTTTGGAGGAAATTGATTTATGCAAAGTATGATATTGATTCATCGGCTTGGTCACCTAAGATAAGCCCCAACAAAAGTTGTTCAATAATCTGGACTGACATTTTAGCAGTAGGTACTAACCAGGATAGCCTGTGCTCTATCCTACCCTCACACCTTGACATCAAATTGGGCTTTGGGGATTCTATTAGTTTCTGGAAGGATACATGGCTAGGAAACAAATATTTGCATAAACTGTTTCCAAGACTATTTTCCTTATTTATCCAAAAAGATGCAAGTGTTGCAAGCATATTCAACAATGTAGGGAACTCTTGGTGTTTATCATTCAAAAGACATCTGCTACGTTGGGAATCAGAAAGTTTATCAAAACTCTACTCATCCCTCCTGGGCCATATTGCTGACCCCCATTTAAGTGACTCCTTAATTTGGGCAGCTAACAAGGATGGCACCTTCTCTCATTTCTTTGATATTTCTCTTAACATAAATGAGATTTCAGAGAATCATAATTTCAAGAGATTGAATCATATTTTAAAATGAAATGTGTGAATCCTAAACAAGCACTGACTTTTAATTAAAGCTTATAATATTTGGACGTAATCATCCATAATGGGTTGATTTAAATTAATGACCAAATCACTTTCATCTGTTGAGTGAAGCATGCTTGTCTTTTGAAATTAAGGGCAAAGTGATTTATTTTCCACAAATTTGAATCTTTAGCTTCTTGACCTAAATTAGGTTGTGTGGACATTTTTGTGAACAACTAACTAACTTTGGACAGAAGTGAATAATCATGTAACTTTTTGTTTCTTTGAATATTATTGTCATGGCCTGAATGATGCATAAATTAATTCATTGTTATAACTTCTTTTTTGAGCTCCACATAGTTTTAAGTGATTTTATAATTTAAATTTCTTTGTACTTAAACTATAACATGGAGCATTTAGCAAGTACGATATCACCATATAGTGAAAAAGTGTCTATGAAGCTTTTGAATTTTTTTTTTTTGGTTAATAGCTTTCAGAAAAAAGCAGCCTAGTGTAGGAGTACTTGCAGACTTGCATAATTGTGATATCTGGGGAGGGTTTGATGTTTGTAATTTTGTCTATGTGTTGAGAGTAGGAGTGGACATTGGTAAGGCCGGGCTTGGCTTAAGCCAAATTCTTTTTTCATCGGTCCCTAAATAAATCCCAAGTTTGCCCAAAGTAAAAAACTAAAATTTTAAGTCTGCCCATTTAACAGAAAAAAATATTTAATAAATGTTTTTTCTTCAAAATTAATGTCAAATAATATAAAATATAAACAAATATATACTAATATATGAATATATTTTATTATTTATATATTTCAGGCACGACGGAGCTTCAAAGATAATTTTCAAGTGCGCCTATTAATTTAATCGGGCGTAAATAAAATCCCAAACCTTATAAAAAATGACCGGTCCAAGCGCGCTTATTACATAAAAGATTAGTAATTTGAAGAATGAATAGTAAAAATGATGGTTGGTGGGTTAAAGTAATAATGTGAAAAGTTGAGATCCATAAACTTTAAATTTAAAGAAGATGTCAAAATAAAAATGAATTTAAAGATTTTGAGTTAGAGATGCCGTAAGTTATTTATATATTGGAGAACATGCAATGAGTTTATCAGGTAGATACTTTATTTGTCTAAAAAAAAAAAAAAAAGAACAAAAGAAGAAGCCATCAATGTGAAACATCTTGCGCTAATTTCCAAAATATTCAGCATATGAAGTATACTTGCAAAAGTTACTTTTGATTGGAAAGCTCTCTCCATTGCGGTTCAAGACACGTGGTACAAAGATGTTCAGGATAATGCTATACGAACAAAAAATTTATATAAAATTTATTATTAAAATGATATGATTAAATCAAAACCATTCGCTTTAAAACAAAATACATATCATTGTGACTTTTAATTATAAAAATATCACTATTATATTTTTTTGAAAATTTTTTTTATATAAATTTTACCAAAGAATAATATTTTTCATTAAGAAAATGCATGATGGAGTTGTAGGATACAAAGACAAAAACAAAGAGAATGAATAACAGTTAGGTTGTGTTTGACACTAGTTTTTTTGTTGGCTCTTTTTAAACTTATAAGCAAAAAAATAAAAAAATTTGACGCCTTTGCTTTTTTGTGTTTACTTTTTTATTTATTTTTATTTAAACTAAAATTAAAAAAATAAAAAAATAAAAAACACTTAACTTTTTTACTAACAAGTTTAAAAAAAACTTAACCCTTAAACCCTACCAAACCTACATTTAAAAATGGGGTAGACTATACATGGTTGAAATTCAAAAAAACGTGGTTGAATGCCAAGGAGATAGGAGGATTTGAATAAAGGTAAAAGTCCTTACGTATCCCCGAAAGATGTAGGACTTTGAATAAGGTCTATGATTTGACAAAGAAAGGTAGAGCCTTGAGCCAGACGTGTTTGACTTTTCCAGGCTTATGCTGCTTGTTTCCCACCTTCCAACTGATTCACAAGATCAGAAAACATCTTAGAAAAGTTAAAGGATGAGACAAATCTTAAAAGTTTTCAGTACCTGTTCTACATGAAAATACTAAACATAAATATTTTGCCAGTGTTTCAACAAGAAGATGCATGCTTAATGTGCTAACTAATTAGTTGTTACCCAAAGTAAGAAAAAGTTGGATAATTTCATCAACTTTGAAGTTTGTGCGGACAAACTTGACAAAATGCTTTAGGAGAGTAATTTTCTAATCCAGAAGAAGGACTACAACAGTGGTATATATACACGTTCCTATCATATTCACAAGGAGAATTATATAGAGGATTTACAGATAATGAGTCCACTCATCAGGCCTAATATTATGTCTCTTAATTACAATCAAATATACACCATAAACACATGTGCTAAATTAGTGGAATATGAATTGACACACATCAACACACCCCCTCAACTTGGTGCATATATATCGCACATGCCCAACTTGACAAGTGAGTCAAGGAATACCCTGCTAGCTATTGCCTTGGTGAGTATATTTGTCAATTGATCTTCAGACTTTACAAATGGAAAACTAATAATTCCTGTTTCAAGCTTCTCCTTGATAAAATGTCTATCAATCTCCACATGCTTAGTCCGATCATGCTGGACAGGATTATGGGCAATAGCAATGGCTGACTGGTTATCACAATGTAGATTCATTTTCCCTTTTGGTTTAAAACCCAATTCAATCATTAAGTTTCTCAACCAAAGCAATTCACATACCCCAAATGCCATACCCCTATATTCAGCTTCGGCACTGGACCTTGATACTATATTTTGCTTCTTACTTCTCCAAGTGACAAGATTACCACCTACGAAGGTGAAGTATCCTGAGGTAGACCTTCTGTTGTCAGATGAACCTGCCTAATTAGCATCGGTATAGCCTTCAACCTTAAGGTGGCCATGATTAGAGAACAATAGACCTTTATTTGGAGCATGCTTCAAATATTTTAATATGCGATCTACAACATCCACGTGAGGTTACTTGGGTCATGCATGAACTGACTTACCACACTGACTACATATGCAATATCTGGCCTTGTATGAGATAGATAAATTAGTTTCCCCACAAGTCTCTGATACCTCCCTTTGTCAGTATGAGAGGCACTTAAACATTCAAATAACTTGTGGTTTTGTTCAATAGGAGTGTCCGCTGGCTTACATCCAAGCATCCCTGTCTCAGACAACAAATTGAGAACATATTTTCTTTGGGATAAGAAGATTCCATGCTTCAATCGAGCTACCTGACTCGCTCCGAAAACTACAAAATGGAGTTAGTACCCCGCAAGAGTACGGGGGTCGCGATGAAGTATAAACCAGTAATCCGGTATCGTTCTCTCCCAAAGGACCTAGCCAAATATAGGCTCTAGCACTCAACTCAAACTAATCTAGCCTAGGATCGAATTGCAATTATGTGAGGAATTGGATCTAAAATAAAAGGAAAAATAAAATGACCGAAAATCTTTAGATTTTTGATGGGGTTTTGATTTACTACACTAGTGCAATGAAAATTAAAGCAATTAACTAGGCAATTGATTTAAATGTAAAGCAATTAAAATGGAAAGCTTGGATATGATTGATTCAATCCACCAATTCACAACAAGAATTTCAATAGAGGATTTTTATAACTCAAATCAAGAATCACACCGTGGATTTTTGATTCGGAATATTTTGACCATAAAACCTTAAGTTCATATTTAGTTGAGTGTATAAATTGTGATAATTAATAGAACCATAGAAACAAACCTAGAAATGTGCAAGATTTATACCAATTGTTGAATTGTGCATAAATATTACCAAATGAGTTATGAATCTAAGTTTTCAAATAAATCCAACACTCAACCGAATAGAACAATTGAAATCTAGGAATAAAATTTTGAAGTTCATAAATCCCCATTAAAATACTTGAAGATCCTTGGTGGATTTTCACAATCACACCCAAGAGATGTTTAGCTACTAAAATCCATAATAAAGAGCATAAATGAAGGTAAATCTAACATTAAACTAAGTAAAACTAGTGTTTGGTTGCTAAGAAAGTGAGAGAAAATGGCAAGAAAGTGAAGAAAAATAAATTACAATGTAATAAAGTTACAATTTCTACTCCTACATTAACATCACAAGCATAAATCTAAGCTAAAATACACAAAAACATAAAAACCAACCTTGGAGGAGCTTTTCACACCACCTCCTTGGCTGCTACAAACCCAAAAAATCTTCCTCTCCTCCATTTTTTTGGACAACAAAGCTTTTAAGCTCCAGATCTATATCGACCGATCGATCGGCACTGTTTACCGATCGATCGGTCGATTGAACGGCAATTGGAGCGTTCGATCGGTAAAAAAATTGTTTTTACTGTTCACGGGCACTGTTCACCGATCGATCGGGTTACTGTTCACCCGATCGATCGGTAAATCACCCTCTCTGAAGTTTGCCAAGCCATTCGATCGGTTACTATTCATTCCTCCACCTTGAAGCTTGATTTTGACCACTTTAGAGGCCGATTCAGCCGATGCACATTAGAGGACGAATTGTAGCTCTTGAAGTCTTCTTTCCAATGGCACAAAAATCAGCTCAATCGGACATCGGAGTAAAAAGATATGGGCCAAATACCGAGACAGGTCTGAATTTTCATGAACAAATTATTCGCCTTGAACCCGCTTTGATTATTCTTGCTTTCTTTTTGCCTTTATTAGCTTATATAACCTACAAAGTACACACAAAACATAATCAAATAAATATCTAACTAAAATAAGGAAATTAACACTAATATAAATCTAACAAAGTGCGGATTAAGAGCCTATGATTACACTTTTAGGGTGTAATCACTACCTCAATCCCAAGAAAATATGTTAGGTCTCCGAGTTGTTTCATCTCAAACTCAGAAGATAAATATTGTTGTAACCTGGAAATCTCCTCATGATCATCACCTGTTACCACCATATCATCCACACAGATAATTAAAGCAGTGATTTTACCTCTGTTGCACTTCAAGAATAATGTATGGTCTGAGTTACTTTGTTTGTAACCAAAGTTTCTCACAGACTTAGTGAATCTGCCAAACCAAGCTCTTGGAGATTGCTTTAGCCCATACAAAGCCTTTTTTAGTTTACACACCACTTTTATCTTTGAGTATTCTGGTATTCCAGGAGGAGGATCCATATACACTTTTTCAGTTAAGTCTCCATGCAAAAAAGCATTTTTGACATCAAACTGGAGGAGTGGCCAATTTTGATTAGCTGCTAATGATAGAAGTACTCTCACAATATTAAGTTTAGCAAATGGTGCAAATGTTTCTTAATAATCCTCACCATAAGACTGTGTATACCCTTTTGCAACCAATCGAGCTTTGAATCTCTCAATACTCCCATCTGCTTTGTGTTTGATTGCATACACCCATCTACACCCCACTGTCTTTTTTCCCTTTGGAAGAGGCACAAGTTCCCACGTACCATTCTTTTCCAAAGCTGCCATCTCTTCTGTCATTGCTTTGGTCCATCTAAAATCTATCAAAGCTTCCTGCAATTGACTAGGAATAAACACAGAGGATAATTGATGTACATACGATGCATATGACTTGGACAACCTGTGGACATGACTGTTTGTGGAGTATTTAACTTTAGCTTTGTGATCTGGATCATATCTGGATGGTGGTTGACCACGATTAGATCGGGGTGGAAGATGATATTGAGATGGTTCAGAATTAGGATTAGTTGTATCGGCTAAATCATGAATATTATAATCAACAAGAATATGGTCAGGTGATACCTCTAAGGAGTCATCTGGAGAAGATTGGGGTAGTGGTTCTGTTGTAGAAGTAGGAGACATCGTACTATCATGGACTAGATCTTCATAATCAACTAAGTTTGCTGGACTTTTCCTTGAGGATGTCGGGCTATCACAGTTAGTGAAAGGTGTATCTATATCTGGTATTTGAAACATGTCAAAGAACTTCATATCATCACGATTCTGAACTTCTTCCCTAGTCCCCCCTTGAAGTGTAGAATTAGTGTTCCCATTTGAGTAGTATAATGACAGTTCGTGAAATGTTACATCCATAGAAACATAAAACTTTTTGGTAGAGGGATGGTAGCACTTATAGTCCTTTTGAAAAGAGCCGTAGCCAACAAAGACACATTTCAATGCTTGTGGATCAAGCTTGGTACGCTGAGAGGTGTGTAAATGTACATATACCACACAGCCAAAAAATACGAGGCTCCAACTTGACAATGGAAGGGAGCGTGCATTGATCAGATAACGCATCCAAAGGCCTACGAAAATGTAGAACACTGGAACGTGTTCTATTAATTAAGTAGACAGCAGAACTCAAGGCTTCACCCCACAAGTTGGAAGGAACATGACCGCCAAGTAAGAGAGATTGAGCGACCTCCAAAAGGTGGCGATTTTTACGCTCTGCAACTCCATTCTGTTGAGGAGTATCCGTACAAGATGTCTGATGAATGTGACCAACTAAAGTCATAAACTCATTTAGTTCCCTTTTAATGTACTCACCTCCATTGTCAGAGCGAAAAACTTTAATTGACACACCAAATTGGGTGAGTACCATTTGATGGAAGGAGCGAAAAAGAGCAGATACATCACTCTTGTGTCGCATTAAATAAATCCAAGTCATTCTGGTACAGTCATCAATAAAAGTAACGAACCACTACATTCCATTATGTGTAGAAAGAGGGGCTGGACCCCAAACATCCGAATGAACTAAGGTAAAAGGGGCTTCAGCTTTATTATCGTGTGAATGAAAAATAGCTCGATGGCTTTTCGCCATTACACAAGTTTCACAAGCAAACTCAGAAAGATGACAACCTTTGAACAAGGATGGAAACAATCATCTTAGATAACCAAATGAGGGATGACCAAGTCGTCTATGCCACAACCAAATCACTCTCTTATTTTTTAACATGGTGTCGCCCATAGCATGAACCAATGCTCCAGCCTTTGTTCATGGTAATTCGTCATCCAGATAGTACAAGCCTCCTCTTTCTTTACCATTGCCAATCCTCTCCTTCGTATGGAGGTTCTGAAAAATACAGTGAGTTGGAAAAAAAGTGGCAAAACAATCATGAGACTTGGTTAACTAACTAATAGACAAGAGGTTACAGTTTAATGAAGGGACAAACAAAGTATCAGTTAAAGATAAAGATGGTGACAAAGACACAGTACCAACACCAACAACTGGAGAAGACACACCATGGGCATTAGCAATGATTGATTTTGAACTGCTAGAGGATAAACTACTAAACACATCATGGTCACAAGTCATATTATCAGTAGCACCCGTGTCAATTATCCAATCACTATTTCCAATAAATAAAGGAAGACTTTGAGTAGAATGAGATATACTTGACTTGGCAATGAAGCCGGAAGGAGTGACTAAGTTGCTCCTAGAAGTTGAACCTTCAGCTTTGGGGTTAGAATGTAAACTTCAAAACAGATCATAATATTAACTTAGATTATAAGCGAATATAGGAACTTAACAGGAAACTAAACTGAATGCGAAAACTTACCTGTTTACTTTATGATTTCACGAATCCCTTTGGAGCGGCGATTAATCTCGAACAAGGCTTCTTGGAGGTTGGTCTTTCTTTTTGTATCCACTACTGTGTGACGGAATTTTATGAAAAACTGTCTGATGATTGTGGGAAGGGAGGGGACTTAGCCTTTATATATATATATGGAAAACCCTAGCCACATCGGGCCCTTTCATAAAAGGCTCAATTGGCTAATTAGGCCCACACTAATTACCGTCAACCCACATTGATAATAGATGCACACTAGCCTATGTATAATAGATCACAACCTTATTGGGCTTACCATGTTTGTCTCATCCAGACTTGGGTCCAACCCGTGTTTAGAAAACACTCACAAATAATGTGGGCTCAATCAAGAATAATCTAATATAGAAGCCATTGAAGGTGATGTCTTGCCCTTCGGATGCCATCCAGGATAACCCTTTTAGTTCAAAAATCTTAGATTAAGGCAATTATATAAATCCAAGGTTTGAGTTTCGTATTTACAACATAATATATATATATATATATATATATATAGGTTTTGTATATTATTACATTGGCAGTATAGCATATATATGTTGGTGGCGGGGTGGTGGTGGTGGTGGTGGGTGGCGGCAGGTGGTAATGGTGGTGGCAACAATGATGGATGGTTGGTAATAGGTGGCAAGGAGGAGAAGGGAGGAAGATTTGTTTTAAAAATAAATAAAAAAAATAGAATTAATTTTTTTTTTCAAAAATTTTCAATTTTTTGAAATTATTTTTGAATTATTAAAATAAAAAAAATTTATTAAAAAATCTGACAACAAAAATATTACTAAGGTTTGGTTTTATGTTTTCATTCTATGAGAGAATAGAATGGTCATTCCCACTATTGAAAAAGAGAATGATTATTCTAACAAAATGTGGGAATAATCATTCTTAGAGAATGACCATTCCAACTTCAAATAGTGGTACCAAGCAAGGGAATAGAAATAGAGGTAAAAATGGTTATTTCATTCCGTTCTATTCTCTTATACCAAACACAGCCTAAGGGCTTTTTGCCTTGAATAGCTTTTGAGTGTTGAATAATAGAGCTATTTAAGAGAATTGATTTCTCGTGTGTTACTGTATTCTGCTAGATTGATAATTCACTTGTTTATGTTTATTTTTGTATCATAATCAAAACGTGGTATGTCAATAGATGAATGCTACAAAGTTACAAACCCTTACCCAGCTTCGCATTTGAGCCCGTTAATTGCTGAATGTTTCATCCCTTAGCTCCATGTGTTTACAATTTACAGATATATATATATATATATATGTACACAGACGTGCCAAACGTCAACGTAAATAAAAGTTTCCTTGCATGGGCTGGACATTAATTAACTAGAAATGTTAAGGTTAATTTCATGTGTACTGCTTGCTTAGTAAAAGAATAATTACTCCAACTAAATATTTAGAATTTGAAAGGAAATCCTCATTGTCATCCTTACAAACAACACAACAGTAAAAAAAAAATTATAATAAATTTTAAGAAATTACAATTGGTGTATCATTACGAGCTGATATATATAGGGCTTAAATTTTATCATGAGACAAAATCGAGGGCTTGAATCTGGCTTGTTAACCTCATCTGATCCCACGGAGGCTGGCGCTGAGTTTTTAACAGAACCATCAAAGTTTGATGTTGGTTTTGGCCAGCAAAGTCAATACCATTTAATGGCAGTGACCCTTGCCGGGGATGTAAGTAGAGGGATTGCAGTGGAGTTTTGGCACTGGGCCCCTCTGGAGGGATGCGAGCACCGGAGCCTTCTTCCTTAGCCGTTGTTTTCCATTCAGAGGCCTCATGGCATTTGCAAATTGTGGAGAAGTTGAAGTGATCAACAAAATGGTGATCACAGCAATGAATAGCTTTGTGATAAGACTCCTAGCAAAAACCATATTTTTTCAACTGTAAATGGCTTTGTGTTTGTTGGGTTATATTCGACTTCTTGTTTTTGTTTGAGTAAAAGGAAGTATGAGCTGCCAGAGATGGTAATTGGTGATGTGTTACATATATGTGTACGTATATATAGGCAAGCTTTTTTAGTTTTGTACGTTCAAATGTTAATGGGCGTTCTTCACTTGGCCTTGATGATTTGTTTGTGGACAAGGTTTCATGTCTAAATCACTACGGTCATATTCTAAATTCAAATGCACGGTACCTTTGAATCCCGAACAAAATAGTTATTTGTTTCTGGTCGAAAAGGTTCAACATGTCCAACTCGCGCCAGCTGATGTTAGCTTTTTTGAATTTTTTTTAGCCACATTTCAGACGGATTGACAGGACTGAATTTAATCCTTTCATTCTAATTCAAAACGTCCACTATTTTAACTCATTATTTGAAAAATTCCACTGCCATACAACTTTGATAGAGTTTTCTACATAAAAGGATTGTAAAAATAGAAATTTGACACATAATAGACCAAGGAACGTAGAACTTGGCTGAGAGAAGGCAGCCTAGAGGGGGGCAATTGCCGTCTTGAAATTTGAAAAAAAAAAAGCCGATGTACGTTCTTAATTAAATTAATCCTGAGTGAGAGAGGCTAACTCTTATACAACTTTAAACTCTCTCTAAAGATTTAAAAGTATACTTTCAATAGTTTCCTTATTCAGTACAACTTCAAATTTAATATGTTAAAAGTCAAACTTATTAAGAAATAGATAATTAAGTTACTCTTTCTGATAAGAAAAATATTATTCTTATAAAAAATTCATACAAAAATACTCACTAGAATGATGTGGCAATTCCCTTTTTGTAATTAAAAATTATTATGATGAGTATTATATTTTGAAGTAAAATGATGTCATTAAGACACATAATTTTGTATGAATTTTTTGTTTGTATAGCCTTACTCTTCTAATAATTAACTTTTTGAGGAGTTGGTGAATAATAATTTACTAACGTATCAAAGCAGGCAATGTCTTGTGCTCAAATCTCATCACTTAAGTTGCTTACCTATTTTGTTAAAAAATGATTAATTAAATAAGTAACCTCTCTCTTCGATAGGTTTTGTGTTCAAATCAAATTAAATAATTAAAATTTACTGCTTGTTAAAATTCTTTTTTAATAGTTTCGTTGTACGTATGTAATCCAATAAATAAGGTTATGCATTGATACACTTTTAGGATTATTTATGTGTAATATCAAAAGGCCTTTAATTGCAAGACGAAAAAAGCAAAATTAACAAACGAAACAAACCAGGAGAAGAAAGCAAACGAAGAATAAAGAGATGAAAAAAAGTAGAGAGCAACACATATATATGTGAATTAGTAATGTACGTCAAGGCACCACTACCAATTAAATTGAAGGTTTCATTAAAGTGATTTTTTTATGGATGTTTTCTTTGATTTGTTAATGTATTTTTAGTGATCTCATTGATAATTAAATTGTGTTATATATTATAGGATTGAAGGTTTATTTGTTTGAATATAATAGTCATAAATGTACATAAAAATTCTAATTTCACATATTAAAACTTATAACTACTTATTTACCTAAAAAAAACTTATCTAGTTCTCTTTATCTAAGTGATCATTCACATACATACATTACACAACAATAATAAAGAGATACAACAATATATCGTGAAAATTCAAACTCAGAAAAAACCATGTCCAGCAAACCAAACATTAAATTGAGCAGTTTATATAAGTACAACTTACAACCATTGACAATTGAACTCCACAATTGCCGTCTGAATCTTCTGAAACTCTGGTCTAAGCCTACTTGCTCGACTCCTCGAATTTCTGCTCTCCGTACTTTGACTTCAACACTGAATTTCCACGGCGTTCTTCGTCTTTAGAATCTTCTTAAGTTGATCTCGATATGATTTGCTTCAGTTTAGAATCAATAGTGAAGAAATACTGTATACTCAGATAATTATCAAGATCTTCACTTTCTTTATTTATCTTTTCTGTATATTTTTTTGTATCTTTTTTCACAACTCCAGAGTCACAGCTGACAATTAATTTTCTTGACTCTTATAACATCCTTAGAATTACCAAGAATGTAGGCTGGAACTATCTCTTGATTGACTAAAAAGATCTGGCTAAAGAGTCCTAAAAAATTAACTTACTTTGATGAGAGAGTATTTGAATTTGAACAAAATTTTGCTATACCGCTCGAGCGGACTTCTAGCAGACGTCGAGCAGTACTCTCTGAATTTTTGCTTCGATAGAATTTTTACCTATCGCTCAAGCGGACTTATTATCACTCGAGCGGACTTCCTTGAGCAATGATCTATATATATTCAGATTGCTCTCAAAAAGTTACATGAAATCCATATATTATGGAGTTTGAATGGATACCTGAGCAAAGAGATATAATTTTTCAAAGTTTCAGCTCTACATGCTTGTACTGCATCTTGGACAGTTTATACTCTAATAACTTGAACTTAAATCTTAGACCTTTTGACTTTAATACAACTTGAAACAAAGTTACAAGTAAAATGTATTTGCCCACGAAATTAGCTAATACTAAAAACCTAACGGTACATATTATTGATTTGTTTCCCTTGATTAATTTTGCGTAGCAGTTAAAATAATATTTATATTTTTCATAATAATGTACACTAAATGTAATTAACTATCACTAGTTCGGAGACAACAAAAAAAAAAAAAAAATTACAGCAAACTAATAACCTCTCGGTTTGTTTTGTATGTCCCACACCAAGGGACAGGACTGAAGGCTACGTTCTTATGAAAAATTACGTTCTTGCATAATTTTTATACAAAATTTTCGGCCAGAATTATGTGCATGGTTGTAGTATTTTTAACAATATGAGCTAAAATGGTAAGTATTATAGTTTGAAATAAAAGAACCAAAAACACTTACAAAAATTCTATCTGTATAGCTTTACTCTATGACTATTTAGATCTTCCTTCCTTGATTATGAACAATTCATTGAGTATATGTATCTGGTCAATCGTAAGCATTTGCGGACCAGTGAGCACTACCAGTTCTAGTTCATTCAGCAAATAGACGAATGCTACAAACCATTTACACAGCTTCCCATTCGAGCCCATTAATTGGTGAATGTGACATCTCTTAGATTCATGACTTCCCAATATATTTAGGGTTAATGAGAAACATATTCTCTAAATTATGACTCAGTATCATTATACTTTCTTAAACTCTAAAATGTAATAAGTTGACCCCTTGAACTATCAATTTGTATCAATCAACTCTTCATGTTAGTAATCTATTAAGAAAATATATAAAAAATTGTTATTTGAGTAGAATGTAATGGAATTAATTTTTTTTACCCTATATGGGTTTGAGAAATTTTGCTTTATGAATTGTATGCATATTAAAGTTAAATTTGGAATATGTATCTGCAAAAATTTTGAATTATCTATTTAACTCATACTTATGTTAATAAAAATTGGTCTGACAGAGCGTGATAATTTTTGAGCTCATCATAGAATAAATATCTTTCCATCTCATCATGTGGTAAACGTATTTTCTAAAAGGTGATAAACTTATTAGTGGTCATTTGAATTTTTATTTTTTTTATATTCTCAAATTCTTCATACAAAAGAAGAAAGCAGCTTAAGTGAAAGAAAAGTAAGAAATTAAATAAAAAATATAACAGCCAAAATAATTCACTTACAAAATAACTTAAATATTAGTTTCATTTATTCGCTTTTTGAATTTTCATGATAACTAGTAAATAATTTATATGATAATATGATGATTGCTCATATGTGATTTTGACTCAGTAAAAATTAGAGTATAAAATATTGTCAAGTAAGCTCTTTCAATTGTAATAGGTTATTTCAAATGTATTTATTAGAATGTTTGTATTTTGGTGGATGAGGATGGGGGAATAAAAAGAGAGACACAGTCTAGAGAGAGAAATGTTGTGCTTAAAAAGTTTAAAATTATTAGGATTATTAATAAATATAATTTGTAATCAATATAGGAAACCATAACAACATAGGAAACTAAAATAGAGAGGGTATTAAAACTGGTGAATTTCTTGATGCATAACTATAAGAAATTAATTTTAGCAGGAGCCATAATACACGTAACAATATATACTTCAAGATTTTGCAAGACTATTATAGTGATTTCTAAAAATTTAGAGGGGCTAAGGCCCTGCTCAACCCCTTAAATTTTTTAGAGAAATATTAATTACAAATGCGACTGTCCAACACACAAAATACACATCTGCCACTTCAACTGAGCTCACCGATTATTAGCACCGCCCATCCCTTAAATCCGTCCTCCCGTTTACATATATATAGGCACACTTTTTAGTTTGTACGTACAATTGTTAATGGGTTTTCTTGACTTTGACCTAGATAGGTTCATTGGTGTTGATTTGGCGGAGTCTCAAGTCTGAATCACTACTGTATGTATTCTAGATTTTTTTTTTTTTTGGCTTAGGAATTAATATTCTAGTTAAACTATTCAAACACACGGAACTTTTCAATCCCAAACAAATGTTCGTTTAATAAGTGAGGTTGCAAAGGTTCAACTTTTAACGTCCACTAGCTGACAATGCATCTACTTTAGGAGGGATTAGATTAAAACGAAACAGAATAGTGTTGATAGACTTTTTTTTATTTAACAAAATTTTCATAAAGATTAATTATGATCCTTTCATTATAAATCAAAATACTTATTATTTTAATTTTAAAATTATCACTGCTATATTATTCTTATAAAGTTTTATATACAAAAATCCTATAGATTTAAAAGTATTAATAATAGTTCCCTACATAAATACAACTTCAGATTTGATACGTTAAATGTCAAACATGATAAGGAAAACGCTATATAGAGGTTACAGAGACTCAGATAAAAGTTTGGAGTCAATCAAAACATCCTATGAGTAAATAAACGAATGCTACAAACCCTTACCCAGCTTCCCAATTGAGCCCATTAATTGTTTGAATAGGTCATCCCTTAGATCCATGCCTTCACAATAAATTTGTATATATACCCATATATAAACACAGACATGTAGCAAAACCCATGCACGTATCAACGTAAATAAAAGTTTCCATGCATGGGTTGGAAATTAATTTACTAAAAAACTGAAGATTAATTTCATTTGTACTGCATGCTCAGTGAAAGAACAACTAATCCAACTAAATAACTAGTATTGAAAGAAAATTCTTATTGTCATCCGTACAAGAACATAACAGTTAAAAAAATTAATAAATTGATAAAAATTAGAACATCATTTACGGGGGTGTACAACCTACGTTTGTAATGGTTGTCCTAAGTAAGAAGAAGAAATTACAATTGCCTAATCTTTATGAGCTGAAGTATCTAGAGCTTGAATCTTGCTTGTTAACCTCATCTCCCACGGACTTCGTGGCGCTACATTTGTAACAGATAGAACCGGGAAAGATTGATGGTGGTTTGGCCAGCAAAATTAATAGAATTCAAGGGCAGGAACCTTGGCCGGGGATGTAAGTGGCAGGATTGCAGCCGGATGGTGGCACCGGGCCCCTCTGGAGTGACTCGAGCAGCGGAACTTTCATCCTTAGCCATTGCTCTCCATTCAGAGGCCTCATTGCATTTGCAAGTTGTATAGAAGTTGAAGTGATCAACAAAATGGTGATCACAACAATGAACAGCTTTGCGATACGAATCCTAGGAAAAACCATCTCTTTTTTTTTCTTTTCTTCCCCCTGGAAATGTAAATGAGTATATGTTTGTTGGGTTTTATGGAACTTCTGGTTTTTGTTTGAGGAATACAAAGGAAGTATGAGCTGCTAGAGATGGTAATTGGAGACGTATTATGCAATGTTACATATATCTGTGTGTATATATAGGCAAGCTTTTTAGTTTGGTACGTTCAAATGTTAATGGGTTTTCTTGACTTGACCTTAGATGTGATTCGTTTGTGTTGACTTGGCCGCGGTCTGAAGTCTGAATCCCATTGGTCCATAAGCTAGCTAAAATATTCAAACGCACGGAACCTTGAATCCCAAACAATGTTCGTTTAATAAGTCACGTTGAAAAGGTTCAACTTTTATTGTCACATTAGCTGACAATGCATCTACTTTAAGACGAATTAGATTAAAACCACAGAGAATGCATCTACTTTATGACGCATTAGCTGACAATGCATCTACTTTAACAGAATTTTTATACAAATTAATTGTGATTCTTTCATTTTAAACCAAAACACTTAATATTTTAATTTATAATTTTAAAATTATCACGGTTATATTATTTTATAAAATTTTTTATATAAAAATTTTATAAATTTAAAAGTATTATTAATAGTTCCCTTAATAAGTACAACTTGCGGTTTTGACGAATTCCAGTAAAAGAAACCAGAAAATCATTAGCAAAGCCCAAATTTATTTTATCGCCAACCATGTTTAGAGTATTATACTTGGAATATTTACGCGTTAACTTATGGGGCTTACTCCTCACAATACGCGTGAATTCCACCTGTTAAATTGGCCCATGGTCCCACCTAGGCCGAGAGCCACGGATGCTGCTGAGAGGATGACCCAAGATCATGAGGTGCTCTAATAACACTGAATAAACACTCCACCATTAGAGCATGAACACAAGGTTTATATTCCTGATTGCTGCATTGTTGACGTGTTCGGGCAGACAAATACCTCGTAAGAGCTTGACACTACTGGTTTAGCATATTTTCCAAACAAAAAAACATTGATTCCCATTTTCATTTAAAAAAAAAAGACATTGAGCCGTCCTGGTCATATAATGATGTGAAGTGTTTTCGTCAAAATTAAATTTCGAAGGTTCGTTCACTAACGGCAATCGCCAAAACTTTCTTGACAACGGCGCAAAAAATTTGACTTACATTAATCAGTATTCTTAGACGTGACCAAAAGTAATCTTAAGAGCAGAATGGCGAACCAGTATAACCCGGTGAGCCTGGAGTTGAGTTCACAGGGAAGAGGGTTAGCGTATTAAGAAAAACTTACCTTAATCTAGAAGTTTAAGGAAAAACACTCTAATAAAATAAAAAGAAAATAATTAAATAAAGAAAGTCTCGAAACCAATTGATTCAACCAATTGCTTCACCCAGAATTTCAGTGGAGACTTTTAATAACTCAAATTGTTAACTGCATCATGAGTCTTTGATTCGAAAGATTTAACGATAAAAACTTTTATTCTTTAATAATCAAATCATGAATAAATCAGGTTTAGAATCATAGATGCATACCATTGACTAGTGTAACATAATCAAACATCTAAGTTTTCTTAAATATCTAGGATTTGACCTCAAAGAAATAAGAAAAAAAAGATAAAATCATTGAAACCCTACTTACCTCCATTGTTCATTCGAGATCTTCAATTGATCTTCACAATTGATTCAAAGATGAAATTTATCTACTCAAAGCCATGATAGATACGCAAAAATATATGTATTGAAAACTATTGAAAGCGATTAAATCTGATTATAAGAATTGAAAAACTATGAAAAGTTCTAATCTAATCTAATCCTAAAACTCTCAAACAAACTCTAAAACTCGTAAAAGAATAGACTAAAAAGAACTCCTTAAAACAGGCTTCATTCCAGCTTTTATAGGAAGAGAAAAATCAGAATTATCGTGAATCGTTCAAACACCTTAGCCCACCATTCGAACGGGCTTCTAAAGCCCATTTGACAGTCATTATGCTCTCTGAATCTCTTAAACGGGCTTCAGACCTGATTTTGATAGGACTCCGTTTGACGCATGACACGTCTCTGTAAGTGCACAGTTTCGATGTAGTTTAACCCAAATGACTTTGAGTATCGTTTTAAGCTCGGGATATTGGGGTCCAATATAGATCAATCATGCAGCCCAACTTTGATTCAATCACATGCGATTACAATTCAATGAGAAAGACAAACAAATTAAAACCGAAAATCCTTTGAGTTTTGAGTTGTAATTATAATCTACTTATCTAATTAAAACTATAATCTACTACAAAAGAACAATTGACAATCAAAAGAGAATGCTAAGTACTTTGAGAAAATGATTGAGTTCAATTGATCCAAACACCCAAAGAATTCTAATTTGTCATTGAAGGTTTATAACTCAAATTGCTAAGCCACAATCAAGGGTAGTACTTCAAAAGATTTAGTTTTGAAAATTAGACAATTCAACTCCAATTAAAGTTAGATATGTGATCAATTTAAAGATCCTATGTTAATACCATCGATTTAGTCAATTCCATCCCATAATTGTTAAACCATGGCTTGAAATTGCTAAATTTAGTCGATAACATAGGTGTTCTAAGAAATCTAACATTCAATCAAAGAAGAACATCAATCTAAGATGATAAGACAATGAAATCATGGGATACCTTCAATGAAACTTTGAGCTCCTTGAGTGTTTTTCACAATTGAACCCAATTTGAAAAATTAGCTACGCATTTTCAAGGAGGAACTTCACAATTGAATTGATTCAATGATGGACAATTTGAAGTAGAATAAGAGAGAAATTGAAAGTTTTCTATTCAAAATCAATTATTCCAATCAAGTACAATAAATCTATCTAGAGATTTTAAACAATCTAGGTATTACAATGCTTGGAAACTACTTTTTCTCTTCAGAAAAACATCCTCAAACCCAGAAAATGTGATAGATCCCCAAATCCCCGTACAAACCCGTATATAATAGTGAAAGAAAAAGAATAAGGGGAGCCAGTATCGTACGTACGGTTGGGTGCACACTAAATGCAGCTTTCTGAAGTTTAGAGATCTAGTGCAGGCATACGTATAGTATTGTTCACCATACGTATGGTTGAGGTACCGTACGTATGGTTATGGCTCTTTTTGCCTAATTTTGCCTTTTTTTCAGCTGGTAACCTGTAAATCAAATATTAAAACTTATTAGAGATAATATAATACTAAGATAAAGTACATATGTCATTAAATGGAGTAACAAAAGCTATTTAGGGACTTTAGATTACATTTTTGAGGTGTAATCAACGCACCGTTCGAATGTGCTTTCCCACCGTTCAAACGCTCTCATGTACCGTTCGAACGGTTGTTCACTTTTTGCCCCTTTGTATCCTCTTTAAGTCAAGATTCCTGTTTACACACAACAAACTAAGTTAGACACGAAATATGATTAAAAATACATAATTAATCCTACTTTAGGTCCAACAAGCAACTAATTAGGGTATATAGATTGCACTTTTGGAGTGCAATGAAAGGGCGTTCGAACGCGACATACATGGGTTCGAACGGTATGCCAAAGGTTCGAACGGTCCTTCAGGCGTTAGAAAATGCTGAGAGCAGAAAAGCTTTTTGAATTAGGTTGAAAGTGCTAAAAAATACAAAGCCTTGTGAAAGCTTCAGATGGGCGTTCGAACGCCCGTTCGAATGTGCGACCATCTATTTGAACGGTTTATGGGATTATGCAGTTTTCACATCTATTTAAGCCGAGATTGGAGCTTGTTTTGAGGGAGAAGTTAGTTTTACGATTTCTAAGTTTTAGTTGAGAGTTTTAGAGAATTTTAAACTAATTTTTACATAGCTTTTCATAGTCTTTCAACACTTTGTAATTGAATTTCATAGTTTTAATATATTTTAATACATATTTTGCGCATCTATAATGACATTGAGTAGCTAAATTCCATTTTGAAATCAATTGCGAAGATCAATTAAAGATCTCGGAAGAACAATGAAGGCAATTAGGGTTTCAATGTTTCTATTTTCTTCTTCTTAAATCTTTGGTGATCAAACCTTAGATATTTTTGAAAATTTAGATTTTTGACAAGTTTAGTAATATCTATGCAAAAATTTTAGTTTGATATAGATATTGTACAAATCGATGATATAAATCTATAACTCTAAATTGATTACAAATCAAGGGTTGGTTATTAAAGAATCCATGTTTCTATTGTTAAATCTTCCTAATTAAAGACTTGTATTAAAAACTTCTAAATGATTCGAGTTATCAAAAACTTCTATTAGAATTTCGAGTGAAGTAACTGATTGGAATAATTGGTCTCGAGACTTTCTCTTTATTTAGTTAAACTTGTTTTCTATAGTTAGTTTAATTAAATAAATTCTTTCAAAACTATTTTCTTTTTATTTTATTGGAGTGTTTGACTTGCACCAATCAGTGTCTTTAGACGTGACCAAAAGTAATTCTACAAGTAAGATGACGAAGCTGTATAACCCGGTGAAGTTTAGGGTTGAATCCTCAGGGATAAATGACAAGATGATGGAGAGCGTGTATCACTCATCTCAGTTCACACAAAACAATGAACTACTTTTAAAAAGAAACAAAAAATTATTTGTTTTGAAAGAGTTTGTTTAATCTAAACTAAGTATTGAAAACCGGTTTTAAACTAATAAAAGAAGTTTCGAGACTAATTGATTCAATCAATTACTTCACCCAAAATTTTAATGGAAGTGTTTGAGAACTCAAATCATTGACTAAATCACGAGTTTCTGATTCGAAAGATTTAGTAATAAAAATTAAGATAAATTCCACTGATCACTCTTGAGATTTGAAAAAAACCAAGATAGTACTATTGACTTACTAACAATTACAATGTCTTCTCTTACTTTTTTAACAATGTAACAGATTCTCTCTTGCCGCTACAGAGCTGTTAACTAATGTGAGTTGACCGTGCTGACATAAGAGATGAAAATTGAAATATTCCAAAATTGCCCTTATAAGATACTATTCATTTTAAATAAATTTTGCACATTTACACAACCCTAAACTAAATGCAAAACCCAATCAATCAAATAAATAAATAAATATTAACTAACAAACCAAATTAATTAGTTAATAAGTAAAACCTATTCAAATAACTAACAAAATCAAACAATTAATTAATCATTACAATTAAATAATTAACAAACCCCAACCAATTAATCAATCAAATTATCAACAAAGCCTAATCAAATAATTGACAAACCCCAAACAATTAATCAATCATATCGTTAACAAAACCCAATCAAATAATTGACAAATCCCAAATTATTAATCAAACAAATGTTACACAGCATAGTCAGATAATTGGCAGACCCCAAACAAAACCTATCACCATCATAAACTCCTTCGCCTACCCACCAACCATTATCATCATCATCTCCTTCCTCCAAAATAACACCATCACCATCATTAACTTCCTCGCCAACCCAGGTTTCTAAACTTCTTCGCCAAACCCCAACCATCATCATCTCGGTCCCCAAACTCCCATATGGCCGAACCTCCTCCTCCTCTAGATCCGGCGCCGCCTTTTTCTCTTTCGATTCATCAAACTTGTTGGAGGATGGGTATTTTAATGGTGAGATTGAGGCTGGTGGTGGCGCGACACAGCGGCTGGGGGTAGGGTTGGCATCGACGGTGCTTTTTAATGGTAGAGCCACTAGCAGCAAGGGTGCTTCAATGGTGGATTTTGGTCGACTAGGATGGTGATTTGGGCGGCGATGAGGGCACTGATTGGGGGTTTAATCTGCGTTTGTATATATATACATGTGTATATATATATATATGTGTGTGTGTGTGTGTATAAGTAGGTACTGATTGGTGGATTGGTGGTTCGGTTGTCCATGTGGAGGTAGCTATGTTGGTGACAGGAGAATGGGTACTTCAATGGTGGGTGGTGGCTGTGAAGTTATGCAATTATTGGTTAGATTTGTGATGGCCATGAAGTTGTGGTGGTGGTGGTCTGGGTTTGACGGTAATTGGGCACACAGTGAGAGGGCTGAGGATGGAGAGAAAGAGGAAGAGAGAAGGATGAAGTACTGGTTTTGGTGGTAAGCGTGTGGCTGCTGTGTCGGTGGAAGAGGTGGTGAGGGGAGGTGGTGGTGGTGGCTGCGGTTCACCGTCAAGCCGTGGCCGGAGACGACATGGAAGATCGACCAGTTGTGATTTGATAGTATATGTACATGCTATACTTATGTAATTTTAAAGAGGAATATGCACTTGATCTTGACAAAAAAATAAAAGAAAAGAAAAAGAAAGAGCTTGTATGTTAAAAAATTTGAGGGCAATAATATAATTAAACAGTCTCAATTAAAGTTGTCTGTTGACAAATTCCGACAGGGGTAATTAATGTAATTGTCAGTAAGTGAGGGGAACTATTTTGATTTTATTCAAACTTAGGAGTAATTAGTGTAATTTATCTTAAAAATTATGATTTTTTAACAATTAAACCTATAATAAATCAAGTTTAGAGCCATAGGTGCATACCATCGACTTGTGAAGTAAATATAGCGAAATAGGGTTTGTGCATAAATATTATTAAGCATAATCAAACATTTAAGTTTTCATCTAGGGTTTGATTTTCAAAGAATTAAGAAGAAGAAGATTTAAATATTGAAAACCAATTTAGCTCCATTATTCATCGAATATTTTCAATTGATCTTCACAATTGATCTTAAGATGAGATTTAGCTACTCATGAATACGATAGATACGCAAATACATATTAAAATCATATTGAAATACTGAATTATGATTACAGGGCTTCGAGAGATTTATTGAAAACTAAGTAAAAGAATTAGAAAATTATGTAAAACTACTGCTAAGACCTAAGAAAACGTAATGATAAAAGCTAACCGTAAAAACAACTTCAAACTAAGTTTTTATAGGTTTCTAAAAATTCAAATTTTTGCGAACCGTTTGAACGCTTGTGCCCACCGTTCGAACACCCATTCGAATGGTCTTCGGACGCCCATCTAACGGTATGATTAGCTCTCTGAATCTCGCTAATGCGCTTCCGTCCTAATTGGGAAGATGAAAACAAGCCTCAAAAGTTTTTGATGGGAAATACTGTTTGATGTACCATTCGAAAGCCAAACTCCACCATTTGAATGGCTGACGTGGGCTGACATCATGAGTTCGAACGACTATTTCCTTTGTCAACCAATTTCACCATTTTTAAGCATGAATTTCTGTTTACATATAACAAATTAAGTTAGAAACAAATTAGAGCTAAAATAACATATTTAATCGTACTCTAGGTCTAATAAGAAACTAATTAAGGCATGTAGATTGCACTTTTAGAATACAATTAGTATTTTCCTAAAATTTATGAACCAAGGTAAGTTTTCCTAGATATGCTGACCCTCTTTGCAGTAGATCGACCTCGGACTTCACCTAGTCATTACTGCATTGCGGTTGTATACTTACAGTTTATTGCACGTTTCTGGAGTGATCACAAGCTAAAATGGTGAGTATTTTAGTTTGGAATGAAAGGGATACTAACAATCATACCATTTAATATACAAATTCTGTACAAAAATATTATTTGTATAGCATTACTCTCTAAGTATCTTCCTTGCATGATTATGAAAAATGCAGTTAGTATATGTGGCTAATGTAAGCCTTTTCCCTAATTATTTAGTAAGAAAACATGTGGACCACTGTGCACTACCAATTCTAGCTCATGCAGCAAATTAATCATGTATCTGCAAAAATTTATTGATCCAAAAGCTTTCTCCGTAACTGAACAAGATACGACCATTTAAGATATAGAGATCAAATGGAAGCAAAGAAAACCACAATATAGAGGTTACATAGACCTAAATAAACGTTTGGAGTCAATCAAAACATGGTCTATGACTAGACTAGAGCTACAAACCCTTACCCAGCTTCCATTCGAGCCCGCTGTTAATTGTGTCATCACTCAGCTCCTTGTGTTTACAATATATACATACATATATAGGTATCTATATATACACACACACAGTTGTACCTAACCTAACCCATGCATGTGTCAACGTAAATGAAAGTTTCCTTGTACTGGCTGGAAATTAGTTAACCAGATATATGAAAGTTAATCTCATGTGTACTGCATCTGTACATGGTTAGTGAAAGAACAATTAATCCAACTAAATAACTGGAATTTGAAAGGAACTCCTCATTGTCATCCTTACAACAACACAGCAGTAAAAGAAATAGTAAATCAATTTTATTGTGATATACATTAGAACATCATTTACATGAGTGTACAACTACCTTTGCAATGGTTATCGTAAGAAAGAAGAAGAAATTACAATTAATTACTGTATCTTTATGGGCTGGTACATGTAGGGCTTAAATCGTATTGTCAAACAAAATCAAGAGCTTGAATCTGGCTTGTTCACCTCATCTCCCACGGACTTCATAGCGCTACGTTTATAACAGAACTGGGAAAGATTGATGGTAGTTTGGCCCGCAAAATTAATAGAATTCAAGGGCAGGAACCCTTGCCGGGGATGTAAGTGGCGGGATTGCAGCCGGATGGTGGCACTGGGCCCCTTTGGAGTGACTCGAGGACCGGAAGTTTCATCCTTAGCCATTGCTCTCCATTCAGAGGCCTCATGGCATTTGCAAGTTGTATAGAAGTTGAAATGATCAACAAAATGGTGATCACAACAATGAATAGCTTTGCGATAAGAATCCTAGGAAAAACCATCTTTTTTTCCCCTAGAAAATGTAAATGATATATGTTTGTTGGGTTATACGGAAGGAACTTCTGGTTTTTGTTTGAGGAATACAAAAGAAGTATGAGCTGCTAGAGATGGTAATTGGAGGAGATGTATTATGTAATGTTACATATATCTGTGTGTATATATAGGCACGCTTTTTAGTTTGATACGTTCTAATGTTAATGAGTTTTCTTGACTTGACCTTAGATGGTATTCGTTTCTGTTGACTTGGCCGAGGTCTCAAGTCTTAATCACATTGGTCTATGTTCTAAAATCACCGAGGTCTCAAGTCTGAATCACATTGGTCTATGTTCTAAAATCAAACACACAGAACCTTTGAATCCCCAAACGCTCCTTTGTTTAATAAGTCAGGTTGAGACTTTTAACGACATAATAGCTGACAATGAATGTACTTCAGGAGGGACATGATTAAAAGCAAAGAGTAACCTTCTGCATAAACTAATTCTTCAATCTATTTTATTAAATGCACATAACACAATGCAGTGAGAATTATATTAATAAATACATATGGATCTATTTATTTTGTGTTTTGTGAGTAAGAAAATGGATTAGAAGTTGGTTTATACATAGCATTTTTTAAAAATAAATAGAAAAGTGTAATGTTATACAAATGAATTTTTTTTTTATAAAATTTTCATAGAAATTGATATTTATTTTAAGTCGAAACACTCACTATTTTAATTAAAATTTTAAAATTATTACTGTCATATTATTCTGGTAGAGTTCTCTACATAAAAATTATGTAAGAATAGAATTTCAAATAAAAAATATTGAGAAAAGGAGAAAAAGCAAAGACAGAGTCAAGAGGGGGCAATTGTACAACTTCAAATTTAATATGTTAAAAATCAAGCTTACTAAGAAATAAATAATTAAGTTACTATCTCTAACAATTTATGCTTTTAGATGAGTTAGGGGTTAATAATTTAACATCTGATCAAAGTAGACATGGTCATGTGCTCAAATTTCACTTCTATGGGGAGCTAGACCACACGAGAGGGTGCATGTTCAGGAATAAATAATTAAATAAGTTATCCTTTCTCTAATATGACCTTAAGTTTTCATATAAATTGGTGATCGACAATATTTATTATGTTAAACTTAAAAGAACAAGCAAGATCTTGTGTTTAAATTTCTTTGCCTCTTAATTTTTTTAAAAATAATTTCCTTTTAAATATCTCTTGGGTATCGAATAAATTAGTTTAGATATTAGTGTGTGGTCACTTATATATGTAATATCAAAAGACATGAAATTACAAAATGAAAGCAACAGAAGCGAACAAAACAAACTTGGAGAAGGGAGCAAACAAAGAATAAATAGAGAGGAGAAAAAGAGAAGAACGAGGAAAAAAATAATAGAGAGAAATGCAAATGTGTGAATCACTAATATGTATCAACCAACCACCATCAATTACATTGGAAGGCTTATTAAAGTACTCTTTTAGCTATATTTTCATTTATTTGTTAATATACTTTTAGTAGTCTCATATAGAGGTAAATAATATTATTTTATAGGATTGAAGATCTATTTCTCCGAGAGAATACAATATTTATAATATGTATATATAACTGATTTGGTTCATACAAGATCGTAATTAACTATTCAATAGTCCCTATGTTTATTTAGATCTTCCATGCATTATTATGAAAATTGCGCGCAGTAAATATATCTGGCTAATATAAGCGTTTTCCTTAAGAAGTAAGAGAACATATGGACCATTGTGAACTACCAATTCTGGTTCATTAGCAAATTAATTGTGTATCTGCAAAAAATTTTGAGCCAAAAGCAATCTCCATTGTCCCTAACTGAACAAAATGATTTATTTTCCACACATTTTAAACTGTAGCTTCTTGAATTAAACTATGGTTGTCAGGATATGTTTGTCAACAACTAACCAATTTTGGACAGAAGTGAGTAACCTCGTGACTTTTTGTTTCTTTGAATATGATTGTCATGGCCTGCATGATACACAAATTAATTCATGGTGATAACTTCTTTTTTGAGTTCAACATAGTTTTCAGGGATTTTATAATTGAATTTTCTTTCTACTTAAACTATATCTAGGAGCATTTATCAAGTACCATGCTCCCAAAGATGATATGAATTTGAGTTTTTCTGCAAGAGAACGGGTGTCGTAATTGAAGTATAAATCCGGTGAGTACCGGAGTCAATTTCTTTGATAATCAAGCCAAATATAAGCTACCAACACTTAGAGAACACTAATCTAGTTTGAATTGAATAGCAACTAAGTAAATTGAATCTAGGTAAAAAAAGATCAAAAACCTTTGTTGTTGGGAGATATTGAGTTAGCTAAACTAATGCAAGACAATTAACAACTAATGAAAACAATTAAAGCTAGATTCAAATGCAATTAAGAAGGTTTGGATACAACTGATTTAATCTACCAATTCTTATAAGAAATTCAATAGAGGATTGTATAACTCAAATCACGGATCACTTCATGGATCCTTGATTAAGGAGATTTTGACCATAGAATCTTGGATTAATGCTTAATTGAGTATAGATTTGTATTTAATTCAAAGAGTCATAAAAGCAAACTATCAATTGTGCAATCCGTATACCAATTTGAGAATTGTACATAGAAATTATCAATAGTGATTATAAATATAAGTTTTTTATAGATCTACAACCCAATTAAGATGAATTTAGAGAAATTAAAAGATGAATTAATGTAATTCATATACCTCCATTGAAATCTTTGAATTCCTTGGTAGATCTTCACAATTGCATTCAAGTAGAAGATTAGCTACTTGATGACGTAATAATATACTTGAAGAAATGTAAATCTAACATTGATTAAAGGAAATTAAAGTGTTTGGTTAGAAAGAAAATAAAAAAAAATTAGAAATTTTATCCCTATCCCATTCCTAAATACAAAAAAATCTAATCTAGAAACTAAAGAAAAGTGAGAGAGTCCCAATTTTCAGCCAAAACGACCTTAAATAATAATAGAGCATCGTCAGGCATCTGAAGGGGTCTAGATTGTTGTTTTTGCCGAAGGACCGTTCGAATGCCTAAAAGACCATTCGATGGCTGTCTAAATGGCGTCCAAAGACCGTTCGAACGCATTAAAGACCGTTCGAACGCTATTTCGGACGGCATATCTGAATAACTCTCGAAAAGTTGTATGAAATGGATATATTATGGATACCGATAGCCTTTCTGGTTTGAGAGATATAGCTTTCAAAAGTTTTAGCTCTTCTCAACTCTACGTGCTTTAGCAAGTTGTACCCACAGCTTTAGCAACTTGTATTTTGACAGCATCCTCTTGAAAAATGCATTCTCTCTTTATTCAAAATACACCCGAAACCTATATAAATCAAAATAAATTTAATTAGTACTAAAATTAATTAAAAAAACATATAAAATTTTAAACTAAAACTAATAAAGAATAAATTAAAATATTATAATTACATTTTTAAAATGCAATCAACCATATCACCGTACACTTCAAAAAAAAAAGTGTCAATGAATCTTTTTAAATTTCGTTCATAGCTTCAAGAAAAAAGCAACCTAGGCACGAGGACTCGCAAACGTGTGGTATACGGGAGGATTATGTATGCAGCCTTATCCTTATCCGTTGAGATGCTAGTATTTCGAACCGAACCTTTGTTTTTTTTTTTTTACTTTTCATTAGTTCCTTTTTCGGTAGTTTTTTTGGGGATAAAATTGAAAAACCATTTTTACTTATTATTATAGAGGAGGACTAGCAAAGTACTATCGATGCTATGGTACTTGTAGATCAATAAAATCCACGGTTTGTTAAATGAAATCCCACCAAGAAAAAAAATTAAAAAGTATAAAGAAAAAGTAAAAGAAAATTGTAAACCACCTAATGGTTTAACTGAACATATATTTTATGATGTTAATTGTTATACATGGTTTGTAATCGTCATCAAAACCTGAGTTCAAGTTGCCACACTCCTAACTTTCAAAGATTTCTGCTTGAATTAGCCTGTAGGGGCGGACTCATAAATTTTCTTGAAGGGGAGGCCAAGATAATTTTTTTTTTTTTAAATTTAGAGAGTTAAGGTAAAATTTTTGGAAACTAATACTTAATGAGGTGTGCTTTTGACAGGCGCAACAGACAATTAGGCGCCGCTTGATCGCCGCGTCGTCAGTCCGTGGCATTTTTTATACTTAATTCTTTCTTATCTTAAATCCTTAAAAATTTATGAAATATGAATATAATTTCAAAAATTCAAGGGGAGTCAAATTACTAATTTTTATTATAAATATACAAAATTTATGAAACCTAAATATAATTTCAAAAATTTAAGAAAATCTGAGTCCCTTGGTCCATATATAGGCCTGCCCCTAAGCATATGTCTTGTGGCGGTAGCGTGCCCTCCAGATTTCTACTTGCACAACTGGTGCGTATGTTTTGACATTTGGAAGACCAATTCAACCAAAGAAAACCGTTAATTCAATGGAGAGAGAGAGAGACAACAAAATAAATTTAGGATAGTGAAGGATGAAAAAGTAGTGATGCAACTTCAGTGGCAAATAGCATTTCTCAGGAGGTTAAAAAATGAAATTTATGACAATGTTATATACATCTCTCTCTCTCTCTCTCTCTCTCGTAAATGTCCCCACCACATATTCGTAGGTAAAAGAATGTTGTAAATATATATCAGTGAGCAACCCAAGGCTTGCCAAATCATGGCAAGGTATTGCGAGTTTATTCAAGAAAAGATTATCAAGTTGGAACAGAAAACAACTCTCCATAGGAGGGAGAATCACCTTGATCAAATCTTCACCAGTTAACCTTTCTCTATACTACCTTTCTTTATACAAGATGCCCCAAAAGTTTGTCTACAACTGGAAAAGCTTCAAAGGAAATTCTTGTGGGGAGGCAATGATGAAAAGAAGAAGTTGAGATGTGCTCACTGGAACTAGCTAACATCAAATCTGAAACATGGAGGTCTAGGCATTCTTTCCTTAAAAACTATACATTTTTTCTCTTCTTGCTAAATGGTGGTGGAGATTTAGGGATGAAAAGTAGGCTCTTTGGAGGAAATTGATTTATGCAAAGTATGATATTGATTCATCGGCTTGGTCACCTAAGATAAGCCCCAACAAAAGTTGTTCAATAATCTGGACCGACATTTTAGCAGTAGGTACTAACCAGGATAGCCTGTGCTCTATCCTACCCTCACACCTTCACATCAAATTGGGCTTTGGGGATTCTATTAGTTTCTGGAAGGATACATGGCTAGGAAACAAATATTTGCATAAACTGTTTCCAAGACTATTTTCCTTATTTATCCAAAAAGATGTAAGTGTTGCAACCATATTCAACAATGTAGGGAATGTAAACTTCAAAACAGATCATAATATTGACTTAGATTATATGCAAATATAGGAACTTAACAGGAAATAAAACTGAATGCGGAAACTTACCTGTTTGCTCCATGGTTTCATGAATCTCTTTGGAGCGGCGATTAATCTTGAACAAGGCTTCTTAGAGGTTGATCTTCCTTTTTGTACCCACTACTGTATGATGGAATTTTATGAAAAACTGTCTGATGATTGTGAGAAGAGAGGGGACCTAGCCTCTATATATATAGGAAACCCTAGCTACATTGGGCCCTTCCATAAAAGGCTCAATTGGCTAATTAGGCCCACACTAATTACCGTCAACCCACATTGATAATTGATGCACACTAGCCCATGAATAATAGATCACAACCTTATTGGGCTTACCATGTTTGTCTCATCTAGACTTGGGGTCCAACCCGTGTTTAGAAAACACCCACAAATAATGTGAGCTCAATCAAGAATAATCTAACATTCTCCCACTTGAGCCAACATTAATTGTAGAAACAAAATTTGAAAAACGACTCTCGGGTTAGAACATGAAAATAACTGTATGTGGCCATAATATTTAAAAACCAAGTAGGATGAGAAACAACACCTAAAATAATCTGGTCCAACAAAGCTATTAATATCGAACCAAGGCAGTCATTACATTATTAGTCCATGCAAGACTACTCATGATTACAAACACTAATAACTCTATCGACATAGATCAAATGTGGTAGTGTGGTGGGAAAAAGCATTCTGTATGTGATCTGATAACAGTGTTAATCCTCAATCAGTCCTCAAATTCTCTTTAACTGTATTCTCATTCAATAAGCAAGAGAATTTCAATTTTTTCTAATGAAACCCATATGTCTTGCACAACTGTCTCAAGATAACTTTATGGTGCAAACACAAGACATATCCTGAATTTGCTTAAGTCACACCAAACTTAAGACTATCAATAAACTGAATCATGAATACATTAATCCATATGATATGCAAGTATCAGAAATATATTCATGCATAAATGGCATCAAACACAATCATAAAGATAACCATCAAATAACCAAAAAAGGTCTCAATACATAAGATCTGTTAAATAATGTAAAGAAAACAACTCTTACTAACCAAGCACATCAAATGACCCAATTACACCCATGTTGAAAACATGTCTACCAAAGGTAATAGGCCTGAGTCCCTTGGTCAAAGGGTCTACCATCATTTGTTCTGTATCTATGTGCTCAATGATGATGTTACCTTTCCTTACCAAATCCCTAATAGACAGATACTTAATCTCAATATGCTTAGACCCACTAGAAGTCTTATTATTCTTAGAAAAGAATACAGCTGCACTATTATCACAAAAGATCTTCAGTGGTCTAGCAATGGAATCAATCACCTTAAGTTCTGTAATAAAATTTCACAGCCAAACAGCTTGGATTGTAGCTCCAAAACAAGCCATAAACTCAGCATGCATAGTGGAAGAAGTTGTAAGAGTCTGCTTGACACTCTTCCATGAAATAGCTCTTCCAGCTAGCATAAAAACATATCCAGAGGTAGATTTCATATCATCCATACATTAAGCAAAATCTGAATTTGAATAACCAACAACCTCAAGATTATTTACTTTTCTGTATACAAGCATATAATCTTTCGTTCTCTGCAAATACCTCATTACTTTCTTTGCAACCATCCAATGGTCCATGCTAGGGTTAGAGAGATATCTACCAAGAACTCTCATAGCAAAGCAATATCTGGCCTAGTACAAACTTGAGCATACATAAGACTGCCAACTACACTAGCATAAGGAATGTTCTGCATAGTTTTTACTTCCAAATCATTCTTAGGACATTGACTCTTACTGAACTTGTCACCCTTGGTAACAGGAACATCACCAGGTCTACAGTTCTGCATACTAAACCTCTCAAGTATTCGACTAATGTACCCTTTCTGAGAAAGCCCTAGCACACCACGAGATCTATCACGAATGATGTCAATACCCAAAACAAAGGAGGCCTCTCCAAGATCTTTCATATCAAACGAATTAGACAACAACATCTTAGTCTCATTCAAAAGACTTAAGTCACTGTTGGCAAGTAGAATATCATCAACATAAAGAATAAGAAAAATAAATTTCCTCCCACTGACTTTGAGATATATGCACTGATCAACCTTGTTTTCCACAAAACCCAAGGAAGTAACAATCTCATCGAACTTCAAATACCATTGACGCGAGGCTTACTTTAAACCATAAATAGGTTTCTTCAACTTACATACCATGTGCTCCCTGCCTTCTTCCTTGAAACCTTCAGGTTGCACCATATAAATCTCCTTACTTAGGCTACCATTCAGAAAAGCAGTCTTGACATCCATTTGATGAAGCTCTAAATCATAATGAGCCACCAAAGCCATGACAATTCTGAATGAATCCTTGGATGAAACTGGAGAGAATGTATCATTATAATCAATGCCTTCTCTTTGAGTAAATCCCTTTGTAACCAATCTAGCTTTGAAACGCTCAACCTGCCTTTTAGAGTCTTTCTTTGTCTTGAACACCCACTTGCAACCAATAGCCTTACGGCCAACTAGAAGATCAACGAGCTCCCAAACTCCATTATGCGTCATGGAACGCATCTCATCCGGTATAGCATCCACCCACATGCCAGACTAGGGACTCGAAATCACACCAGCATAAGTCACTGGATTAACCACAGGACCTACATCATAATCACTCTCACCAAGATAGACAATAAACTCATCAGATATGGCAGGTCTTCACTGTTCACTGATCTTCTCACAAGTACCTCTGGAACAGGCTCAACAGGATTAGGAGCATTAGCAGCAATGGGTGCATTAATCCCTAGCTACTCCTGATCAATTCCATCCACAGGTGTAGGCAAGACAAAAGTCTGAACATTAGGCAAGGGGATAGGCACCACCTCGCTTTGCCTATCAACATCAAGCTGCTGTGGGGTCTCCAAATCAGCTGTATCATGCTCCAAGAACTTAGCTGTCTGAGACTCAACAATCCTAGCACCAGGTGTAGGACAGTAGAACCTGTATCCCTTAGAATGATCTGGATACCCAATGAAGAAACAACGAGTGGTTCTAGGGTCGGTTTTTCTTTCAAAAGGGTTATATATCCTAACCTCCGCCGGACAACCCCAAACACGAAGATGGTTAAGGCTAGGCTTTCTACCAGTCCACAATTCAAAAGGTGTTTTAGGAACAGACTTGCTGGGAACCCTATTGAGAATGTACAAGGCAGACTTAATGGCATCATCCCAGAGATATGTAGGCAAATTACTCCTACTCATCATACTCCTCATCACGTCTTTAAGGGTGCGATTACGCCTTTTGGCCACACAATTCTGTTCAGGACTACCAGGCATGGTATATTGGGCAACAATCCCACATTCTTATGTCGGGCCCAGATTTTTCGCACTCGAGGAATACTCACGCAAGCGGAAAAAATGCTGTACTCTCTCATTAGAACTCACCCTCCTAGAAGAATGAGTGCGACTAGGTTTGAATTGAAAACAGGTTTGAATAAAGGGCTTTTGAAAAAGATTCAGAGTCGCCACCTAACTTGATTAAGGTGAGTTAGGTCACCTAAAAACTAAGAGTAATCTGAAGACTACACTTAGGATTTTTGAAAAACAATTTTGGAAAACATCCTCAAGAGAGGGTTTTTTTAGGAAAACGGGTTGTTTGGCAACCTTTGGAAAACATTTAGCCCTTTTTAGAAAAATAACTCCTTTTGGTCTTTGAAATCAGTGATCTAGGTTCGGAGGTTGGTTACGTGTAGGGAAGACGCACTAAGCTATCACCCTACCCCGCCCTTTCGGTACCTACATGTCAATCTACTCTAGATTCACCTATGAGAGTCTTTAACTAACTATAGTTCAATCCTATCCATTTTGAAAAACAATGTTTGAATTGAAACTAACATGATGCATGATATGCAAGTGCAATAGAAGAGAATTGAAAAATAGATTTAGAAAGAGATTGATTTGATTTGAAAATAGATTTGAAGAGATGGAATTGAAATTGGAAAGTTTGAAAAGTGAAAGTAGAAATTTGAAAATAGGAATTTTGAAATTGGAATTTTGAAAATAGATTGGAATTTGAGATTTGAAAAGATTTTGGAAACTGCACCCATGAGGGTAGAATTGAAAGTTTGAAAAGTATTGTGACCGCACCTATGAAGGTTGCTTACGTATCCCTTTGGGGGAATCAGGTCAGTCATAGTTCGGACCGGAGTCCGATTGAAAAGAGATTGATTTGAAGAGAGAGATTGGATTGGATGAAAGAGATTGAATTGAAAATTGGATTTGATTTGAGATTAGAAGAGGAGATTGGAAATTGAAATTGAGAAGATTGGACTTTGATTTGAAGAGATAGATTTGGACTTGTTTTGAAAAATAGAAGGTTTGAGAAAACCTAGAATTAGGAAAGAGAAGAGACTTAGGAAAGATTTGACTTGGCTTGGAAGATTTGGAAAGGTTAGATTTTAGGAGATGTTCGAATTAGGAAATGTCCGATTTAGGAAAGTCTCGAATTAGGAAAGTTTCATTTTTGGAAAGTTTCAAATTAGGAAAGCCTTGAATTAGGAAAGTTCGGAACTTAAGAAAGTTTTAACTTAGGAAAGTTTTGAAAATTGGAATGTTTTGAAATAGGAAAGTATTGAGGTTTAGGAAAGTTTTCATTTTAGGAAAGTTTTGAAATGGGAAAGTATTGAATTCAGAAATGTTTTGAATTAGGGAAGTTTCAACTTAGGGAAGTGTTGTTTTAGGAAGGTTTCAGAATTAGGAAAGGTTTTGAAATTAGGAAAGTTTTCACTTTAGGAAAGTTTTGAAATAGGAAAGTTTTCACTTTAGGAAAGTTTTGAAATCGGAAAGTATTGAATTTAGAAATGTTTTGAATTAGGAAAAGTTTTCGTTTAAGAAAGGATTAGAATTTAGAAAATTTCAAGTTAAGAAAGTTTTGAATTTTGGAATGTTTTGAAAAAGAGAAGTTTTGAATTTGGAAAGTTTTGAAAATAAGGAAGTTTTGAAAATAAGAAAGTTTCGTTTTGGGAAAGGTTTGAAAAAGGAAAGTTTTTAGTTTAGGAACTGTTTAAATTAAGAAAGTTTGAGTTTAGAAAAGTCTTAAATTTGGAAAGATGTTGAAGTTTTGGAAAGTTTAGAATTTGAAAAGATTTAGGAGTTTGAATTTTAGAAAGTCTTGAAATTAGGAAAGGCTTGAATTTATGAAAGGTTTTGAAAACTTGAATTTGGAAAGTTAAGATTTAGAAAAGGGGGTTAAATTAGGAAATGGTTGAATTTTAGAATTTTAGGAAAGATTTTTATGTTCAAGTTTTGAAAACTTAAGGTTTAGGAAAGTGGAAGTTTAGGAAGGATTCGAATTAGGAAAGAATTGGATTTTGAAATTTAAAGAAAGATTTAAAGTTTAGGTTTAGGAAACTTATGGTTTAGGAAGGAATTGAATTAAGAAAACTTTGGATTAGGAAGGGATTGGATTTTGTTTTGAAAAGAAAAGGTTTGATTTTGTTTCCAGAAACGGAGGATATGATCTAGTTTTCTAAACGGGGAGATTGGATTTGGTTCCCTAAAGGGAAGATAGGATTTGGCAAGAATTTGGAAAAGGAGATTCTAGAAACCCTAGATTTGAAAAATTATAGTTTTGACGTAGAAAAGAGGTTTTGGAAACGTGTACTGTTTGGATGTGAAAACAAGAGGTTTTGGAAACCTAGGTTTAGGGCAAAGTTTGAAAACTATGTTTTTGGAAAGAAAATTAGGGTTTCCTAATTGTGGGTTCTAGGGCTTGACTTGGGCTCTAAGGAAAGAGTTTTTGGAAAGTGCGTTTTTGGAAACGAGTTTTTGGAAGGAAATCCTAGGGAGGAGTTTTTAGAAAGTGAATTTGGAAAGAGAGTTTTGGAAAGATTTTTGGAAAGAAGGAGTTTTTGGAAAGTGTGTTTTTGAAAACATAGATTTTGGGAGGAAAAATCCTAGAGGGGAGTTTCTAGAAGGAAGATTTTTGGAAAGAGAGTTTTTTAGAAAGATTTTTGGAAGGAGATTGTTGGAGAGAGTTTTTTAGAAAGATTTTTGGAAGGAGATTGTTGGAGAGAGTTTTTTAGGAAAGTGAATTTAGGAAGTGTTTTTAGAAAGCGAATTTTGAGGAGAAAGAGTTTTTGGAAAGGAGTGGAAAAAGGAAGTTTTGAAAAATAGATTTTGGAAGGGAGTTTTTAGAAAACAATTTTGGAGAGGAGGGTTTTAGGAAAGTATGTTGAAAAGAGATTTTTAAGAAGAAAGACTTTTTGAAAAGAGAGTTTTTAGAAGGTGTAAAAACATCTCACTTTCCTAAAGCAATTCTAACCATAAGAGGGCTAGAACCACTTTAGGAAAACGGTTTTGAAAACAACAAGATTTGAAAATATGGACCGTATTGGTCACTTTAAATGTAACACTTTCCTAAAGCAATCCTAGCCATGGAAAGGCTAGAATCACCCTAGGATTGTGGTTTTGAAAATAAGTTTTTAAAAAAGAGATTTTGATGCAATTTTGAAAACAAGTTTGAAAACGGTTTTGAAAACGAGTTTGAAAACGAGTTTTGGAAGATGCAAGACTAAGATATGCACAATGCAATTTGGGGTCGTGTACATACAAGGTTAAGGCTTCACCACATAATCAAGGGGGCCGAACCCACGTGGTCTCTGGTTAGACTAGAAGAAAGCCCCCGACATGGTGATTCTTCAATAGCCCAATCCTACACATGGACCGGAAATCCCCTTGTTTCAAGCATGCAAAGAAAGGGGGGGAAAGAGATGGGGGATTAAAATAGAGAAAACCCAAGTGGGTTAGGAGAGAGAAGAGAGAGAGGGGGGAAGTGCAAAAATTTAAATAAAAAGCCTACCGTATGTCTTCTTTATTTTGCGCGCCTTGCTTGTCTTCAATTTTCGGTCTTCGTCTTGATGTTCTTCTTCAACCTTCAAGGGTTGTCTTCAAGGTTTAGATGACAACTCTTTAAGTCTTCAAAGGATGGTTGAAGGCTAGTGTATGAGTGTATGGGGATGTATATGAGTGTATATGAGGCTAGGGTTTGTGTATGGTGGCTAGGGTTTGGAGAACCTAAAGAGGCTAGAGTTTAGGGAGTGCTCGAGCTCTGTATATCAAAATATATGATTTTTAGGTTAAGTTTGCAGACCCCTTTCACGTTGAATGAGGCTCTGTATTTATAGAGGTTGGACAAACCTGGCGCCTGTTGCAGTAGCGCCAGGGCAAAATTGCTCTTGGCGCCACTACTAGTGGTGCCGGCCAGTTAGGAAACTTTATAAGTCGGCAAGCAACATATGTTTGACTAGATTTGGGCGCCTGTACTAGTGACTACCATGCAATTTTTAGCCTAGCTTCACTAGGAGTGACTCCGGAAAGTTCGGGAATGATTTGAAAGAGTCGGGAATGACCCGGAAGGCTGGAAAGGAGCAAGAACACTTAAAATAGTGTCCTGGAGGTATTTGACTTGAAAAGTGAGGATAAGATGTGTCGGAAAGGTTGACCGGGCCTTTAGGGTAAAACGGTCAATCGGACTGGGAAGTTGCCGGGGCGAACTCGGACTGTCCCGGAAGAAGACTTGGACTCTGAAAACATTATTTAGAATGCTCCCAGAGATTACCGGTTTGATACCCAGAGCCGGTGTGGTAGAAAAAGGAGACCGGCCCACCAGGGGCAAAACGGTCATTTTGCACCGGGTCGGTTGGAACTGACTCGGAATGATCCGTAAAGGTAAAAGGAGGTTGAGAACACTATAAAAATTAGTCTCAGGAGGTTATCGGTTTGATACCCAGAGCCGGTGTGGTCGAAAAAGGAGACCGGCCCACCAGGGGCAAAACGGTCATTTTGTACCGGGTTGGCCGGAACTGACTCGGAATGATCCGGAAAGATAAAGGAAGGTTGAGAATACTATAAAACGTATTCTCAGGAAGTTACTGGTTTGATACCCAGAGCCGGTGTGGTTCTCGGGACGTTCGAATGCCCAGGGACAAAACGGTCATTTAGCCTCAAGTGGGCCCTACGGGCCCGAGAAGCGACTGGTGGACTAAATTCAAGTTTAAAAGGCGGGCTTAGAGTCAAAATATGCATGTGATGTGTGAACGTGAGCTTGGTCAGTTCGAAGATTGCCGAGCGGGAAAAAATAGGGTGCTTACATCTTGCAAGTATTTGGCAAACGGTCCCATATGCTGTCCAGTGACATCATGCCTGTCATAATATTCACCCTCACGGTCAGACCTAACAACCTTAATTCTTTTGGTCAATTGCTGCTCCACTTCTGTTTTAAAGATTTTAAATTTTTCAAGTGCATCAGATTTCTCTTTAATTAGGTAAACATAGCCATAACAAGAGAAATCATCAATAAAGGTCAAAAAATATTTATTTTCACAAAAGGTAGAGGAATAAGGTCCACTAATATCAGTGTGTATGACTTCTAAAAGGCCACCACTCCGTGTTGCACTTTTCTTCCTAGTCTTGGTCAATTTTCCCCGAATACAGTCAACACAAGTGTCTAGGTCTCCAAAATCAAGTGATATAAGGATGTTATCTTTAATTAGCCTTTGAATTCTTTCTTTAGAAATGTGACCTAGAGGCTTATGTCATAACATGGAAAACTGGTCTTTAATTCTAGGTCTCTTGGATACACTGTTTTCAACATGGAAGGAGGCATACTCATTATCCTGTTTTAATTTCACCCTGTATAATCCATCAGATAAAAAACCATGTCCAACAATTTTGGAGTTGTAAAATAAATCAACCAAGCCATTTCGAAATTGAAAAACATATCCAAGTTTGTCCAAAGAAGAAATAGAAATTAAATTCCGTCTAAAAGACGGTACATAGGCAGTGTTTTCCAAAATAAGTTGAAAACCAGTTTCTAAATTTAAAATAGCATCTCCTATGAACTCGACCCTAACTATGCTATTATCTCCAACTCTAAGCTTGGCCTAACTTTCACTTGGCCTCCGCTTGCTTTTGAATCCCTGCAAAGACATGGCAACATGAACAGTTGCACCACTGTCAAACCACCAAGAATTTGATGGAATACTAACGAAATTAGATTCAAAACAAGTTAAGGCAAGTGAGTTACCTCGTTCCTGTTTCTTCTTCTTTTCTAACCAGGACTTGTGCCTATGACAATCTTTCTTTATGTGGCCTTCTTTCCTACTGAAAAAACACTTGATGGCCTTCTTAATTGTAGCATTAGGACCTAAAGGATTGTGGGTCTGACCGTGACCTTTACCATGCCCTTTATTATCCTAACCTTTATGAGGGGTATTGACACTAGGTTTCTTATAGTTCTTTCGGTTCCCATGACTCTGCCTAGGAGTGACTTTGGAATGATAAACAAGTAAGGCAGACTCAGTTTTCTCTCTCTTAAGCTTATCCTCCTCTAAGACACATTTGGCAATGAGGTCATTCACTGTCCAAGACTCACTCTGGGTGTTGTAGGCAGTCTTTATCTGGCTGAACTCTGGTGGAAGGCTATTAAGAGCATGATGGACAATGAAATCATCAGGAAGGGTAACATTCAGACCTCTAAGTTTGGATTGGAGAAAAATAAGTTTCAAGACATATTCCCTTACCCCACTCTGGCTGTCATACCTTAAACTCGTGAGTTCATTCATCAGGGCTCCAGTCTCAGCCTTGCTGGATACTTGATATCTTTGTCCTATAGCCTCAAACAGTACTTTGGCATTGTTAGTCTCAGGCAGGCCAGTCAATAGGTGCTCAGGAATGGATATCTTAATCGCTATGAGACTGAGTCGATTTGATCTGTCCCATTTTGCATATAACTTCTTCTCGAAAACAGAACTAGTATCAGTAATTGCAGCAGGTTCAGGTTCCCTCAAGGCCAAATCCAGATCAACAATACCCAAGGAAAACTCTATATCCTGCTTCCACTTCTTAAAGTTTGAACCATTCAATAGCACAACGGTAGTGTTATTGTTGTTAATTGCAAAGGAAACTGTCATGGTAACAAAAGAGGCAACATATTAGTAAAATGAGGGCAGTAATTATATCAAGTATAAATAATAGGGATGCCCCGGTGCATCATTGTCGTCTCCCCTTTGGGCAGAGAGTGCAATATGTTATGAGGTCCCTCCCAGCTAGCCACCATATGAGATTGTCCAAGCACTTGAAAAATAGTCCCTTTTGGACAGACATGTATTTCAAAAGTTAGGCACTCTCGGTTCAGCTGTTGAATCACATCCCTGTCATTAAGGCATACAATAACCCCCTTTGGGCAGGCGATTGTATGCAATAACACAATGGACACAGACATATACCATATGCAAGAAAATCAGATTTAATGAGTGTACCCCTTTGGGCAGTAGCACCCATTTCAATCCAAAGTTCTTGTCATGACACTGCTTGATGTAAAAGTGCCCTGTATCACATCCAAGCATATCAAAATGCTTGCAATCACATCCTTATGGGCACATAGCCAAAAGTACCCAGTGATCATATATGTATTGCCTAAGCCATGTAATAAAATCATATTTTGCAATTTTCAACATGAAATGACTATTTTAGGAACCTAAAAGGATTTACGGGAGAGGGTATAGTTTTTAGGGACCTAACTAGGGAGAGTGCACACTACCAATAGATTCAGAAGGTTAAAAACAAGTTATCTATAAAAAATTACCCAAGATGTACACACAGTTTTTAAGAAAACGCAAAAAATCCCCCTAAAATGAGCCAAAAACGAACTCTTAATAGTAATTATTATTTTATGTATCAAACCAAAGAGAGTACCATATTCCATGATGTTTAAAGAGTTGAAAAAATGTTACCTATAAAAAATCTTCAAAAAATTGCGCACGATTTTTGAGAAAATGCAAAAAAATGTACTTTTTTAGCCTCAAAAAATACCAAACAGTCCCTAAAAATTCTAAAAAAATAATACTTAGAATCTTCAATCCAAGAGAAACATTTTTTGTTTTTTGACCGATCCCAAAATATGTCTTACGCGCCCACAGTCTCCATAGGTCAAGAGTGGGCTTTGTTTGGCCTCCCTTGACCCATGTGGGTCATCTTCCTTACTCGCCGAATCAAACCCGACCCGAATTTCTGCAAAACAGACCCAGTTTGCTTCAGCCCAATTTTCACCCCAAATTCGACATTTTGAGCCAGATTTTTGCTATTTTACTGCACATACAAGGTCTCTAAACATCAATAAACATGTTTATGATAATTTTAAGGTGAAAAAATGCATGATTTTAGGGTTTCCAAGAACCCTAGATTAGGCCATGGCGTCTAGGGTTTCAAAAACTCGATTTTTCTTGCACAAAACTTATACTAACAGATTCGTATGCCATACAGTAACAAGAATATGTAATATATCACAAGGATATGCATGAAAAACATCATATTCAAGAATTTTACAGGAAATTTCAAGTTTTTCACCCGAAACTTCAAAAAATCATAACTTTCTCTAAGAATAGAGTTAGGTTACGATCTTTATATCAAAAAGTTTGTTGTTCAGAGAGGAACAAAAACCCCTTATTAATTTTCTAAAAAGAAGTCATCTATTGTTCATATTAAATCATGCAAGATTCGGGTTTAACAATTCATAATCGAGTTTAACAAGTTCAAATCACACAATAAGTCCCTAATCCACATATATTAGGCTCTGATACCACATGTAAACTTTAAAACAGATCATAATATTGACCTAGATTATATGCGAATATAGGAACTTAACAGGAAACAAAACTGAATGCGGAAACTTACCTGTTTGCTCCATGGTTTCATGAATCTCTTTGGAGCGGCGATTAATCTCGAACAAGGCTTCTTGGAGGTTGGTCTTCCTCTCTGTACCCACTACTGTATGACGAAATTTTTTGAAAAACTATCTGATGATTGTGGGAAGAGAGGGGACCTAGCCTCTATATATATAGGAAACCCTAGCCACATTGATCCCTTCCATAAAAGGCTCAATTGGCTAATTAGGCCCACACTAATTACCGTCAACCCACATTGATAATAGATGCACACTAGTCCATGAATAATAGATCACAACCTTATTGGGCTTACCATGTTTGTCTCATCCAGACTTGGGTCCAACCCGTGTTTAGAAAACACTCACAAATAATGTGAGCTCAATTAAGAATAATCTAACAGGGAACTCTTGGTGTTTATCATTCAAAAGACATCTACTACGTTGGGAATCAGAAAGTTTATCAAAACTCTACTCATCCCTCTTGGGCCATATTCCTGATCCCCATTTAAGTGACTCCTTAATTTGGGCAGTTAACAAGGATGGCACCTTCTCCTGCAAATCCTATTACAAGATATATGAAGAAAGTAAAGGATTACAAGACTTCAGATTCAGCTTCCTATGGAAAATAAAAGCACCCTTAAAAGCCTTAGTTTTCTGTTGGTTAGCTGTTTTAAAGAAAATCAAAACAAGAGTCCTACTAAGGGATAAATTTTGCTTGCCTCCTGGATAAAAAATCCTTTGCCCCTTATGTACGCAGTTTTCTGAGGCAATGGATCATCTCCTACTAACCTGCATATTCTCCTGGAATGTATGGTCAGCAATTTTAAACTAGTGGGGGCTTCAATGGGTAAGCTCAAGGAACTTCTCCTCACATATGGAATGGTGGTTCGACTTCAAATTCAGGAAGCTCAAGAACACAATATGGCATTCCCCGTTCGTGGCTATGATTTGGAGGCTCTGGCTGTTAAGGAATGAGGTCATCTTCAATAATGTTGAAGCTGTGTATCATGAAGTAGTTGAGTCCATCAAAATCACCACAGCTTTGTGGATTAATGTAAAAGTGAGTCAAGAAGAGTTTAGTATTGATGATTTCCTGTTTAATTTAGAAGGGATTTGCTCGTAGATTGTTTTTGTAAGGATTGGCTTCTTGCCAATTCTTCTTTCCCCTTTTTTTTCTGTCTTTTCTTCTGGTTGGTTGGTTCTCTTCTGTCCAACAAGTGTGTTGGTTCAGTCTTGGCTCCTCTCCTGACTTTTTTATACTCATTATTCTTTATCAATGCTGTTAGGAATTTAGATGGTGAATTTGTTTATTTGTGTATGTTCATTCATTCCCTGTAAATGTTTAGAAGTTCAGAACAAAAACTTAGAGCAACTCCTCAGAAATTCAGGTGATCGCTCTAGCGGATGGAGTACCGCTCGAGCGGATGTTTTGCAGCTTGTCAAGGCAAAAATCCAGTGACTACCTCTCGAACTATGCTAGATGTTCGTTCGAGCGGACGAGAAGAATTCAACAAGGCTGAAAATCCAGTGGCTACCACTCGAACTCCGCTCTATCTTCACTCGAGCGGACTATCACTTGAGTGATACTTAAACCGCTTAAGCGGCTCGTTGATTTCCAGATTATGTTTTGTACATGAAGGACTTTTCGGCTTCCAACTCCTAGACCAAGCAGGAGATAGTTCTAGCCTATTTTCCTGATGATTTTGGGAAGCCTATAAGAGTAACAAGAGGGAGACTAAGACTCTTGAGATAATTCTCACAGGCCTGACATTCAGAATTTATCAAGAGAGAAAAGAGAGTGAAAAGTTGATGTTTTAATATCACAAAAACGAGTATTTTCACCACTTGATTTTGCAACTTGAAGAACGACTAGGAGATGGTCTTTAGAGGATTCTAAAGACAAAGAACATCGAGGGGATTCGGTGTTAAAGCTGAAGCATGGGAGCAAAAAATTGAGGAGTCAAGCACATAGTCTTAAGCCGGAGTTCGTGTGGATTCAAATAGTAATTGTGAAGTTCAATTACTAGGGCTGTAAGTTTGTGCGTGTATAAACTGTTCAAAATAGTGCTTGGCTTGCTAGACGTGATTTTTTCCTGATTTGGGTTTCCACGATAAATTCCTGTATCTTTACTTTATTACTCTGTATTGCATATATTCATTACATAGGTGAAGACCAAGGTTAAAATTCGAGTAATACGAAATTTCAATTGGTATCAAAGTAGATTACTCTAAGTTTCTGAGTGAGTGATCTTGATTTCCGTTTACAAAGATTTGCCTAAGAATTGTTCACAGTTAGACCACCCTTGTTAGGAATAGGAGTAGTTTTGTTTCTTTGTTTTTTTTTTTTTAGTTTATTTTCTCATTTTAAGTTGGGAGTGCTTTAAGTTGTTTTGTTTCTTTTTAGTTTCTTAGTTTATGTTGCATTATAAGTTGGGGGGTGCCTTTTGCACCCTATTTTTCTCTTTTTCCACCATTGAATTATATTCAATGCTTTATTCTCATGCATTGAGGACAACGCATTATTTTAAGTTGGGGGTGGGGTAGAGGTTTTGCCTTTATTGTTTTGTTTTTGTTTCTTTGTCTTGCACCCTATATAAAAAAAAATTATTTTACTTGTGAAAGTGCCTTTTGAGATTAGAAGATAGGAATTTTTACATACTTCTTTACTCAAGATGATGTTGATTCACTCTTTATACCCAACATGTTATGGAGGTTGCTTAATTCATGCATTTGTAGAGGGAATTACATTATTGTACACAATCATGATTTTTAACACAATTTGTTACCAGTCTTGGCACTTTCACCCTTACATTAGTGGAGATTATTACCTTGTGAGTTTTAGAGCATTAATCGCCTTTTGGAGCGTTTACATTTATTCAAGGATAGTTCTTCGCCCTCATTTCATTTAATAGCTTCATTATGCTTGTATTTGGTTCATGAGTTGAGTTTTGATCTTAATATTGACACTTGTACTCTATGAAATACTTCGGTTATACAACTTTGGATATGATTCTATACCATATTCTTCTTTATAGCCATAAGTTTTCAATTGTTAAATTGTGCATTTCCCTTGATCCTTGTTGATCTCCTACTTTTATTAGAAAGTATATAGTGATTTCATCTCTTGTATTGCAAAGGGATGCCGAAGTGAGAAAAGAGTATTTTTGCATTGCTAAAGAGAGAGAGAGAGAGAGAGAGAGAGAGAGAGAGAGAGAGAGAAAAGATTGATTTGGGAAGTTCAATGCATATGAGCATTTTGAAATATGAAAAGTAGTTGTTAAATCTAAAGGGAGATGATAAAAGGATGGAAACAAAATGAGAAGTATGAAAAACAAAAAAAACAAAAGAAGTAAGAAAAGAAAAAAAAAAAAAGAGAAGAAGAAGAAGGAAGAAAAAAAAAAGAGAATAAAATGAAGAAAAGAATGAAAGAGGAGTTCAAAAGTTGAAAATATTTTAAGAGAAGAGTGAGAAGTGAAAAAAAAAAAGTGTATTAAATGTTGAAAAGGGAGAGTTATAGTTGTTTTGCATTCATCATTTCATGCCTTGGTCACACATGATATGACCATTTACTTCATCTCTTTACCCTTATCTTTCACATCTTCTATATTACGCTCTTCACCTCTACATGGCTTAGTTGATCCAAGTTGTGCTTGATTGAAGTTTTCAATAAAGTATAAGCTATATTTTGTCAATTTCTTTGAATCAATGCTTAACTTTGAACATTTTTTCTTGGAGCTATGCTAAGGTCGATATACTTCTATCTTTTGTTCAGCTTTTGTAATTGGTATGTTCACTTGTTTTGTCTTTATACAATTACTCTATTGTTGAGTATACCATTGTGAGAACCATGTTAAACTTTAATTGCGAGTGTATGTCCGGTGAGGATTGAATCAAAGCTTTAAAGGGTGGATTTGCATAAGTGAGTTCATTTGTGTTGTTTAGCATGATTCACCACCCACACACATGAACCACTCTTTTGCATGATTTGTTGCATATTCTTACAAGTGGTAGGAGTTTGGAGTGGCATCTAATGTTGATTTGAGTAGGATTATGTACTCATTCCTTATTCTTATCTTGATTGGCAATTCACAAAAGGATGCTTGTGGCCATCATCATTGTAAACCCTCATGAGGCACCACTCGTCCACTAGGAGTAACCTAGGGGTTTAAAGGCTTGGTGTATGAGCTAAATATACCTGTGACTCTTACGAGAGTGAAGATTATCCTTTATGTTTTTTTTTTTTATAGTTTTTGCTAGGGACTAGCAAAATGTAAGTTGGGGATTGTGATTCCACCCTAAAAGTGTAATCATAAGCCCTTAATTTATACTTTGTTAGACTTATATTGTAATTAATTATCTTATTTTAGTTAGATATTTGTTTGAGTATATTTTGTATGTGTTTTGTAGGTTATATAAGCTAATAAAGGCAAAAAGAAAGCAAGAATAATCAAAGCGGGTTCAAGGCGAATAATTTGTTTATGAAAATTCAGACCTGTCTCAGTATTCTGGCCATAACTTTCTACTCCGATATCCGATTGAGTTGATTTTTGCGTCATTGGAAATAAGACTTCAAGCTCTACAACTTTGTCTTTAATGTACATCGGCTGAATCGAGCTCTAGGGGTGGTCAAATCAAGTTTTGAAGTTTCTGGAGTCGAATAATGATGAATTGTACCCGTCCGAATGGTTACTGTTCATCGTTCGGACGGTTACTGTTCATGAACAGTACCGTTTGGACGGTGAACAGTACCGTCTGAACAGTTATTGTTCACCGTCTGGACGCACTTCAAACGGCCGTTAGACGCACCGTTTGGACGGTATTCAGACAGTTACTGTTCATCCAGAATGCATTTTTTTGCATCCGAAGCTGCGTTTTTAGGGTTTTTTATATAGTTTTTGAGTAGTTAGGGTTAGTTTTAACAAGGGGGCGGCGGGAGAAGCTCTCCAAGGCTAGTTTTTCTCATTTTTCTTTATTTTTAGCTTAGATTTATGTTTGTAATGGTAATATAAAAGTAGAACTTGTAATTTTCTTTTATGTATTGTATTTTCTTTCACTTTCTTGCACTTTCTTTCATTTTTCTTATAACCAAACAGTCTTATTATTGTAGTTAATTTTAGATTTAAATCTCTTTATGCTTCTCTTGTTATTTTTACATGCTTTTATGATGTATTCAAGTAGCTAGAATTTAAATTGGGTTTAAATGTGAAAATCACCCAAAAAATCCAAGGAATTCAATGGAGGTATCTCATGAATTAGTTGTCATATTTTCCTAGAATTCGAATCCTAGTAATTAGATGTGGAATTTTAGAAAATCTAGATTATTGATTAAGTTGGGAATTTTTATCACCCAAATCAATGGTATTAATTTAGGACTCTTGACTAGACAAAAACTCCACAATTGCTAAAAATTCATTCTCACAAATTGATTAAAGATGCCTTAGAAAACCTAGGTTATTGACTATGTTTGGCTAATCAATGCACAAACCACAAATTTGGTATTGACTAAGTTAAATCGATGGTATTAACCTTTGATTCCCCATTGAACATGTATCTAATTTCAATTATTGGAGAATATTCGATTTTTAAAGCTAAATCCTTCGATTCAAACACACTTAAATGTTGTATTTGATTTGAGTTCTAAACCCCATTGGAAACCTTGGATAAAATTGAGTGATTGGATCATTTGAGCCAAATTCCCCTTTTAATTGGTTTAAGTTTAATTTCAATTGTTTTAATTTAATTGTCTAGTGTTAATTGTCTTTATTTTCATTGTAATAGGTTAGTAATTCAAAACAACCATAAAAAACCCAAAACATTTTCGGTCTATTTTATTTTCTTTCTTTTATTTTATATTCGATTAGCTTAATTGAAATTTGACCCTACTTAGGTTAGTGTGAGGTGAGTGCTAGAGCCTATATTGGGCTAGGTCCCTTGGGAGAGAACGATATCGGATTATTACCAATTTATACTTTATCACGACCCCCGTACTCTTGTGGGGTGCTAACTCCATTTGTAGGAATATCGCATTTGGGGGCGAGTCAAGTGTCTCAGCTAGAAAAATATAAACTTGACGTGACTGTTAAACTTAGAACGGTTGAAAAAGAACGAGACATGCTTCATCAAGAGACTACTGAATCTGCTGCTTTAGTTAGTCAACTTAAGGCACATAGACTGACTCTTTCCAACAAGAACTTAGAACTTGAAAAAGAATTGCATGCATTTCTAGATGAGAAAAAACTATTTGTTTGTAAGATTGCTTCACTTGAGTCTGGGTTGGTTACAACCCAAGATTGTGTAAAGAAGATGAATGTAGGTTCAGAAAAGCTCCATCAAATGATCGATGCTCAAAAGATATATGGTGACCAAAGGAGAATTGGCTATGAGGAGGGTACATGCAATTTAGTCAAACCAGTTCAAACGGTTCAAGCTAAGGCTTCCATACTCAAGCCATAAGGTATATCACAACCTAAAGGTCAAGTGTGGAACAGGTATGCTACTCGCCAGAATTTTAAACTTGTACATGTTAAACTCAAACAAAATTGACTACCACCTATACAAGAGTTTATACCCATCTATCATTATTGTGGAATTCAAGGACATATTCGTCCTCAATGCCATAGGCTCTATGGATTCCCAGTCAATTATATTAAGTTTAGAGCTAATGGACCACACCAACCTAGTTATGAGTATGATTTCACTCGAAACAGTTTTAGTGTACTGTTTCAGCCTATGCGGGTTTAACCTCTATGACATGATAGACAAGTATATGTGGAGAACCAAAACGCTATGGCGATATCTAGAAAAGCACTAAGTTAGACCCTAGTGAAAACCAAGAAATTATGGATAAGAAAGTCAGACTATAGGTGTCAAGTTGTTCACACATCATTGAAAGCCCAAAACTTGAACATGTGGTATCTTGATAGTGGGTGTTCTTGACATATGTGTGGAAATAGATTCCTTTTCACTTTTATTGATGAGAGTGATGGTGAACTTGTTACCTTTGGAGATGGAAGCACCTCCAAAGTAATTGGAAAGGGATGTGTGTCTGTTCTAGGCATTCCACAACTTAATGATGTTCTTTTGGTAAGTGGTTTAAAAGCTAATCTAATAAGCATTAGCCAAATTTGTGATTCTGAAAAACAAGTTTTGTTTTCCAAAAAGAAGTGTACCATCTTGACAAAAACAAGAGAACTTGTTATGACAGGGATTAGGACATTTGACAACTACTATGGCATAGTTCCAAATAATGATTTGGTGTGCAATTTTACACAAACAAATGAAGTAGAACTATGGCACAGTCGTCTTGGACATGTGAACTACAAGGACCTCACAAAATTGTCTCAATTAGAACTTGTTAGAGGATTACCCATTCTCACGAAACCCTCAAACAAAGTGTGTGGTCCATGTCAATTAGGAAAACGAGTCAGAACTGCTCACAAGAAGTCAACGCATCTTGCCACATCTCACACTCTAGAGTTAGTGCATAGCGATCTTATGGGTCCTACAAGAACTGAAAATTTGGGTGGTAAGAAATACATTTTCCTTGCAGTTGATGATTTTTCTCGTTATTCATCGGTACAGTTTTTGAAAGAAAAATATGACATGTTTCATGCCTTCAAAGCGTTATGTCTTAAATTGCAAATAGAAAAAAGCATGAAGATTTGCTGCATCACAAGAATTCGTACCGACCATGGAAGAGAATTTGAAAATAGGGAATATGCAGACTTCTGTGATGAGCAAGATATAAGACATGAGTTCTCCGCACCCAAAACACCACAACAGAATGGAGTGGTTGAAAGGAAGAATAGGGTGGTGCAAGTGATGGCTCGTGTCATACTGCCTGGTAAGAACATTCTTTTAAAATTCTGGACCGAAGCGATAAGTACAGCTTGTCATATTATAAATCGTGTTTATTTACGGCTGAGTACCATGCAAATACAATATGAGATATGGAATGGTAAGAAGCCTAATTTAAAGTACTTTCGTGTTTTTGGTAGCAAATGTTACATTCTAAAAGATAGGGGTCAATTAGGTAAATTTGACTCTCGAAGTGATGAAGGTATCTTTTTAGGCTCTTCTTTAAATAGTCATGCATATTGTGTCTATAATTTAAATACTTTAACTGTTGTGGAATCTACAAACGTTGTTATTGATGATACATGACTCTCTCCAAATAGGATGGATAATGATGACAACGTCCATGATGAACCTATTTTGGCAACACATGAGATCAAATCCGATAAGATGAATGAGCAGCTAGTGGAACGGGTGGAATCCTCTAAAGATAAAGAATCGTCATCACACTTTACTCTAGCTGTACCTTTATTGACATTTGAACCTTCATCAAGAGTTAGGTTGAACCATCCATCAACTCAAGTGATTGGAGAAGTCACTGCTGGGTTGAAGGCTCGCAAACAAATCAAGAGCGAAGTAAGTCATCTTTGCTACACTTCTAGTCTTGAATCGAAAAATGTTAATGAAGCCTTGCAAGACGATTGTTGGACAACTGCCATGCATAAAGAACTTAAACAATTTGTGCGCAATGATGTGCGGTATACTCAAATTGTTGGACACCTAGGCCTAGTAATATGAATGTGATTGGTACTAACTGGATATTTAAGAATAAAATAGGTGAATTTGGTACCATTGTTAGGAACAAGGCTAGGCTAGTTGTACAAGGTTATACTCAAATTGAGGGAATAGACTTTGATGAGACCTTTGCACCTGTGGCACGTCTTGAATCCATTCGTATTCTACTTGCTGTTGCATGTCATTTGCAATTCAAACTTTTTCAAATGGATGTTAAAAGTGCTTTATTAAATGTGGTCCTAAATGAAGAAATCTATGTAGAGTAGCCTAAAGGGTTTGAAAACCCGAATTTCTGAAATTATGTCTATAGGTTGAAAAAGACTCTCTATGGTCTCAAACAAGCTCCACAAGCTTGATATAAGAGGCTTACAACTTTTCTTCTAGAGAATGAGTTCTCTCGAGGTAGTGTGGACAAAACCCTTTTTATCAGACATGATAAATCTCACATTCTTATTGCACAAATCTATGTTGATGATATAGCTTTTGGTTCCACATCTAAGTCACTTACTAATAAATTTGCTAATGTCATGAGAACTAAATTTGAGATAAGCATGGTAGGTGAACTTTCTTACTTTCTAGGTCTTTAAGTTAAAAAAATGGATGACGAGATGTTTATCTCACAATCCAAGAATGCCAAAAACTTAGTACATAGATTTCGACTTGATACTTCTAAACATGCTAGAACTCCCATGAGTAATAGTATAAAATTGGGAAAAGATCCAGCTGGGAAAGATGTTGATCAAACTACTTATTGCAGCATGATAGGAAATTTGTTGTACCTCACCGTGAGTCGTCTTGATATTGCTTAGTGTCGGTATTTGTGCTAGATATCAAGCTTGTCCTAAAGAGTTGCATTTTCTTGCGGTTAAACGTATAATTCGGTATGTGAATGCAACTGCTAATCGTAGTATTTGGTTCGCCATGGCCACAAATGTGGACATAGTCGGGTTTACAGATGCTACTTGGGCAGGGTGTGCAGATGGTAGGAAGAGTACATTTGGAGGTTGTTTCTATGTTGAGAACAATATAATAGTTTGGCATAGAAAGAAACAAAATGTCATTTCCCTGTCCACAGCTGGTTACACCCTAAAAGTGTAGTTATACGCCTTTAATTCGCACCTTGTTAGATTTATCTTAGCGTTAATTTCCTTATTTTAGTTAGATATTTGTTTGATTATGTTTTGTGTGTGTTTTGTAGGTTATATAAGCTAATAAAGGTAAAAAGAAAGCAAGAATAATCAAAGCGGGTTCAAGGCGAATAATTTGGTCATAAAAATTCAGACTCGTCTCGGTATTTGATTATACCGTAAAAGTGTAATTATTGGCCTTTAATTCGCACTTTGTTAGAGTTAAATTATTGTTAATTAGTTTATTTTAGTTAGATATATGTTTTATTATATTTTGAGTGGGTTTTGTAGGTTATAGAGCTAATAATGGCAAATAGATACAAAGAATAATCAAGATGCGTTCAAAGCGAACAAACCGGTAATGAAAATTCAGACCTGTCTCGGTATTTTGGCCATAACTTTTTACTTCGACGTCCGATTAAGCTGATTTTTGTGTCATTGGAAATAAGACTTCAAGCTCTACAACTTTGCGTCTAATGTACATTGGCTGAATCGAACTCTAGGATGGTCAAATAACGCTTCAAAATTTTTGCAATCGAATAGTGTGAATAGTACCCGTTCGAACGGGTACTGTTCACCGTTCGGATGGTTACTATTCACCGTCCGAACGGACTTCAAACGGGCGTCGAACAGACCGTCTGAATGGTATTCGGACCGTTACTGTTCATCCAGATTGTATTTTTTGCATCCGAAACTGGGTTTTTAGGATTTTTTGTAAAATTTTTGAGTAGTTAGGGTTATTTTTAGCCAGGGGGCGGTGGGAAAAACTCTCTAAGGTTAGTTTTTTTTTCATTTTTAGCTTAGATTTAGCTTTGTAATATTAATGTAGGTATAAAACTTGTAGTTTTCTTCCATTGTATTGTATTTTCTTTCATTTTCTTGCATTTTCCTTCATTTTCTTTGTAATCAAACATCTTTAATATTTAAGTAAATTTTATATTTAAGTCTCTACATGCTTTCTTTACATTCCTACATGTTTTTTATGATGTATTCAAGTAGCTAGAATTTACATTGGGTTTAAATGTGAAAATCACCCAAACAATCCAAGGAATTCATTTGGAGGTATCTCATGGATTAATTATCATATTTTCTTAGAATTCAAATTTCTAGTAATTAGGTGTGGAATTTTAGAAAACTTAGATTATTGACTAAATTTGAGGATTTTCATCACCCAAATCAATGGTATTAATTTAGGACTCTTGATTAGAAAAATACTCCACAATTGTTAGAAATTTATTCCCAACAATTGATTGAAGATACCTTAGAAAACCTAGGTTATTAACTATGTTTGGCTAATCAATGCACAAACCACAAATTTGGTATTGACTAAGTTGAATCGATGGTATTAACCTTTGATTCCCCATTGAACATGTATCTAATTTCAATTGCCTGAGAATAATTGGTTTTCAAAGCTAAATTGTCCGAATCAAACACACTTAAATGTTGTGTTGATTTGAGTCATAATTCCCATTGAAAACCTTGGATGAAATTGAGTGGTTGGATCATTTGAGCCAAATTTCCTTTTTAATTGCTTTAATTCTATTTTCACTTTGCTTTAATTTATTTATCTTGTGTTAGTTCTCTTTATTTTCATTGCAATAGTTAAGGAATTCAAAACAACCATCAAAACCCAAAAGATTTTTGGTCTTTTTATTTTTATTTTTATTTTAGATCTAATTCCCCACATAATTGCAATCCAATCTTAGGTTAGGTTAGTGTGAGTTGAGTGCTAGAGCCTATATTTGACTAGATCCCTTGGGAGAGAACGATACCAGATTACCGGTTTATACTTTATCGCGACCCCCGTACTCTTGCAGGGTGCTAACTCCATTTTGTAGGAATACCGCATTACGGAGGCGAGTCAAGTTTTGGTGCCGTTGCCGGGGACCAAAGGCACGAGGCAAGGACTACTAGCTTGGGGTTGAAGAGCAATTGGTGGATTGGATCTCCATCCATCTACCACGACGGAGGAATCTTCGGTTTAAGCCATCGGTAACTTCGTTCCATTTTTTTGTGTAAATACCATATTAAATTTTCATTCTTTCTTTTTCTCTTTATTTTAGGCTTGTTTTGTTTATTTTGTATGTATTTTGTTTTATTTTAATAATTTGATTGGAGGATTGTTAGAGGAGAACTAGGGATTGTTATTATTACAAATTGGTGGTATATAACTTGTGGAGATTGAAGGTTTGGTTGGATTGAACTTGATTGAATTGGTGGAATTATTTTGTGGAGATTGGAGGTTTGGATGGAAAACTATTGAGCATTGTTGTGTTTGATGTGTTGAGGCGCGGTGCGCTACTTTTGTTTGTGCATTGCATCCATATTCTATTGTGCATTTCATTATGTTTGGTGTTAGATTTTCACACCTTCCATCATCTAATATGTCTCTTAAGGAACACCTTAGAGCTAATGGCCAAAGGGAGCCTCCACGACCACCTCCCACTCTTGGGGGGTGTGACCAATTAAACCTTGGTAGGGGATATGAGAGCACATTTTCACATCATTATTTTGAGCCTCACCCTTACCAAGAGCCCTTTGACTATTGCCATGCATCACCTCCACCCTACCACACTCAACCGTGTGAATACCCCTTGCTCAATTTTTACCCTATGAGGAATATCACACTCCTCACATTGGCACACAAGAGGACACAATAGAGGATGCTTTAGAGGACACACTTCAACAAGTCATAAAATTTCAAGGAGAAGTGAACTCTAGAATAGATAAGGACCTTAATGAGATAAAGAGTCAATTGACTCTTTTAATACAAACCTTGGTTGTTCGAGCCAAGGACAAGTCCCTCGTGTCATTTCCAATTATTCCTCGTAACCAAGGGTGTCCAAGTATACCCGCTCATCCCATCACTAACCATAAGAATGAGGAAATAATTGATCAAAATACCCTTCCCCAAGACTTTGAGTTTAAGGAAGACATTCCTAGGGAAAGTGAGGTAATTATTGAAAATATATTTCGGGATGAAAATTTTAAGAGAGTGAAGTCCAAAATTGGGGACTCCAAACAAGAAGAGTGGGGGTAAGATTACCCTTAATGATGGTGTTGGTTTAGATGTTGGGAATATGCTTATCAATGAGGATGTTGACGGTTTAGAGGACACACTTACCATGTCTAGGGATCATGTGATTCCTATTTTTACGCCTCTAACACCTAGTCCTATTTTATCGGAGCCTTTGGAGCCCCATGTCCCAACACTTGAACCAACCATCATTCCAATGGCCGACCAATCAAAAAAAGGGGAGGGTTCAACACTTCATGGCAAAGGCATCATTAGCACATTTGTGCATGATCATTTTGCATTCTCTACATTTTATGACCCTTATTACCCTTATGTGTTTCAAAGCTATATCCTAGAGTTCATCAAAGAAGTGACCATTGTCTATTCTTATGTTTGCATGAACTCTTTGAAAATCTTGAGTTTGGGGGTGTGGGATGATGGCAAATTCCCACTTTGTGGCATTGGGTGATCCATTCTCTCTCTCATTTGTATAGGAATAGGAGTAATTTTATTTCTTTATTTTCTTAGTTTATTTTCTCATTTTAAGTTGGGGGTGCTTTAAGTTGTTTAGTTTTTTTATTTTTTTATTTTTCTTAGTTTATTTTGCATTATAAGTTGGGGGTGCCTTTTGCACTCTATTTTTCTCTTTTTTCAACATTGAATTACATTTAATACTTTGTTCTTATGCATTGAGGACAATACATCACTTTAAGTTGGGGGTAGGGTAGAGGCTTTGCCTCTATTGTTTTGTTTTTGTTTATTTATTTTGCACCTTATAAAAAAAAAAAAGAAGCTTTCTCTCTATTGTTGTGTTTTTGTTTCATTGTTTTGCACCTTATTAAAAAAAAAAAAAAGCTTTCTTTCTATTGTTATGTTTTTGTTTCTTTGTTTTGCACCCTATAAAATTTAAAAAAAAAAAAAATGTACTTGTGAAAGTGCCTTTTGAGATTAGAAGATAGGAATTTTTGCATGCATCTTTACTCAAGATGATGTTGAATCACTCCTCATACCCAATATGTTGTGGAGATTGCTTAATTCATGTATTTGTAGAGGGAATTACATATTATACACAATCATACTTTTTAACACAATTTGTTACTAGTCTTGACACTTTTACCCTTACATTAGTGGAGATTATTACTTTGTGAGTTTTAAAGCATTAATCGTCTTTTGGAACGTTTACATTTATTCAAGAATAGTTCTTCACCCTCATTTCATTCAATAGCTTCATTATATTTGTATTTGGTTCATGAGTTGAGTTTTGATCTTAATATTGACACTTGTACTCTATGAAGTGCTTCGATTGTACAACTTTGGATATGATTCTATACCATATTCTTCTTCATAGCCATAAGTTTCCCATTGTTAAACCGTGCATTTCCCTTGACCCTTGTTGATCTCCTACTTTTATTAGAAAGTGCATTGTGATTCATCTCTTGTATTGCAAAGGGATGCCTAAGTGAGAAAAGAGTATTTTTACATTGCTAAAAAAAAAAAAAAGAGAGAGAAGAGATTGATTTGGGGAGTTCAATGTATATGAGCATATTGTGATATGAAATGAGTTGTTGAATCTAAAGAGGGATGATAAAAGGATGGAAACAAAAGGAGAAGTAAAAGAAAAAAAAAAAAAGAAGAATGAAGAATTAAGAAAAAAAAAAAGAGAGAATAAGAGGAAGGAAAGAGTGAAAGAGGAGTTCAAAAGTTGAAAATATTTCAAGAGAAGAGTGAGAAGTGAATTTTGCCTATTAAAAGTTGAAAAGGGAGAGTTGTAGTGGTTTTGCATTTATCATGTCATGCCTTGATCACACATGATATGACCATTTGCTTCCTTTCATTACCCTTACCTTTCATTTCTTCTACATTGCTCTCTTCACCTTTACAAGGCATAGTTGATCCAAATTGTGCTTGATTGAAGTTTTCAATAGAGTATAAGCTATTTCTTGTCAATTTCTTTGAATTAATGCTTAACTTTGAACATTCTTTCATGGAGTTAGGCTAAAGTTGATACACTTCTATTATTTTCGGTTTTTGTAATTGATATGCTCACTTGAATTGTCTTTTTACATTTACTCCATTGTTGAGCACACCATTGTGAGAACCATGTGGGTCTTTAATTGTGAGTGTATCTCCGGTGAAGATTGAATCAAAACTTTAAAGGGGTGGATTTGCATAAGTGAGTTCATTTGTGTTGTTTAGTATGATTCTTCACCCACACACATGAACTTCTCTTTTGTATGACTTGTGGAGTTTGGAGTGGCATCAATGTTAACTTGAGTAGGATTATGCATTCATTCCTTATTCTTATCTTAATTGACAATTCACATAAGGATGTTTGTGGGTATCATCACTGAAAACCCTTACGAGACACCACTCGTCTACTAGGGGTAACCTAGGGGTTTAAAGGCTTGATGCATAAGCTAAATGCGTCCGTGACTCCTACAAAAGTGGAGATTATCCATTATATTTTTTTGAAAGTTTTTGCTAGGGACTAACAAAATGTAAGTTGTGGGTTGTAATTACACCTTAAAAGTATAATTATTAGCCTTTAATTCGCACTTTGTTAGAGTTAAATTATTGTTAATTACTTATTTTAGTTAGATATATTGTTTATTATGTTTTGTGTATGTTTTGTAGGTTATAGAGCTAATAATGGCAAATAGATACAAAGAATGAACAAGATGCATTCAAAGCGAACAAACCGGTAATGAAAATTCAGACCTGTCTCGATGTTTTGGCCATAACCTTTTACTCTAATGTCCGATTAAGCTGATTTTTGCGTCATTGGAAATAAGACTTCAAGCTCTACAACTTTGCGTCTAATGTACATCGGCTGAATCGAACTCTAGGATGGTCAAATAATGTTTCAAAGTTTCTACAGTCGAACAGTGTGAATAGTATCCGTCCGAATGGGTATTGTTCACCGTTCGGACGGGTACTGTTCATGAACAGTACCCGTCCGAACGGTGAATAGTAACCGTCCGAACAGTGAATAGTACTGTTCGGACGGTTACTATTCACCGTTTGAACGGACTTCAAATGGGCGTCGAACGGACCGTCCGGATGGTATTCGGACGGTTACTGTTCATCCAGATTGTATTTTTTGCGTCCGAAGCTGGGATTTTAGGATTTTTTGTAAAGTTTTTGAGTAGTTAGGGTTTTTTTTTTTAGTAAGGGGGCAGCGGGAGAAGCTCTCTAAGGTTAGTTTTTTTTTTTTTTTTTTTTTTTCCTTCATTTTTAGCTTAGATTTAGCTTTGTAATGTTAATGTAGGTATAAAACTTGTAGTTTTCTTCCATTGTATTGTATTTTTTTTTCACTTTCTTGCATTTTTCTTCATTTTCTTTGTAACCAAACATCTTTAATATTCAAGTAAATTTTATATTTAAGTCTCTACATGCTTTCTTTACATTCCTATATGTTTTTTATGATGTATTCAAGTAGCTAGAATTTACATTGGGTTTAAATGTGAAAATCACCCAAACAATTCAAGGAATTCATTTGGAGGTATCTCATGGATTAATTGTCATATTTTCTTAGAATTCAAATTTCTAGTAATTAGGTGTGGAATTTTAGAAAACTTAGATTATTAACAAAATTTGGGGATTTTCATCACCCAAATCAATGGTATTAATTTAGGACTCTTGATTAGAAAAATACTCCACAATTGCTAGAAATTTATTCCTAACAATTGATTGAAGATGCCTTAGAAAACCTATGTTATAGATTATGTTTGGCTAATTAATGCACAAACTACAAATTTGGTATTGACTAAGTTGAATCGATGGTATTAACCTTTGATTCCCCATTGAACATGTATCTAATTTCAATTGCTTGAGAATAATTGGTTTTCAAAGCTAAATTCTCTGAATCAAACACACTTAAATGTTGTGTTTGATTTGAGTTATAAACCCCATTGGAAACCTTGGATGAAATTGAGTAGTTGGATCATTTGAGCCTAATTTCCTTTTTAATTGCTTTAATTTTATTTTCACTTTGCTTTAATTTATTTGTCTAGTGTTAATTCTCTTTATTTTCATTGCAATAGTTAAGGAATTCAAAACAACCATCAAAACCCAAAAGATTTTCGGCCTTTTTATTTTTTATTTTTATTTTAGATTTAATTCTCCACATAATTGCAATCCAATCTTAGGTTAGGTTAGTGTGAGTTGAGTGTTAGAGCCTATATTTGGCTAGGTCCGTTGGGAGAGAACGATATTGGATTACTGGTTTATACTTTATCGCGACCCCCGTACTCTTGCGTAGTGCTAACTCCATTTTGTAGGAATACTGCGTTACGGAGGCGAGTCAGTATTTTGGTCATATCTTTTTACTCTGATGTCCGATTGAGCTGATTTTTGTACCATTGGAAAGAAGACTTCAAGAGATACAATTTATTCGCTAATGTACATTGGTTGAATCGTCTTCTAAGATGGTCAAAATCAAGTTTTAGCCGATCGATTGGTCTGGCAAACTTCAGAGAGGGCGTTTTACCATTCGATCGGCCGTTCAATTGGTGAATAGTGCCGATCGATCGGTGAACAGTACCTGTAAATAGTGAACAGTGAGTAATGATTGATTGAACGCTACAGTGATTGTTCGATAGGTGAATAGTGTTGATCGATCGGTCGACACAAATCTGGAGCATAAAAGTTGTATTGTTCGAAAAAATGAGAAAGAGGAAGATAGTTAGGGTTTGTAGTAGCCAAGGGGGTGCTAGAGAGCTTCTCCAAGATTGGATTTTTTATGTTTTTGTTTATTTTTAGCTTAGATTTATGTTTGTAGTGTTAATGTAGGAGTAGAAATTGTAACTTTCTTTCATTGTAATATTTTTTCTTTCACTCTCTTGCACTTTCCTTCACTTTTCTTGTAACCAAACAATTTTAATATTAAATTAAATTATAGATTTAATTCTCTTTATGCTTTCTTTATATTTTTACATGCTTTTATGATGAACTCAATTAGTTACATTTATCTTGGGTGTGATTTTGAAAATCCACCAAGAATCTTCAAGTATTTCAATGGGGATTCATGAACTTCAAAGTTTTACTCCTAGATTTTTATTGTTCTATTCAGTTGAGTGTTGGATTTATTTGAAAACTTAGATTCATAACTCATTTGGTAATATTTATGCACAATTCAACAATTGGTATAAATCTTGCATATTTTTAGGTTTGTTTCTATGGTTCTATTGATTGTTGCAATTTATACACTCAACTAAATATAAACTCAACGTTTTATGGTCAAAATATTCCGAATCAAGAATCCACTATGTGATTCTTAATTTGAGTTATAAAAATCCTCTTTTGAAATTCTTGTTGTGAATTGGTGGATTGAATTAATCATATCTAAGCTTTCCATTTTAATTGTTTTAAATTTAAATTTAAATTTAATTTGCTTTACTTTAATTGCCTAGTTAATTACTTTAATTTCTATTGCACTAGTTTAGTAATCCAAAACCCCCATAAAAAACCAAAAGATTTTTTATCCTTTTAATTTTTATTTTATTTTAGATCCAATTCCCCACATAATTGCAAATCAATACTAGGTTAGATTAGTGTGAGTTGAGTATTAGAGCCTATATTTGGCTAGGTCCCTTGGGAGAGAACGATACCGGATTACCGGTTTATACTTCATCGCGACCCCCGTACTTTTACGGGGTACTAACTCCATTTTTGTAATTTTCGGAGCAAGTCAACAGCTGAGGCAGAATACATTGCTGCAGGAAGTGGTTGTACTTAGCTTCTACGGATGAAGCAAATGTTGTCTGACTATGGGTTTGAACGAGGTACAATTACCTTGTATTGTGATAACACGGGTCCGATTAATATCTCCAAAAATCTAGTTCAGCACTCACGCACTAAACACATAGACATTCTACACCACTTTATCCGAGAACTAGTTGAAGAGAAAGTCATTGAGTTAGAACATATTCAAACTGAACTTTAACGCGCTGATATTTTCACAAAACCTCTAGATGTTCTTAGGTTTGAGTCCCTTAGAAATTCCATAAGGGTATGCTCCATTGACTAATTTTTTTTTTTTTTAAATGTCTAGGGTGTGCTTAATTCTACTCTTATGAACCTTGGACTATCTTTGTAAGTTGTGTGTGTTTTAAAATAAAAATAAAAAAAATATATTTTTTCCTTTTCGATTTCTGTTTCTCTTCGTTGCAAGATTTTCTTGGTGAAGAGTTGAGATGCAAGACCAATGCTTATCTTGGTTGCTCACATATTTTGGATGTATGATCATCTATGTTTCATAATTCGACCAGTTCAAGTGAGACTTGTCATGAGGTAATGTACAACATTTTGCACATCTTAATATGGTTGAAACTGGTTATTTTTCCGCACGTGTGATCAAATTATTTATGTGCCTTCTCTTGTGGTTATGTAATCACTAATCAAATATATACATGTGTGGTTGCCTATATTTGAGTTAAACCCCTACAATATAGTTATAAATAAATTAGAGGGAGCTTGTGCATGATGGAAAGGGCTACCTATTAGTATGTATGAAAGTCGTTATCTGACATATGTTAACTGATGCAAGTTATGTCATGTCGATAGTTAAGGCTACCATATTCAAATAGTGTGAAAGCTACCACATGATTGCTAGAAAATGATTAAGCTTGCCTGATGGTTCTTACTGAGGGGGATCACAGGGCTCTATCGACCTTATTATAGGTCACAACATATGTGTCATATGGATGTGTGTGTTGCGTGACTCTACAAATGTGGCACAACCAGATAGATCACAAAAAGGATTCGAACGATAGGTTAATCATTATTATTATTCACAATCACACCACTACATTTTTATGAAATTTCTCATCTTGTGACAAGTTGTGGTTGTATCATCATGAATCAGGGCAAATGTGTTAAGTAACTTGGTGGAGCATTGCTTAAGTATCTCCTTTTTACATATGAAATATATGATGCTGAGAGTTTATAAGAAATTCTGAGTCTGATCTGTAATTTTTGAAAAAATCCTAATATCGCTTGAACGATCCCATGTCCGCTCCAGCAAATAACAGACTGCTCGAGCAATGTCGGCGGATCTATTTTAAAACAGCAAATCTCTTCATTTTCTCTTTTGTTTTTTCGGGTCACTACACGGATATTGTGTTTTCCATCACCTAGGGCTCAAAATATACTCTTTTTGGTGCCTTCTAATGGGTTTTCGCTCCGATCCATCAACTTTAGGTAAGTTTTTCCTCATCTCTACTGATTTATTTTCTTCGATCTTGTCGTATTTCGAATTCTTTGGCTATGTCCCGTCAAAATCAACCCTGGGTTCCCGAATATCGATTTTCGACACTGGGACAGATGAAACCTAGTACAATGCTTATTTTAAGAAAAAAGCCATTTTGGTAAAGCGACTGATCCAAGTTGACCATTTCCTAGACATGCCTATACTGGGTTGGTTCCAAAATCAGGGTTGGTATCCTATGTTTGCTTGGAAAGGCACTGCCCGACTACAGCCGGTACGGGAATTCTATGCTCACATTCGCACTGATGTTAATCACCCAAACCGTTTTACATCATATGCTTGTGGGATTGCTTTCACTGTCACACCAGACCTCATTTCTAATTTTCTAAGCATTCTCCGTTCTGCATCTCTATTTCCGGCGTCGTATTATGGTTTACCTGTCTACGATTTTGGCGCCACTGTTCGTGGGGATGGGTTGGGTTGGCCTCCTCAGTCTCTTACTATGGAGCACAAGTGCTTGACCTTGAATTATCGTTTGCTTAATCTGATATGTGCCTAGAATCTGGACCCAAACAGTTATCGGTCTGAGTTTATAATTCCTAGACTTCATTTAATCCATGTCATTGGCCATGGTGTACCATTGACCTTCCATAATACATATTTGATACTATTGTTCGGGTTGGGGAGACAAATCAAATTCAAGGAGGACTTCCCTATAGTGTGTTTATTACGAACTTACTTTTGAGTCATAATGTTACCATGAGATCTACTGATGATAAGAAAACATCCAAGGGTCCTATCAATGCGAAAACAATTTCCAAAAGTGTTTCACATGGACCGGTTCGGGTTGTGGCTGTTGCTGCTCTCATGGATATCGAGGGCGGTGGTGTTGCTAATGTTAATGAGGAGATGTTGATGGAGGATCACCTATTTGAGTTGCATACGCATGTCATATCTTTACCAAGTAGCTTGATGACTTGGGCACTCGCATGGAGCTTTCTCTCATAGGCATGTCTGGCGATCTTGCTGCGATTCGGGCTATGCTTGCTAGTCGTCCTTCGACTCCGCCTTAAGTGTTTCATTTTTTCTTATTGGTGTTTTGTTGTCAAACCAAGGGGGAGGAGTTTGGTGGTTGCATACTGTTTCGGATATTGTTGGATATGTTTATGAATGTTTATGGATATTGGATTGAATTGTCTTGCTAGATTTTGTTGCATACTGTTGGATGTTTATTGGATTTTATTGGTATATGCAACACTGAATTTATTTTTGAATTTTATTATTTATATGCTTGCAAATCACACATTGCTTTTCACTGGGTATCGTTTAGCGTTGATGATTGCAGGTTACAAGAATTGGGTTGAGTTGAGTTGATTATTATATTATTTTAGGAATGTAATGTTTAAGGGGGATGTTTGTTTTTTTTTTTTTTATAGAGTGTGTTTGTTTTGACACAAAATCACCAAGGGGGAGATTGTTAGGAATTTAGATGGTGAATTTGTTTATTTGTGTATGTTCATTCATTCTCGGTAAAAGTTTAGAAATTCAGAACAAAAACATAGAGCAACTCCTAAAAAATTTAGGTGATCGCTTGAGCGGATGGAGTACCGCTCGAGCGGATGTTTTGTAGCTCGTCAAGGCAAAAATTCAGTGGCTACTGCTTGAACTCCACTAGATGTTCGCTTAAGCGGACAATAAGAATTTAACAAGGCTGAAAATCCAGTGACTACCGCTCGAACTCCGCCTTATCTTCGCTCGAGCGATACTTAAACCGCTCGAGCGGTTCGTCGATTTCCAGATTATGTTTTATACGTGAAGGACTCTTTGGCCTCCAACTTCGAGACCAATCAGAAGATAGTTCCAACCTATTTTTTTGATGATTTTGGAAAGCCTATAAGAGCATCAAGAGAGAGACATAGGATAAGACTCTTGAGATTATTCTCTCAGGCCTGATATTTAGAATTGATCAAGAGAGAGAAGAGGGTGAAAAGTTGATGTTTTGAGATCACAAGAACAAGTAGTTTCACCAGTTAATTTTGCAACTTGAAGAATGACTAGGAGACGGTCTTTAGAGGATTCTAAAGGTGAAGAATATCGAGGGGATTCGGTGTTAAAAGCTGAAGCACAGGAGTAGAAAATCAAGGAGTCGAGCATGCAGTCTTAAGTCGGGGTTCGTGCAGATTTGAACAGTAATTGTAGAGTTCAATTACAAGGGCTGTAAGTTTGTGCGTGCGTAAACTATTCAATATAGTGCTTGACTTGCTGGACGTAATTTTTTCTCGATTTGAATTTTCATGATAAATTCCCGCGTCTTTACTTTATTGCTCTGCATTGCATACATTCATCATATAGGTAAAGACCTAGGTTAAAATTCAAGTAATATGAAATTTCAAATGCATTTTGCTGTTCACAAAAAAAAAAAAAAAATTACATTGACGTAGATAGAATTCTAGTTTATAAAGTGCAATGCAAGTTAGTTTTGAACTTACTGCATTTTATTAATTATAGACCTATGAGATGAGAGCCACGAGTTTAGTCACATTAAGTCCCACTTGTTCATATCTATGGGTAAGAAAATAGTGCAGTGGTATTCTTCCGTACGTAGACTTATACCATTTTGTTGAATGGACAGAACAAAAGCAAGTGAAATATGAATGAACTTAATTGAATGGATCCTAACGTGTATACATACTAGAATAGCGGCATGCATTATATGCGTGTAGAATAATACACTCTATTATTTTATTTATGAATTATTATTGTAGAGAAAGATCAGTTGAGGGGAGAGAGAGAGTGACACCATAAATTTAGGCAAGTGGAGAGAAAATAACAGATAATAATGGTTGATTACAAAACAAAAAAATGAGAATCTTTCAATTGTAATCCAATTACGGTCTCATCAAAATAGAGACTTCACCAACGTGAAGGCTTTACTAAGCTTTACCAAAGTATTTGCTTTATAATAGTCCGGATAGAAGAACACACACTGAGTTCATCCGATAGATACTTATCTAACAAAAATAGAAGAGAAGAAAAAGCCGTCAGTGTGAAACGTCTTGAGCTAATTTCCAAAATATTAAGCATATTAAGTATATTTACAAAAAATTATTTTGATCCAGAAGCACTCTCCCTTGTTGTCCAAGTTTCGACCATCGTGGTACAAAGATGTTTGTACTACATTTTGAAATGATTGAGATGACATTTGGAGGCATGATAAAGAGTTCATATTAGTAAAATGCATGATGGAATTGTAGAATACAAAGATAAGAACACAACGAATGAATAGCAGTTAGAAACGGGGCAGAGGAACACGCAGCTAGGTGACACATCAGTTAAGTACCACTATAACTGGTGGGGTTTAGGTGGGGTCTAGTTGACGTGTCACTCATCAACTTATGACCGCTGTAGATAGCAGTTCTCATAGGATAGATTGTATTTGGTTGAAATAAAAATCATGTTTGAAGACCAAGGAGATTGGAGGATTTGAATGAGGTCAAAGTCTATGTATCCCTAAACGATATACGAGTTTTGAATGAGGTCTAAGATTTAACAAAGCCCAAGTAAACAGAACTGAATATTAAATCGAAAAAGAAGGTTGAGCCTTGACCCAGACGTGTTTGACTTTTCATGGCCTATGCTGCTTGTTTCCCACCTTCCAACTGATTCAAAAGATCAGATGACATGTTGGAAAAGTAAAAACATGATGACGAATCATAAAAGTTTTATGTACCTGTTTTTTACTTTTAAATCACAAACATTATTAATTAAATATTTGACACAGAATTTCAATAAGCAGATGCTGCGTTAACGAATTAGGTGTCACCCAAAGAAAGCAGGCAATGGATAATTCATAACCTTTGAAGTTTATGTGGACAAAATATATTGATAGCAATTCAAATTCGGAGTTATAACTTTGTGTTTGGAAGTAAGGCGAAATTTTGTTACTGTGAGTAACCTTTTGAAATCTACGTATTATAAATATATTTTGAGGTAAAATTTACATTTTAGTGTGTTTTTGCCATTTTAGAAAATTTTTTTTAATTTATGATTTTGTCTAGATTTTTCTTGATAGTTTCCTCTAGTCTCGAGTCTCCAAATTTAAATTTAGTCAAAATGTGATATTTTTAATAATTTCTCATTTTCTTGATTTCTGTCTTAATTTAAGCAATTAGGATTAGGGTTCTGTTTTCTCTATAAATATGATGTAAGGGCTTTTGTCTTAAATAACTTTGGAGAAATGAATAATGGAGTTATTACAGAGAATTTTATATTTTGTTTGAATTGACAAGTCACTTGTTTGCGTTTATTCTTGCATCAGAATCAAAACAATGCTACAAACCCTTATCCAGCTTCCCATTTAGGCATGCTAGTTGTTAAATGTCTCATCCCTTAGCTCCATGTGTTTACAATATATATATATATATATATAGACACATGTACCAAACCCATGCATGTGTCAACGTAAATAAAACTTTCCTTGCATGGGCTGGACATTAATTAACTAGAAATGTCAAGGTTAATTTCATGTGTACTGCTTGCTCACTAAAAGAACAATTAGTCCAACTAAATATTTAGAATTTGAAAGGAAATCCTCATTGTCATCCTTACAAACAACACGACAGTAATAATAATAACAATAAATCAAATTTAAGAAATTATAATTGGTGTATCATTATGAGCTGATATATATTAGGGCTTAAATTTTATCATGAGACAAAACCAAGAGCTTGAATCTGGCTTGTTAACCTCATCTGATCCCACGGAGGCTGGCTCTGAGTTTTTAACAGAACTATCAAGGTTTGATGGTGGTTTTGGCCAGCAAAGTCAAGTCAATACCATTCAATGGCAGTGACCCTTGCCGGGGATGTAAATGGCGGGATTGCAGTGGAGTTTTGGCACTGGGCCCCTTTGGAGGGATGTGAGCACCGGAGCTTTCTTCCTTAGCCGTTGTTTTCCATTCAGAGGCCTCATGGCATTTGCAAATTGTGGAGAACTTGAAGTGATCATCAACGAAATGGTGATCACAGCAATGAATAGCTTTGTGATAAGACTCCTAGCAAAAACCATCTTTTTTCAACTGTAAATGACTTTGTGTTTGTTGGGTTATATTCAACTTCTTGTTTTTGTTTGAGGAAAAGGAAGTATGAGAAGCTAGAGATGGTAATTGTAGATGTGTTACATATATGTGTACGTATATATAGGCAAGCTTTTTTAGTTTTGTACATTCAAATGTTAATGGGTGTTCTTCACTTGGCCTTGATGATTTATTTGTGGACGAGGTCTCATGCCTAAATCACTACGGTCATATTCTAAATTCAAATACATGGTTACCTTTGAATCCCGAACAAAATAGTTGTTTGTTTCTGGTTGAAAAGATTCAACATGTCGAACTGGCGCCAGTTGATGCATGCAATTTTTGATTTTTTTTAGCGACATTTCATACGGATTGACCGGACTGAATTTAATCCTTTCATTCTAATTCAAAACGTCTACTATTTTAACTTATTATTTGAAAATTTCCACTGCCATACAACTTAGCGTAAAAGGATTGTAACATTCGAGATTTGAAACATAATAGACCAAGAAAAGTAGAACTTCGGTGAGAGAAGGCAGCCTAGAGGGGGCAATTGCCATCTTGAAATTTGAAAAAAAAAAGGTAGGTTTTTAATTAAATTAATCCTGAGTGAGAGAGGTTAACTCTTGTACAACTTCAGACTCTCTCCAAAGATTTAAAAGTATATTGTCAATAGTTTCCTTATTTAGTACAACTTCAAATTTAATATGTTAAAATTCAAGCTTATTAAGAAATAAATAATAAGTTACCATTTTTAACAATTTAAGTTTTGGAGGAGTTGGTGGGGTCTTGTGCTCAAATCTCACTACTTTAAGTCGCTTACCCATTTTGTTAAAAAATAATTAATTAAATAAGTAACCTCTCTCAGTGATAGGTATTGTGTTCAAATCTTACTGCTTGTTAAAACTCTCTTTTAATAGTTTCATTTTTCGTATCTCTTGGCTCTTGCTTATCTAATAAATAAGGTTATGCATTGATACACCTTTAGGATTATTTATAAGTGTAATATCAAAAGGCCTTTAATTACGGACAAAAAGCAAAATCAGCAAACGAAATAAACCAGGAGAATAAAGCAAACGAAGAATAAAGAGATGAAAAAAAGTAGAGAGCAACGCATATATGTGAATTAATAAAGCACATCAAGGCACTGCCACCAATTACATTGAAGGGTTCATTAAAGTGATTTTTTAGGTATGTTTTCATTGATTTGTTAACGTATTTTTAACGATCTCATTGATAAAGAAATTGTGTTATATTTTATAGGATTGAAGGTTTATTTGTTTGAATATAATTGTCATAAATGTACATATTATTGATTTGGTTCCCTTGATTAATTTTGCTTAGCATTTAAAATAATTTTTTTATATTTTTCATAATAATGTACACTAAATGTAATTAACTATCACTAGTTCGGGGACAAAAAAAAATACAAAAAAAAAAAAAAAAATCAATTACAGCAAACTAATAACCTCTCAGTTTGTTTTGTATAGCCCACACCATTGGACAGAAGTGAAGGTTATGTTCTTATGAAAAATTATGTTCTTACGTAATTTTTATGCAAAAATTTCGGCTAGAATTATGTGCATGGCAGTAGTATTTTTAACAATATGAGCTAAAATGGTAAGTATTATAGTTTGAAATAAAAGGACCAAAAAACACTAAAAATTCTATTTGTATAGCTTTATTCGATGCTTATTTAGATCTTCCTTGCATGATTATGAACAATTAATTGAGTATATATATCTGGTCGAAGTAAGCATTTGCGGACCATTGACCGCTACCAGTTCTAGTTCATTCAGCAAATAGACGAATGCTACAAACCGTTACCCAGCTTCCCATTTGAGCCCATTAATCGTTGAATGGGTCATCCGTTAGATCCATGCCTTCACAATATATTTGCATAGACACCCATACATACACACAGACATGTAGGCATGTAGCAAAAGTTTCCATGCATGGCCTAGAAATTAATTAACTAGAAATGTGAAGATTAATTTCACGTGTAATGATATGCATGCTAAGAAAAAGAACAATTAATCCAACCAAATAAATAGAATTGAAAGGAAATCCTTAAACTTTAAAAACAAGGATTGATAAAAGTTAGAACATCATTTTACATGGGTGTACAACCCTCAAACTTTGTAATGGTATCCCAAGTAAGAAGAAGAAATTACAACTGCTATGTCTTTATGAGCCGATGTATGATGCATCTAGAGCTTGAATCTTGCTTGTTGACCTCATCTCCCACAGACTTCATGGCACTACGTTTGTAACGGAACCAGGAAATTAATAGAATTCAAGGGCAGGAGCCCTTGCCGGGGATGTAAGTGGCGGGATTGCAGCCGGATGGTGGCACTGGGCCCCTCAGGAGTGTCTCCAGCAACGGAACTTTCATTCTTATCCATTGCTCTCCATTCAGAGGCCTCATGGCATTTGCAAGTTGTATAGAAGTTGAAGTGATCAACAAAATGGTGATCACAACAATGAATAGCTTTGCGATAAGAATACTAGGAAAAACCATCTTTTTTTTTTCCCTAGAAAATATAAATAATATATGTTTGTTGGGTTGTACGGAAGGAACTTCTGGGTTTTGTTTGAGGAATACAAAGGAAGTATGAGCTGCTAGAGATCGTAATTGGAGGAGATGTATTATGCAATGTTACATATATCTGTGTGTATATATAGGCAAGCTTTTTAGTTTAGTACGTTCAAATGTCAATGGGTTTTCTTGACTTGACCTTAGATGGGATTCGTTTGTGTTGACTTGGCCGAAGTCTGAAGTCTGAATCAGATTGGTCTATAAGCTAGTTAAAATATTCAAACACACGGAAGCTTGAATCCCAAACAATGTTCGTTTAATAAGTCAGGTTGAAAATGTTCAACTTTTAATGTCACATTAGCTGACAATGCATCTACTTTATAAGGGATTAGATTAAAACCAAAGAGGAGAGTGTCAATAGAACATTTTTTTTCAGAATTTTCATACAGATTAATTGTGATAATTTCATTTTAAACCAAACACCTACTATTTTAATTTATAATTTTAAAATGGTAATTACTATATCATTTTTGTAAAGTTTTTTATATAAAAATTATATAGATTTAAAATTATTATTAATAGTTCCCTTAATAAACACAATTTGCGGTTTTGACGAATTCCAGTAAAAGAAACCAGAAAACCAGAAAATCATTAGCAAAGCCCAATTTTGTTTTATCGCCAACCATGTTTAGAGTATTATACCTGAAATATTTACGTATTAACTTACGGGTCTTACTGCTCACAATACGCGTGAAGTCCACCTGTTAAATTGGCCCATGGTCCTATCTAGGCCGAGAGCCACGGACATTGCCAAGAGGATGAAACAAGACCATGAGGTGCTCTAAGAACACTCCACCATTAGACCATTAACACATGGTTTATATTTCTGATTGCTGCATTGTTGACGTGTTTGAGCCGACAAAGACCTCGTAAGCGCTTGACACTACTGGTTTAGCATATTTTCCACAAAAAAAAAAAAAAAACATTGATTCCCATTTGCATTTCCAAATAAAAAAAAATATTGAGCCCTCGTGGTCGTAGAATGGTGGGGAAGTATTTTTGTCAGAATTAAAATTTTAAGGTTCGTCCACCAATGCCAATCGTTAAAACTTTCTTAAAAATGGTGCCAAAAATTTGACTTGCACCAATCGGTGTCTTTGGACGTGATCAAAGGAAATCCTAAGAGTATGATGGCAAAGCAGTATTACCCGATCAATCTAGGGTCGAGTCTACATGAAAGAGGGTTAGCGCATTAAGAAAAATCTACCTTGATTCAAAAGTCTCAGAAAAACACTCTAATAAAATAAAAAGAAATAATTTTGAAGACTTTGATTTACTAAACCAAGATTATTGAAAACTGTTTAAAATTAAATAAAGAAAGTCTTGAAATCAATTGATCCAATCAATTGTTTCACCCTGAATTTCAATGGAGGCTTTTAATAATTCAAATTATTGACTGCATCGTAAGTCTTTGATTCAGAAGATTTAACGATAAAAACTTTTATTCTTTAACAGTCAAAACTAGAATAAATCAAGTTTAGAATCATAGATGCATACCATCGACTCGTATAGTAAATATACTGAACTAGGGTTCGTGCATAAATATTACCAAGCATAATCAAACATTTAAGTTTTCGTAAATATTTAGGGTTTAATCTCAAAGAATTAAGAAGAAGAAGATAAAATCATTGAAACCCTAGTTACCTCTATTGTTCATCCGAGATCTTTAATTAATCATCACAATTGATCCGAAAATGAAATCCAGTTACTCAAAACCATGATAGATTTGCACAAATATATGTATTGAAAAACTATTGAAAACAATTAAATCTGATTATATGAATTGAAAAACTATGGAAAGTTCTACTCTAATCTACTCCTAAAACTCTCAAATAAACCCTAAAACTCGTACAAGAAAAGACTAAAAAGAACTCCCTAAAACAGACTTCAGTCCTAACTTTTATAGGAAGAGAAAAATTAGAATTACCGGGAACCGTTCGAACTCCTTAGCCCACCATTTGAACAGACTTCTAATGCCTTTCTAATGGTCATTATGCTCTCTGAATCTTTCGAACAGGCTTCAGACCTAATTCTGATGGGACTTTATTTGACACAACATTCGAATGGGCTTCCGCATAGTGCGATTGCTCTCTTCTACCATTCGAACGGGAGTTCAAACACCCACCTTGACTGTTCGAACCATTGTTGACTTTTTGTCCCTTTTTATCCTTTTTAAGTCAAGATTCTTGTTTACAAACAACAAACTAAGTTAGACACGAAAGAGGATAAAAATACATAAATAATCCTACTCTAGGACCAACAAGCAACTAATTAGGGCAAATAGATTGTACTTTTGGAGCGCAATCAAAGGGCGTTCGAATGAGCTTTCGAACGCGACGGACATGCATTCGAACGGGTGCGACAAGGGTTCGAATGGTCCTTCAGGCATCAGAAAATACTAAGAGCAGAAAAGCCAATTGGAACAGGTTCGAAGCACGTTAAAAAATACAGAGCCTTGCAAAAGCTTCAGATGGGCGTTCGAACGCCCGTTCAAATGCGCGACCATCCGTTTAAATGGTCTACGGGATTCTGTAGTTTTCACATCTATTTAAGCCGAAATTGGAGCTTGTTTTGAGGGATTAGTTAGTTTTACAATTTTTAAGTTTTAGTTGAGAGCTTTAGAGAGTTTTAGACTAGTTTTTACATAGTTTTTCATAGCCTTTCAACACTTTGTAATTGAATTTCATAGTTTCACTATATTTCAATACATGTTTTGCGTATCTACAATGGCACTTAGTAGCTAAATTCCATTTTGAGATCAATTGTAAATATCAATTGAACATCTTATAAGAATAATGAATGTAATTAGGGTTTCAATGTTTCTATATTCTTTTTCTTAATTTTTTGGTGATCAAACCTTAGATATTTATGAAAACTTAGATTTTTGACTAAGTTTGGTAATATCTATGCATAAACCCTAATTTGATATAGATATTGCACAAATCGATGATATAAATCTATGACTTTAAATTGATTACAAATCAAGGGTTGGTTATTAAAGAATCCATGTTTCTATTGCTAAATCTTCCGAATCAAAGACTCGTAATGTAGTCAATGATTCGACTTATCAAAAACCTCAATTGAAATTTTGAGTGAAGCAATTGAATGGAATAATTAGTCTTGAAACTTTCTCTTTATTCAGTCAAACTCGTTTTCAATAGTTAGTTTAATTAATAAACTCTTTCAAAACTATTTTATTTTTATTTTATTGGAGTGTTTGACTTGCACCAATCGATGTCTTTGGATGTGACCAAAGGTGAAGAGTAGGATGGCAAAATTGCTGGGGACTGTGGAATGTTGACGACTTGGCTATAGTGCATATGTATAATACCAAAAAATCTGATCTGATTAGCAAAGATTAATCTACGTGATTAGAATCATACCTTCGAGATCTCTTTGATTTGATCCCGAATAGCAGCATCTATGAATTTCGAAGTCCTTTTGCTTTGATCTCGAACAACAAGCAACAACGACAAGCACGAACAATTACTCGAACCCAACCTTCGGACTTCTATAATATCCCTCGTATACGCCTTACTCTAGAGAGAGTGGGCTCACAACTACTAGGGTTTTTCTTCCTCACAAAAATGTGTATCTATCAATTATGAGCAAGTATAACCCTAACTGCTCTTAGAGTGCGTATATATAGAGGTTATAGCAGGGACCATAAGATTAGTATAACTAGGGCTTCTTACACAAATTATATTTACTAATCCAATCAGGATTAATCCCTATTTACGTAAATTATAATTTATACTACGAATGAATTATAATTGCACTCCTTGTCATACTATAAATTATATTTCGAGCTTCATATTATTAAATGCTTATTTATCTCCCCACGTTAAGATTACAGATACCCGTCTATTAAATCAAATTACTAACAATTAAATTTAATAGACTTATTTAATTTCTTGAGACCTTTCACTTAACTTATTTGATATGTCAGATTCATAATCCACCTGTAGGGTTTGACATCAACAAAATTTATAAGTTTTCTCAATGGGGTATCATCAATCCCTATATCGGGACGTGGATTCCATCAATAATTAATATTCACCATACACGTAATCTTATTGTCTAATTCATTGAGTTTATTGACTCACAAAGAATCTCACTCTTTCGTGAATCAAAACAATAAACACTATATGCACATGTCTATTTATTATATTAGGATTAAGAGTATAAGCACTCATAATAATCATGAGGTATTAATTGTTTTATATAATCAGTATAAAAACAATTACATTAGCACTATCATGTTCAATACACACAAAGTATACTAGTGCAAGGAGTTGAAATTATACCGTTCTCCATAGTCAAGACAGACCTATTAAAACTTTGTGTTATAGTTCTACTGATGGTGTATCCAATTCCTTCTAAGACTATGAACGATAAACTTCTAGTCTATAAAAACTGATGATTTCATCTTCTGTGTGTAAGTCATACTAATTGTACTCTAAAAAGTATAAATTAGAGTCCCTAATTATAAGCTATTGTTAGTAATTATTTATATATTAGTATCATTTTAATAAAATATTAATTTTCTTTTATGTTTTTGCACCTTAACCAAATTTAAAGATAAAATTAAGCAAAATGAAGCAATGTGATGTATATTATATATATATATATATTATATTTTATCTTTACATTATATATATTCTATTTTATCTATGATAATGTGTATATATATGTTTAGTGTGTGTGTGCAGGTGACTCACCGGAAGAAGATTGAATGCAAGTAAATAGAAGCCAAAGTAAAATGAAAGCAAAAGAAAAAAGAAAGATAAGGTAAAGTGGAGGTGATGATGGCAAAGTGGGAAGTGAAGTCAATTAGGCTATTCGGCCATTGCAAATCAATAGTGGGAAGAAATAATAAATAAAAAAAAAAGGGAAAGACATCTTCCCAACTTTATATTCAAATTCTATAAATAGAGAGCCATTCGGCCAGGGAGCAAAGAGAAAAAAAAAAAAAAAAAAAAAAGGCCATCCGAGTAGAGTAGAGTGTAGGCAGAGAGTTTTAGTTGTTTCATTTTCTTTAAGAGTAGAATTTTAGTTAGGTTGCTAGTAGTTTTTCAATTCATTTTTAGTATTTTCTTTACCGTTATTCTGTTGTAATAAATCCATTTCTATATCATAAGTAGCTAGTCCTATTCTTGGAGCTAATTGTAAAGATCATCTGAAGATCTTGGAATGTCATCGGAGGTAATTGGGTTTTTCTTATTTTATCTTTAAAATATTTCAGGTTATAATAATTAAATTCTAGATATTTAAGAAAACTTAGATTCTTGACTAAGTTTGGTAATTTCTATACACAAATCTTAGTTTGGTATAGTTATTGTACGAATCGATGGTATGAATCTATGGCTTTAATTTTATTATTCTAGATTTAATTATTAATGAATTTTTGTTTTAATCGCTAAATCTTCCAAATCAAAGGCTTAACTCGAAGCCAATGATTTGAGTTACAAAACCTTCGTTGATATTTCGAGTAAATCGGGTGATCGAATCAATTGGATCCAAGACCGTTTTATTTAATTTTAAATTTAGTTCTACAACCATCAACTCTCCCAAAAAGAAACTATTGTGCTTTGGATACTGTTTTATACAACAATTGTCCAGTTCTTGTAGGTACTTTTCAAGGTGAAATTCTAACCAGTGGACTTAAGTTCCAATTGAAGTCATTGCAACACTTCTACGGTGTAGCATGACTTAGTAGGTATCTAATTTTTTACCGTGAGAGAATTTGAGCACCTAATTTTGCATGCTCTGATTACCGTTCTTTGTGATTCGACTCTGGACTCACCGAATTTTATTTACTACTTCGCTATTCTGCTCTTGGAATTACCTTTGGACACCATTTGGTGCAAGTCACATACTTTAAACCCCAAATCATCTACAATATAGAATAAGAGATACACATACATAATCATTAAATAAATAATGCAATTCAAACATTGCTCACACAGATTTTCATTAAAATGAAATAACTAATTTGTTAATAAATACTAAAACTATTGCATAAAACATGTCTTTTAGTATAAATTCGTAACAAAAACAGTATAACTCGGTGAAGTTTGGAGTCGAATCCACTGGTATAGATGATAAGATAATGGAAAACGTGTATCACTTCTCTCAGGTCACACAAAACAATGAACTACTTCTAAAAAGAAATAAAAAATTGTTTGTTTTAAAAGTGTTTGTTTAATCCAAACTAAGTATTGAAAACAAGTTTTAAACTGATAAAAGAAAGTCTCAAGACCAATTGATCCAACTAATTGCTTCACACAAAATTCTAATTGAGGTGTTTGATAACTCAAATCATTGACTGCATCGTGAGTCTTTGATTTGAAAAATTTAGTAATAAAAACTATTATTCTTTAACAATCAAACCTAGAATAAATTGGGTTTAGAACCATAGATGCATATCGATGACTTGTGCAATAAATATACCGAATTAGGGTTAGTGCCTAAATATTACCAAGCATAGTCAAACATTTAAGTTTTCATAAATTTTCAAAGAATTAAGAAGAAGAAGAAGATTTAAGTATTGAAAACCAATTTACCCCCATTGTTCATCCAATATCTTCAATTGATTTTCACAGTTGATTTCAAAATAGGATTTAGCTACTCATAAATACGATAGATACGCAAATAAATATTAAAATCATATTAAAATACTGAATTATGATTACAGGACTTCAAGAGATTTATTAAAACTAAGTAAAAGAACTAGAAAACTATGTAAAACTGTTGCTAAGACCTAAGAAAATATAATAATAAAGCTAACCCTAAAAACAACTTTAAACCCAGCTTTTATAGGCTTCCAATAATTTAGATTTTCGTGAACTGTTCGATTGCTTGTGCCCACAGTTCAAACGTCCATTCGAACGGTCTTCAGACGCCCTTTTGACGGTATAATCAGCTCTCTGAATCTCTCTAATGGGGTTTTGACCCGATTTGGAAGGTAAAAACAAGCCTCAGAAGTTTTTGACGGGAAAAAGCATTTGATGCACTATTCGAACCCCAAGCTCTATCGTTTGAACGTCTAACGTGAGCTGACGTCATACGTTCAAACGCCCTATGTAACTGTTCGAATGGCTATTTCTTTTTTCAACCAATTTTGCCCTTTTAAGCATAGATTCCTATTTACATACAACAAATTAAGTTAGAAAGGAATTATAGCTAAAATAACATAATTAATCATACTCTATATCTAAACAAGAAACTAATTAAGGCATGTAGATTGCCCTTTTAGAGTATATTCAGTGTTTTCCTGGAATTTCTGCACCAAGGTAAGTTTTCCTAGATGCGCTGACTCTCTTTGTTGTGGATTGATCTTGGATTTTACCGAGTTATTAATGCATTGCGGCCGTGCACTTACAATTCATTGCACGTTTGTGGAGTGATCACAAGCCAAAATGGTAAGTATTTTAGTTTGGAATGAACGAAAGGGCCACTAACAATCACATCATTCAATATGAAAATTCTATATAAAAATATTATTTGTATAGCATTACTCCGTATGTATCTTCCTTGCATGATTATGAAAAATGCAGTTAGTATATGTGGCTAATGTAAGTCTTTTCCTTAATAATTAAGTAAGAAAACATTTGGACCATTGTGCACGACCAATTCTAGCTCATGCAGCAAATTAATCATGCATTTGAAAAAATTTATTGATCCAAAAGCTGTCTCCATAACTGAACAAGATACGACCATTTAAGGTATAGAGATCAAATGGAAGCAAAGAAAACCACAATATAGAGGTTACAGAGACCTAAATAAACGTTTGGAGTCAATCAAAACATGGTCTGTAACTAGACTAAAGCTACAAACCCTTACCCAGCTTCCATTCGAGCCCGCTGTTAAATGTGTCATCACTCAGCTTCTTGTGTTTACAGTGTGTATATATATACACATATAGGTACCTGTATATACACACACACACAGAGTTGTACCTAAATGATATTTTCCTTGTACTGGGTGGAAATTAGTTAACTAGAAATATGAAAGTTAAGAAAATGCTAAAGGCAGTCGCCATTGATGGACAACCGCCAGCTGCCCAGCTGATGTGGAGCTGACGGTTGTCCATCAACCGTGACTACCCCTAGACCTGCCCTGAAAGTTAATTTCTTGCGTACTTCATCTGTACATAGTGAAAGAACAATTAATCCAACTAAAGAACTGGAATTTGAAAGGAACTCCTCATTGTCATCCTTACAACCACACAGCAGTTAAAGAAATAATAAATCAATTTTATTGTGATATACATTAGAACATCAATTACAATTAATTACTGTATCTTTATGAGCTGGTATATGTAGGGCTTAAATTGTATTGTCAAGACCAAATTATTTGCCTTGATCATTCTTTGCGTCAATTTGGCTTTATTAGCTCTATAACCTACAAAACAAATACAAAACATAATCAAATAAATGTCTAACTAAAATAAGACAATTAATTACAATATAAGTCTAACAAAGTACAAATTAAGGGTCTATGATTACACTTTTAGGGTATAATCAGCGGAGGCCTGGAGAGCCAAGTCCAACATCCTACCACGTGGGAGTAGTCGAGATAGGGCACTGGCTACTATGAAGGTTTAAAGAAATAAAGTTGCGTCTTAACTAACAGCAATTGCTTTTGGTGCAGTGGTAAGGGCTTAATCCATACAATTGGTATCAGAGCAGCTCACGGGTTCAATTCTCCTGGAGGGCATGCTGCTTGGGGTAGGTGCTTCGAGAGAGGGGGGATTGTTGGGCGGAGGCCTGGAGGGCCAAATCTAGTATCTTGTCGCGTGGGCGCAATCGAGACGGGGCGCTGGGTACTATGAAAGTTTAAGAAAAAAAAGTTGTGCCTTAACTAACAACAATTGTTTTTGGTGCAGTTGTAAGCACTTGATCTTAACATTTATTTAGATCTTCCTTGCATGATTATGAAAACTGTGCGCAGTAAGAATATCTAGCTAATATAAGTGTTACCCTTAAAAAGTAAGAGAACATATCGACCATTGTGAACTACCAGTTGTAGTTCATTCAGCAAATTGATACTGTATCGGCAAAAAATTTTGAGCCGAAAGCAATCTCCAAATTCCATAACTGAACAAGATAGGACCACTTAGGGTATAGAGATCAAATGGGAGCAAAGAAAAGCATAACTTAGAGGTTACAAAGACTGAAACAAACGTTTGGAGTCGATCAAAACATGTTCTGTAAAAAGACGTTAGCAAAAATTACCCAGATCCCCATTCGAGCCCGTTGTTCAATATGCCATCTGTTAACTCCATGTGTTCACAATATGTATATATAAATATATATATGCGTATATACATACAAAAATGTACCAAATCCATGCTTGTGTCAACGTAAAATAAAAGTTTTCTTGCATGGAATGGGAAAATTGTTCACCGGTTAAGTAGTACTGATTACTCGGCAATAATTCATCAGTAACATGAATTTATGGTGCAGTGAAAAGACTTTTAAAAAAAATACCACATAGCAAAATTTGATAGAATGTTTCCTTAAAAGTCTTTTTATTACGTTACAAATTCAGATTGTTGATGTATTAATATACCACGTGTCATAATTTAATAGAGGTTACTACTAAACACTCCTTACTAACGCTGGAGGTTTTTTTTCTCGTGCTGTAATGCTTAGTGAAAGAACAATGAATCCAGCCAAATAATTAGAATTTGAAAGGAACTCCTCATTGTCATCCCTACAAGGCTATAGCAACACGACAGTAAAGAAAAAATAATAAATCAATTTTATTGAACATCATTTACATGGGTGTACAACCAAACTTTGTAATTGTCACCACAAGTAAGAAGATGAAATTACAATTACTGTATCTTTATGAGCTGATGTATATAAGGCTAAAATTTTATTGTCAAAAATAAAAAATAAAAAATCGAGAGCTTGAATCTTGCTTGCTAGCGTCATCTCCCACCGAGGCTGGCGCTTTTGTTTGTAACAGAACCAGGAAAGAATGATGGTGGGTTTGGCCAGAAAAAAACTAATAAAATTCAAGGGCAGGAACCAGTGCCGGGGATGTAAGTGGCGGAATTGCAGCCGGATGGCGGCACTGGCGCCTTCTGGAGGGACTCGAGCACCGGAAGTTGGAGATGTATATATTATATGATGATACATATATCTGTTGTATTTATAGGGAAGCATTTCAGTTTGTACGTTCGAATGTTAATGGGTTTTCTTGATTTAGACTAGCCGGATTCTTATGTGTTGACTTAGCCATGGTTTGAAGTTTCAAATGCAATGGTCTGTATTCCAAAATCAAACACACGGAACCTTGAAAGACAATTAACAGTATTGTTTAAAGAGCTAAATTGAAAATGTTTACCATATTAATGTTATATTAACAGTTTTCATGGTCTGTGGTTTGCTTAATCAATCTGTTAGACCAGTTAATGCATCTCCTTCAGGTGGGTTTGAATTAAGCAAAAGGAGAAATGGGATTGAATTCAAATGTCCATAAATGTTTTCTTTCTTTCTTTTTTATTTTTATTTTTATGTTATAGATATTTGACGATCGAACTAGTGATTTCTCCTAGTCATAATTTGTGTGTTATTATAAAGCAGAGGCTTGCAATGCAAATGGGTACGTATATATTCTACTGTTTTAACTAGCAACAGTAATTTTTGTGAGATGTCATGGGAAATTGCTAGACCCATTTTTTTTTTTTTTTGGGATAAAGGAGAATTACAAGACCGTTTTTTTGGTAAAAGAGAATTACGAGAGCATCTTTTTTGTTATAGTGTACTTAGACCTTCGTCTAATTACTTTTTAAATTCGTGCAGGGTTATCGTTCACACAAATTATATAAACTTTATATATTATATAAATGATGTCTGATTCCAACGAAGCATAATGAGTTTAGATTACAGTTTTCTTGGTCTCTTTATAACTTGGGTCAAAGTAGTTGCATATATAAATCCTATTGCTTCGCAGTAGTGGAAGAGGAAAGTTTCCCTACAGACATAAAGTAGCCAAGCAACCAATTTCACGCGAAGAATATAGTCAATTCGATTTACTTTGACTGACTTTCTTTTCTTTCTTTGTTTTTTTTTTTTTTTTTGGGTCAATTGATAGGTAGCCTATCAGACTGGACGCTCACTTCTCTGAGAAAATTCAATAATTACTCGAGAGATTTATTAAAATAAAGTAAAAAAATTAGAAAACTATTTAAAATTGTTACTAAGACCTAAGAAAACATAATAATAAAGCTAATCCTAAAAACAACTTCAAACCCAACTTTTATAGGCTTCCAAAAATTTAGATTTTCATGAACCGTTCGAATGTTTGTGCCCACAGTTCGAATGTCCATTCGAACGGTCTTCGGATGCCCTTTTAACGATATAATCAGCTCTCTGAATCTCTCTAATAGGGTTCTGACCTGATTCGGATGGTAAAAACAAGCCTCAGAAGTTTTTGACGGGAAATACCATTTGACGCACTATTCAAACCCCAAGCTCTACGGTTTGAATGGCTGACGTGGGCTGACGTCATGCGTTCAAACGCCCTATGTAACTGTTCGAATGGCTGTTTCTTTTTTCAACCAATTTTGCCCTTTTAAGCATAGATTTCTGTTTACATACAACAAATTAAGTTAGAAACGAATTAGAGCTAAAATAACATAATTAATCGTACTCTATGTCTAATAAGAAATTAATTAAGGCATGTAGATTGCACTTTTAGAGTATATTCAGTGTTTTCTTGGAATTTTTGAACCAAGCTAAGTTTTTCTAGATGCGCTAACTCTCTTTGTTGTGGATCGACCTTGGATTTTACCAAGTTATTACTGCATTGCGGCCGTGTACTTGCAGTTTATTGCACGTTTCTGGAGCGATCACAAGCCAAAATGGTGAGTATTTTAGTTTGAAATGAATGAAAGGGTCACTAACAATCACATCATTCAATATGAAAATTCTGTATAAAAATATTATTTGTATAGCATTACTTCGCATGTATCTTCCTTGCATGATTATGAAAAATGCATTTAGTATATGTGGCTAATGTAAGTCTTTTCCTTAATAATTAAGTTAGAAAACATTTGGACCATTGTGCACTTCCAATTCTAGCTCATGCAGCAAATTAATCATGCATCTGAAAAAATTTATTGATCCAAAAGCTATCTCCATAACTGAACAAGATACAACCATTTAAGGTATAGAGATCAAATGGAAGCAAAGAAAACCACAATATGGAGGTTACAGAGACCTAAATAAACGTTTGGAGTCAATCAAAACATGGTCTATAACTAAACTAAAGCTACAAACCCTTACCCAGCTTCCATTCGAGCCCGCTGTTAAATGTGTCAACACTCAGCTCCTTGTGTTTACAGTGTGTATATATATACACATACAGGTACCTGTATATACACACACACAGAGTTGTACCTAAATGATATTTTCCTTGTACTGGGTGGAAATTAGTTAACTAGAAATATGAAAGTTACGAAAATGCTAAAGGCAGTCGCTGTTGATGGACAACCACCAGCTGCCCAGCTGATGTGGAGCTGACGGTTGTCCATCAACCGCGACTACCCCTAGACCTGCCCTGAAAGTTAATTTCATGTGTACTTCATCTGTACATACTTAGTGAAAGAACAATTAATCCAACTAAAGAACTGGAATTTGAAAGGAACTCCTCATTGTCATCCTTACAACAACACAGAAGTTAAAGAAATAATAAATCAATTTTATTGTGATATACATTAGAACATCAATTACCTGAGTGTACAACCAAACTTTGTAATGGTTGTCATAAGAAAGAAGAAGAAATTACAATTAATTACTGTATCTTTATGAGCTGGTATATGTAGGGCTTAAATTGTATTGTCAAACAAAATCAAGAGCTTGAATCTGGCTTGTTAACCACATCTCCCACGGACTTCATGGCGCTATGTTTATAATAGAACTGGGAAAGATTGATGGTTGTTTGTCCAGAAAAATTAATGGAATTCAAGGGCAGGAACCCTTGCCGGGGATGTAAGTGGCTGGATTGCAGCCGGATGGTGGCACTGGGCCCCTCTGGAGTGACTCGAGCACCGGAAGTTTCATCCTTAGCCATTGCTCTCCATTCAGAGGCCTCATGGCATTTGCAAGTTGAAAAGAAGTTGAAGTGATCAACAAAACGGTGATCACAACAATGAACAGGTTTGCGATAAGAATCCTAGGAAAAACCATCTCTCTTTTTCTCTGGAAATGTAAATGAGTATATGTTTGTTATTGGGTTGTACGGAACTTCTGGGTTTTGTTTGAGGAATACAAAGGGAAGTATGAGCTAGAGATGGTAATTGGAGATGTATTATGTAATGTTACATAAATATGTGTGTATATATAGGCAGGCTTTATAGTTTGGTACGTTCAAATGTTAATCGGTTTTCTTGACTTGACCTTAGATCGGATTCGTTTGTGTTGACTTGGCCGAGGTCTCAAGTCTGAATCACAATGGTCTATGTTCTAAAATCAAACACACGGATGACGGAACCTTTGAATCCCCAAACACCGTTTTGTTTAATAAGTCATGTTGAGACTTTTAAGGACATAATAGCTGACAATGAATGTACCTCAGGAGGGACATTAACCCTATATATAAACTAATTTATCAATTTATTTTATTATGCATAAGACACAATAGAGTAACACTCACATAAATAAATACATGTGGTATCTATTCACTTTATGTCTTGTAAGTAAGAAAATGGATTATAAACTGGTTTATGCATAGTATTTTTCAAAAAACAAATAGAAAAATTTAATGCTATACAAATGGAAATTTTTTTTATAAAATTTTCATAGAAATTGGTATTTATATTAAGTCAAATCAGTCATTATTTTAATTTAGAATTTTAAAAATTTCACTGTCATATCATCCTGGTAGAGTTCTCTACATAAAAATTATGTAAGAATAGAATTTCAAATATAAAATATCGAGAAAAGGAGCAATAGCAAAGACTGGGTCGAGAGGGGGCAATTGTACACCTGCAAGTTTAATATGTTAAAAATCAAGCTTGTTAAGAAATAAATAATAAAATTACCATTTTTAACAATTTTTTTTTTAGATGAGTTAAGGGTTAATAATTTAACATATAATCAAAGCAAACAAGGTCCTATGCTCAAATTTCACCTCTATGGGGAGCCAGACCACACGAGAGGGTGCATGTTAAGGAATAAATAATTATATAAGTTATCCTCTCTCTATTATGACCTTAAGTATTCATATAAATTGGTGGTCAACAATATTTCTTATGTTAAAACTTAAAAGAACAAGGAAGATCTTATGTTCAAATTTCTTTGCCTTTTAATTTTTTTAAAAATAATTTCATTTTAAATATCTCTCACGTATCGAATAAATTAGTTTAGATATTAGTGCAGGGTCACTTATATATGTAATATCAAAAGGCATGAAATTACAAAATGAAATCAACAGAAACAAACAAAACAAACTTGGAGAAGAGAGCAAACAAAGAATAAATAGAGAGGAGAAAAAAAAAAAAGAACGAGAAAAAAAAAAATAGAGAAATACAAATGCGTGAATCATTAAGATGTATCAACCAACCACTTTTTGGAAGGCTTATTAAAGTACTTTTTTAGCTATATTTTCATTGATTTGTTAATATACTTTTAGTAGTCTCATATATAGTTAAATAATATTATTTTATAGGATTGAAGATCTATTTCTCCGAGAGAATACAATATTTATAATATATATATATATATATATAACTGATTTGGTTCTTTTGATTAATTTTTCTTGGCTTTTAAAATAATTTGTAATATTTGTCAGAATAATGTAAACTACATTGTAATTAACTATTTAATAGTCTTTATGTTTATTGTTAGGTGGATGGTTCGCTCCCAGATGCGCTTTACAAATGGAACTATCCCGCAAGAATACAAGGGTCGCGATGCAGTATAAACTGGTAATCCGCTATTATTATCTCCTAAGGGACCTAGTCAAATATAGGCTCTAGTACTCAACTCACACTAACTTAACTTAGGATTGAATTGTAATTATGTGGAGAATTGGATCTAAAATAAAAGAACAAAAAAATTTTTTGGTTTTTTATAGGGGTTTTGATTTACTAAACTAATGCAATGAAAATTAAAGTAATAACTAGACAATTAAATTAAAAACAAATTAAAACTAAATTTAGAGTTATTAAAGGGGAAAGCTTGGATATGATTGATTCAATCCACCAATTCACAACAAGAGTTTCAATAGAGGATTTTTATAACTCAAATCAAGAATCACACCGTAGATTCTTGACTCAGAATATTTTGACCATAAAACCTTGAGTTCATATTTAGTTGAGTGTATAAATTATAACAATTAATAGAACCATAGAAACAAACCTAGAAATATACAAGATTTATACTAATTTTTGAATTGTGCATAAATATTACCAAATGAGTTATGAATCTAAGTTTTCAAATAAATCTAACACTCAACCGAATAAAACAACCGAAATTTAGGAATAAAACTTTGAAGTTCATGAATCCCCATTAAAATACTTGAAGATCCTTGGTAGATCTTCACAATTACACCCAAGATAAATCTAACTATTTGAATTCATCATAAAAGCATGTAGAAATGTAAAGAAAGCATAAAGAGAATTAAATCTAAATTTTACTACAACAATAATTCTGTTTAGTTACATGGAAAGTCAAGAAAAGTGCAAGAAAGTAAAAAAAAATACATTTAATGAAAAAAAGTTACAATTTTTACTCTTACATTAACATTACAAACAAAAATCTAAGCTAAAAATACACAAAAATATAAAAACCAACCCTAAAGGAGCTTTCCCGCTGCCCCCTTGGCTGCTACAAATCCTAACTATCTTCTCTTTTTTTTCATTTTTTTGAACAACACAGCTTTTATGCTTCAGATCTGTATCGACCGATCGATCGGCACTGTTCACTGATCGAACGGTCACTATAGCGTTCGATCGGTCACTATTCACTATTCACTATTCATGAGCGTTGTTTACCGATCGATCGGCACTGTTCACCAATTGAATGGCCAATCGAACAGTAAAACACACTCTCTAAAGTTTGTCAGACCGATCGAACGATTCAATATTCAGCCGTCCAGTATCTTGCCGCATGGGCGGAGGCTTGGAGGGCCAAATCAAGTATCTTGCCGTGTGGGCACAGTCGAGAGAAGACGCTGGCTACTGTGAAAGTTTAAGAAAATAAAATTACGCCTTAACTAACAACAATTACTTTTGGTGCAGTAGTAAGCACTTGATCCTAACATTTATTTAGATTTTCCTTGCATGATTATGAAAACTGTGCACAGTAAGTTTATCTGGCTAATATAAATGTTTCCCTTAAAAAGTAAGAGAACATATGGACCATTGTGAACTACCAGTTGTAGTTCATTCAGCAAATTAATAGTGTATCGACAAAAAATTTTGAGCCAAAAGCAATCTCCAAATTCCATAACTGAACAAGATAGGACCACTTAGGGTATAGAGATCAAATGGGAGCAAAGAAAAGCATAACTTAGAGGTTACAAAGACTGAAACAAACGTTTGGAGTCGATCAAAACATGTTCTGTAAAAAGACGTTAGCAAAAATTACCCAGATCCCCATTCGAGCCCGTTGTTCAATATGCCATCTGTTAACTCCATGTGTTCACAATATGTATATATATATATATATATGCGTATATACATACAAGAATGTACCAAATCCATGCTTGTGTCAACGTAAAATAAAAGTTTTATGGGATGGAAAAATTGTTCAGCGGTTAGATAGTACTGAGTGTTCGGCAATAATTCATCAGTAACATGAATTTATGGTGCAGTGAATAGACTTTTAAAAAAAAATATCACATGACAAAATTTGATAGAATATTTTCTTAAAAATCTTTTTATTACGCTACAAATTTAGATTGTTGATGTATTAATATATCACTTATTATAATTTAATAGAGATTACTACTAAACACTCTGTACTAACTAACCGCTAGAGGTGTTTTTCCTCGTGCTAGAATGCTTAGGGAAAGAACAATGAATCCAGCCAAGTAATTAGAATTTGAAAGGAACTTCTCATTGTCATCCCTACAAGGCTATAGCAACACGACAGTAAAAAATAATAATAAATCAATTTTATTGAACATCATTTACATGGGTGTACAACCAAACTTTGTAATTGTTACCACAAGTAAGAAGAAGAAATTACAATTACTGTATCTTCATGAGCTGATGTATATAGGGCTTAAATTTTATTGTCAAAAATAAAAAATAAAAAATCGAGACCTTGAATCTTGCTTGCTAGCGTCATCTCCCACCGAGGCTGGCGCTTTTGTTTGTAACAGAACCAGGAAAGAATGATGGTGGGTTTGGCCAGAAAAAAAAAACCTAATACAATTCAAGGGCAGGAACCAGTGCCGGGGATGTAAGTGGCGGAATTGCAGCCGGATGGCGGCACTGGCGCCTTCTGGAGGGACTCGAACACCGGAAGTTTCATCCTTAGCCATTGCTCTCCATTCAGAGGCCTCATGGCATTTGCAAGTTGAAAAGAAGCTGAAGTGATCAACAAAATGGTGATCACAAAAATGAATAGCTTTGTGATAAAACTCCTACGAAAAACCATCTTTTTTGGAACTGTAAATAGCAATCTATTTGTTGGTGATATGGAACTACTGGTTTTTGCTTGAGGAAAAGAAAGATGGTAATTGGAGATGTATATATTATATGATGATACATATATCTGTTGTATTTATAGGGAAGCATTTCAGTTTGTACGTTCGAATGTTAATGGGTTTTCTTGATTTAGACTAGCCGGATTCTTATGTGTTGACTTAGCCATGGTTTGAAGTTTCAAATGCTATGGTCTATATTCCAAAATCAAACAAACGGAACCTTGAAAGACAATTAACAGTATTGTTTAAAGAGCTAAATTGAAAATGTTTACCATATTAATGTTATATTAACAGCTTTCGTGGTCTGTGGTTTGCTTAATCAATCTATTAGACCTGCTTCAGGTGGGTTTGAATTAAGCAAAAGGAGAGATGGGATTGAATCCAAATGTCCATAAATGTTTTCTTTCTTTCTTTTTTATTTTTATTTTTATGTTAGAGATATTTGACGAACTAGTGATTTCTCCTAGTCATAATTTGTGTGCTATTATAAAGCAGAGGCTAGCAATGCAAATGGGTACGTATATATTCTACTGTTTTAACTAGCAACAGTAATTTTTGTGAGATGTCATAGGAAATTGCTAGACCTTTTTTTTTTTTTTTTTGGTTAAAGGAGAATTATGAGACCGTTTTGGTAAAGGAGAATTATGAGAGCATCTTTTTTGTTATAGTGTATTTAGACTTTCGACCAACTATTTTTTAAATTCGTGCAGGGCTATTGTTTATACAAATTATATAAACTTTATGTATTATATGAATGATGTATCACAAGGAGGCATAATAAGAGGTTAAATTTGAGATTTATTATTATATTTAGATTACAGTTTTCTTGGTCTCTTTATAACTTGGGTCAAAGTAGTATATAAATCCTATTGCTTCGCAGTAGTGGCAGAGAAAAGTTTCCCTACAGAAATAAAGTAGCCAAGCAACCAATTTCACGCGAAGAATATAGTCAATTCGATTTACTTTGACTGACTTTCTTTCTTTCTGTTTTTTTCTTTGTTTGTTTTTTTATTTTTTTGGGTCAATTGATAGGTAACCTATCAGACTGGGCGCTCACTTCTCTGAAAAAATTTAATAATTACTCAAATATATATAAACCTATTTTTAAGAGAGTCAAACTCAAGACCTTAATAATGAGAACCGAATGCCGAACCACATATGTATCGGCTACTTTGACATATTTAATCACTAATAAACTGGTTAATTGGATGAAGATGATAATTTTTATTCTATTAAGAAACAAGTCAATTCATCATAATCATGTCCTTGGCTGCATAATTTTTTACTAGTCACATAATTTTGTTATTTTTTTGACCAAACTTGATTCAATTTACCAAATTATCTGAATAATAATCAATTATACAATCACCAGTCATGTGATAACCGAAGCACTTTGAATAATTCTAAAGCAATATGAATAATTCAAACCCTACAAAGCCCATGCGCTGTGGTTGAAATCCTTGGAAAGAACAATAGTAAAACTAAAGTTAATTATAAATGAATGAGTCCTACAAATTTTTCTTTGCTTGGTCAACCAAGAGATATTAAGTATGAACCAAGAAAATGTTAACCTGCCGTCACTAGATTTTCATAGGAATTGAATTAGACTCGATCAGCACAATACATATGTCTGTCAGCAGCTTAGCATGCTTAAATCATGAAACACTGTTCCACATTCCCGGCACATTCTTGACTTTATTAACCAAAACAAACCGCCATTTCACAATATTCAGTCTCGATTGATCCACAGATAAAACTAAAGAAAAAATAAAATAAAATAACCCAGTTCGAGATGGGCAAGGACGACGAACGTGAGTCTCAGCTCGATGTGCTTACAACCAAGAACCTCCTGATGGTTCCATTCGAGGAGAATCATACCTCCTTAGAGCAACAACCTTTTCTTTTTTGTAATTAATATCTTCATTATTTCAAGTCACACCACATTTACAGATATTCATATATAACATCAAAATAACTCAAGACAACTCTTAAGAACTACCATTATTTTTAATAATTACATATCAAACTTCTTTAAATAATATTTGATGTAGTCCTAAATAAGAAAGGTTCTTAACATAATAATCTTTAGCAAGTAAAAGAAAATTCTAGATATGACTGAGAACCTTTTTTTTTTTTTTTGTGCTACAGCCAACTATTCCATTGAGTTTGTACAGGGACACTGTCCACATATTTTTTGTTTGTTTTTTGTTTTTTGTTTTCCTTCTTTTTCTCTCTTTTTGGGTTTATAATAATTATCACATTTTGCACACATAAACGTCTTCTTGGAACAGCGAAGACCTATCTGTTATATATAGCACAGCATTTGGTAAATGCAAAGGAATATTCAGTCAATATTTTCCATTGATATATAAACTCGATAACTGAATACATTACTAGTTGGATTTGCAACGAGGAGGATCTTAATCCCTAGTAGCTAGGATTAGAAATTGAAGTAGGGTGACCCCAGACCTAGTTTTAGGAAATAAAATGTTTATCCTTATCATAATTTTATAATAAAAAAAATCCCATCAGAATGATATGCAACTATTTTTTTTAAAATTATAAGGGTGTTTTGATATAAAATAAGAGGATCACAAGTGCACAAGCAGCCACATCATTCTATAAGAAAATTTTGTATAAAAATTTTATTTATATAGTATTATTATAAACGGAAAATTTCGAAGTGATCATAGCTTTGTCATATTATCCAGGATTGTTATTATTATATATTCAATTTTTCTTGTGAGGCTATGATAAATAGGAAGCCAAATTAAACCTTAATTTGTGCTTCTTTTCTACTCCAAACTGAGAGCTTATATTTACAACCATGCACCCATTCATGTTCATGGACTGTCATGTCTAAATTGAGAGCAATACTGCAAAATTCAAAATCATTGTAGATGAACAGTTTCTAAAGGGGTAATTGAAACTTCGATTATTTTAGTAGATCGCACACCTTAATATCAATTGATCACAGAAATTACAAATATTCAACTAAATAAAAAACAACATAATAATAGGTAAGATTTAAGAATACAAATACAATGCTGAATGTAATGGTGCATAGCATCCTTGTCGAAAGCCTTGGCAATGCATGCTAATTAACCAATTTTAGGCACCTCATTCACAAAGCCATTCCCATCAACCCAAACTTGAACCCTGTCGCAGCGGATGTCGGTGGCCACCGGCCCACCACTATTACAGTGAATTCTAGGGTTAATTATATTACAAAATCTCACTTTAGGACGTGCATTTTTATTTAGAGCAATTAAGTCTATGCACTTATGATTTGTTGTAATGTCGACATTATGTTAACTTATATTTGGAAGTGGACAGAAATCTGAATATGACGAGCACGTGACATTTTTTAATGTGCAAAGATGTAAAATTCAACCTCTTTTTCATCTAAAGGCTCATGTGTATCACACGTGAATTAATTTATAAGCTTTTATATAAAGCCTAATTACGTTATATATACCATATAATTAATTACACCCATAAGTTTGGAGTGATTTGAGAGCAATTTATAATATATTATTAAGAAATGTGTAGGATTTAATCTATTTGTTCCTTAAAAAAGTCAAGTGCTTGTCATATATAAATGTTACGTATATTTCTCTTATCAAAATTAATAAAATGTTGACATTACACCAAATTAAAAATACAAAAACTCAATTGTTAAAGATAAATATAAAAGTCATAAAATAAGAATTAATATAAAATGTAAAAATACAAAGTGTAATTAGCTTTAAATTCTTTACCAAGAACCTATGCAGTGCGTTCACTGATTTGCTACACGTGGAAAACAAAGCCCATAACTCGAGGGCCCTGGTTGTTTACCTGATATGGAACTTGGGATTGGACTATATACACGCCCTGTGGGTCCCACAAATTGTGTGCGTGGAAGAAAAATAAGGTCTGGATTACATCTCCGACTGGATGAGAAGCGGCCCAAAACGCCGGATTACAAAACCCAAGGGGAGGTGGTATAAGATAATATCTCTATGCCCTCTCACTTCCGGAAAGCTTTAATAGAGATTCGAGGTGGGTTTCAATATTCGACAGCAATTGAGGGTGTGTCTACAGTTTCGGGAACAATACCCAGATGGTTTTGCTCTTTTTTATTGCCCAGAATTTATTGTTAAAATTTCAAAATTTGTTGCAGAACAGCAAACCCAGAATTTGTAGTTATATTTGTTAAGATTTAATAACTGATTTTATGTGGTGGTTGCAGTGCGTTGTCATGATGTTGATGAATGCATAGCTACCTGTAAAAAAAACATTGGCTGGGAAATTGAATGGTTGAAACTTGAAAGGAAGACCTGATTTTGCCTTTCCTTTCAATGTGAGGGTAAGGAGGTAAATGGCCATCTTTCATTGTCAACTTTAGCATGATGATCCAGACGTGGGAATGGATGCCAGCTCCTCATCCCTTGCCTTATCCTGAGACAATCAACAAAGAGAATGGGAATTCCAAAAGGATTGCTATTAACAAGTGTCTATATAAAAAGGTAATATTATATAAATAAAAATTTTGAATACATAAAAAATATACAACAAAATCTTCACTAATCTTTCAAAAAAACTTGATCAGCTTTAATTGATCTAAACCTCTAAGAACTTATGTAAAAAAAATAGGTAATGTTATACAAACAGAAAATTTATACAAAATTTATCACGAGAATAATATGACTGAATAATAGCTATTCACTTAAAAATAAAATAATCTATCATAGTAGCTCTTAATTATAAAAATATCATGACCACAACGTTTTGATAGAATTTTTTGTACAAATCATCTAGAAGAATAGCTTTTTGCTATAAAATCATACACAACTCCATAATTTAAACTAACACATACCTCGTGAGAGAATTCTTACACATCACAAAACAAGGCCAAGATTTCTCTCTCCTATTGATTACACTCCAAAAGTGTAATTTAAAATTTCTAAATAGCTATTGTTAGTCTAACTAGGTTATATATATGTCTCATTTTAGTATAATAATTGTTCTAGTAAGTGTTTGTAGACATTTTGCAAGTTTGGAGTGAAGAAAGGGTGGATTTAGAGCAAAAAGAGCTGAAAAGTGCCTGGACCGTACGTACGGTAAATTCCACCGTACATATGCCTACAGATGTTTTCCTAACTTCAGAGAGCCTGGATTAGCGTAAAGCCAACCGTACGTACGATATGCTCACTGTATGTACGGTGAACAGTACCGTACATATGGCACCGACGCTTCCCTGTTGGTTTTCACTGCTATATCTCTGGGAAATGACGGATTTTTTTTTTTTTATCTATCACCGTTTTACAATAGATTTACAATTAGTACAAATTTTAGAGAGAAAAAGTTAGTTTCCTTTGTATTTTCCTTCATTTTCTTCCATTTTTCTTGTAAGCAAACATCAATTTCTCCCCCAATTAATGCAAGATCTACAATTCTTCATGCTTTCTATCATGGAATCAAGTAGCTAAACATCTCTTGGATGTAATTTTAGAGATCTATCAAGAATCTTCAAGAGCTTCAATGGAGGTAAAAATAACTTCAATGATCTATCGTACATTTTTCTTCAAATTCATTTCAATTGATTTGTAGATCCATAGAACACTTAGATTCATAATTGATGTTGGTAATTGCTATGCACAATTAACTAATTGGTATAGGAATTGCACAATTTATGGTTTGTCTCTATGATTCTTATAATTGAACATCAATCTACACTCAGTTGAACATGAATTCGAGTTTCTATGGTTGAAATCTTCCGAGTCAATGATTTGTGGAGTGAGCCTTGACTTGAGTTATACAAATCTCCATTGGAGACCTAACAGAGAATTGGTGAATTGAAGCAATTGCATCCAAGCTTTTCATTAATTGTCTTTAAATCTAGTTAGAATTGCATTTAATACTTAGTTTAATTAGTTTAATTTGGTAGTCAAAATCCTCTCATCATCAACAAATTTTCGGTTTTCTTTGTAGATAGATTCAATTTACTTTAGTGAATTTCTAATTCGAATCAATTGTTGGTTGTTTGTTTATGTGACGCCTATATTTGGTTTGATCCCTTAGGAGAAAACAATACTGGACACTACCGGTTTATACTTCAATCGCGACACCCATACTCTTGCGAAAAAGCTCAATTTTATATCATCTTTGGGAGCGATTCACCTATGTTAGCTCCTCAACCTCCTATTCTTCTCCCTCTTCCTAATCCCAATAACTTACAATCTGAAGATGATCTAACCCAAGAATTTAAAGACTTGCTCTCCTCCTAACCTATAATGAATTGGTTTCAAACCCATTTGTACCAATACAAGGGATTTTGGTACCTTTCTTATGTCATAATCCCACATTGGATAGAAGAATGGAGATCTTGGGCTATATAAGGGAGAAGACAGCACCATCTAACAACTTAAGCTTATGGAGAGAGGATAATAGTTCTCCACGTAGGTGGTCCACGTATACTGGTTGACTACAGAGGTGGTGAGGCCTATTTGGGGCAAGAATAGACTATTGCACTTAAGACGCTTCTACTAGGAACGCACTCTGCTAGTTTGAGCTTTGAGGTTGGATGGCAAGCATTCCGCCCGTGATAGTGGTATCAAAGCAACCCAACTCTTGATTCGATTCTACGCTAAGTGCTCAAGTGAAGTAGGTAGGGTGGTCTGACCAGCGATGAGGGCATCGCAGATTCAAGTAAGGGAGTATGTCACAATCCCACATCGGATATGAGGAGGGAGGTCTTAGGCCATATAAGGGAGGTATGCAGTACCACATAACAGCTTGAGCTTATAGAGAGAGAGTAATGGTTCTCCACATAGGTGGTTCATGTATACCAGTTGACTATCGAAGTGGTGGGGCCCATTTGAAGCAAGAATAGACTAGTCCACTTAAGATGCTTCCATTGGGAACACTACTAGCTTGAGTTTTTGGGTTTGATGACAAGCGTCTAGCCCGTGATACCTAGCATTGGCATTTGCATGTCAAAAGCATTTCCAAGCCCATGAAACTGATATCCTCCTAACGATCGACCTTTCCCAAAACAGGAACCATGCACTTGGATGAAGGCATTCATATTTACAGTAGTGACCCGCCAGCAACATTTTCCTGACACCCAAAAGCACCACCCTTTGCTCATAGAGAGCCCACACGATCTTGTGCCTTTCTAGGAAGCCAAGCTCTATGCCGGAAAAAAGCAAATTCCTCATGACTTGACTTCCTTCACTTCTCCGAGGCTCCTTCCAATTCACATGCCATGGACAACTTGAATCACCCTCAATCGTGTATCGAACTTGAGCTCCCCGTAAGGTTTACGAGTGTCGATCGAAATATAAACCGGTAAGCACATTTATCGTTCTCTCCCAAAGGACTGACTCGCTCCGAAAACTACAAAATGGAGTTAGTACCCCGCAAGAGTACGGGGGTCGCGATGAAGTATAAACCGATAATCCGGTATCGTTCTCTCCCAAGGGACCTAGCCAAATATAGGCTCTAGCACTCAACTCACACTAATCTAGCCTAGGATCGAATTGCAATTATGTGAGGAATTGGATCTAAAATAAAAGGAAAAATAAAATGACCGAAAATCTTTAGGTTTTTTATGGGGTTTTGATTTACTAAACTAGTGCAATGAAAATTAATGCAATTAACTAGGCAATTGATTTAAATGTAAAGCAATTAAAATGGAAAGCTTGGATATGATTGATTCAATCCACCAATTCACAACAAGAATTTCAATAGAAGATTTTTTTTAAACTCAAATCAAGAATCACACCGTGGATTCTTGATTCGGAATATTTTGACCATAAAACCTTGAATTCATATTTAGTTGAGTGTGGAGATTAAACCAATTAATAGAACCCTAGAAGCAAACCTTAAAAATGTGCAAGATTTATACCAATTGTTGAATTGTGCATAAACATTACCAAATGGGTTATAAATCTAAGTTTTCGAATAAATCCAACACCCAACCAAATAGAACTATACAAATCTATGAATAAAACTTTGAAGTTCATGAATCCTCATTGAAATACTTGAAAATCCTTGGTGGATCTTCACAATCACACCCAAGAGGTGTTTAGCTACTAGAATCCATAATAACAAGCATAAATGAAGGTAAATCTAACATTAAACTAAGTAAAACTAGTGTTTGGTTACTAAGAAAGTGAGAGAAAATGGCAAGAAAGTGAAGGAAAATAAATTACAATTTAAGAAAGTTACAATTTCTACTCCTACATTAACATTACAAACATAAATCTAAGCTAAAATACACAAAAACATAAAAACCAACCTTGGAGGAGCTTTTCACACCACCCCCTTGGCTGCTACAAACCCAAAAAATCTTCCTCCCCTCCATTTTTTCGGACAACAAAGCTTTTAAGCTCCAGATCTATATCGACTGATCGATCGGCACTGTTCACCGATCGATCGGCCGATCGAATGGCAATTGGAGCGTTCGATCGGTAAAAAAAACTGTTTTTACTGTTCACGGACACTGTTCACCGATCGATCGGGTTACTGTTCACCGATCGATCGGCCGATTGATCGGTCACTGTTCACCGATCGATCGGGTTACTGTTCACCCGATCGATCGGTAAATCACCCTCTCTGAAGTTTGCCAAGCCATTTGATCGGTTACTATTCATTCCTCCACCTTGAAGCTTGATTTTGACCACTTTAGAGGCCGATTCAGCTGATGCACATTAGAGGACAAATTGTAGCTCTTGAAGTCTTCTTTCCAATGACACAAAAATCAGCTCAATCGGACATCGGAGTAAAAAGATATGGCCCAAATACCGAGACAGGTATGAATTTTCATGAACAAATTATTCGCCTTGAACCTGCTTTGATTATTCTTGCTTTCTTTTTGCCTTTATTAGCTTATATAACCTACAAAGCACACACAAAACATAATCAAATAAATATCTAACTAAAATAAGAAAATTAACACTAATATAAATCTAACAAAGTGCGGATTAAGAGCCTATGATTATACTTTTAGGATGTAATCAAGGACCGAGCCAAATATAGGCGTTGCAAAAGGACAATACAACCAATCAAATAGGATGAATTAATAAATTGCTTAACAAATTGAAATTTAACCAAAAGTAAGACCGAAAAATGATTATGTGATGAGAAATTGAAAACTACTAGACTACGCTACTTACACTCAAAATAGAAAGCAATTATACTAAATTTAAATCAATTAACAAAGGACTTGGATGTAATTGTTTCAATTTACCAAATCTCTACAAGGTCTTCAATGGAGCTTTGTTTAACTCAAGTCAAGGTTCACTCCCTAGACCCTTGACTCGGAGGATTTCGACCATAAAAGCTTGAATTCAAGTTCAATTGAATGTAGATTGTGGTTTTATTGTAGGAATCTTAGATACAAATCCTCAATTGTGCAATTCTTATACCAATTAGAAGATTGTGCATAGCAATTACCAACCTAGATTATGAATTTAAGTGTTCTATGTGTCTACAACTCAGATGAAGCAAAATTGAAGAAAACATAGGATAAATCATTAAAATTCATATACCTCCATTGAAGCCCTTGAAAATCCTTGGTAGATTTCTACAATTACATCCAAGAGTTGCTTAGCTACTCGATTCCATAGAAGAAAGCATGAAGAATTAAGAATTGCTCATTGATTGATGAAGAAAATAGTATTTGCTTACAAAGAAAATCTAAGAAAATGCAAGAAAATACAAAACAAACCCACTTGCTCTTTCTACAGTTCGTTGTAACAGAAAATCTATCCTAAAAATGAAGTTAGATACAAAAAATGCATCATTTCCCAGAGATATAGCAGCAAAATACGCACAGGAGATGCTGGGACCAGGACCAGGACCGGGACCGTACGTATGGTCCAAAATATCATATGTACGAACTTCATACAGTTCCAAATACGCTGAATACAGGCTTCTGTAATTTGAAATTTTGGCAGACCGTACGTACTGTTGAACCATTGTACCTATGGTTGGATTTCATTGTACGTATTGTAATCCACTGTATGTACGGTCAGCTTATTTTGATAAATCTTTGAAAGTTATATGAAATCGATATATTAAGGATTCCGGTAGCCTTTCTAGTTTGGGAGATATGACCCTCCAAAGTTTCAGCTCTGCATGCTTCAACTGGTTGTACCACAGCTTTAACAGCTGATACCTTGACAGCATCGTCTTGAAAAACACATTCTTCTTTCATCCGAAATGTGCCCGAAACCCCTCACATTAAGCTCAAAACCTATCAAAAGCAAAATAACTTGGTTAATACTAAAATCTACTTAAAGAAGCATATAAACTCCGAACCTAAGGCTAACAATTGGCAAATTAAGATGTTATAATTGCACTTTTGGAGTGCAATCAGGAAACCTTGTTGGAATCAGCAAATGACTTATCTTGCAAGCTTGTTTATGTGTCCAGGAACCCGAAGGACACTTTTGTTTCGATGTGGCACTATGTGAATAAACTGAGACTGGAGAGCCGAGAGCCATTGTTACTTGAAGAGAGCTTTGATCTGATTTGTTCTGCAGGGGAGCAATTCAAAACAAACCCTAGCATTTTAGGATCACGTATTGAGTTATTAGGAGAAAAGCTTGGAGACGCCTTGTAAGGTAATGTTCTTGACTTACGAGGAGTTGAAAGTGTTGACTCAAGGTAGATCCTTATGTTGATTTTAATGATAACAAAATCATGTGGTTATTATCTAATGATTTCACTTGAGTGTGCAGATTAGATTATAATCATTTGATAACAAGAAAATAATTGAGTTGATCAGTTGAGTATCCAACAAGAAGATTACTTAGGTAATCTTATTCTTGAAGAGATTGAAAATGCTTAAGAAGTTCAACAAGTATTGAAAAGGATGCAAACAACTAACAATCTTATGCAAATTCAAGAACTTATTCACTATGAAGACCCTCAATCCTCATGACCATATCAATCCACTAAAGCATTAATTGCATAAGAAAGGGGGAGCAAAAGCTTGTATGCTCAGAGGCATAAAGCACAAAAGGAAAGAGGAGTAAGTTTCCACTTATCACAATAGAAGATATTGAACAACTTGTGTTGAGAAGCTTATCAAGAAGGATCAAAGGTTGATGAAGTACGATGAGTTGATACATTCAGCAATCTAATAGTTACAACCTCATTTAGACGACTCTTACAAGACATGGAAGCTCATCTTGAAGATTTGAAGATGTTTTGAAAGTATTGATAAGAAATCACAAGAGTTGAAAGCTTTATTAAAGATTATGTTGAAGTCTTGGAAGAAGTTATAGAAGAAATCAAGTTGATGAAGATCAAACAAAGAAATTGAAGAAGTTCAAATAAGCATGAAAGATTAGTTGAAGAAAAGAGATCTCAAGTCTTGGAAGTTCTCTTGAAGATTTTGAAGAAGACTTGGATCAATGGAAGAAGTCATGTTGATTAAAGAACTTTAAATGTAATCAAAAGTGAATTGATTTCGTATTGAAGAGTTGAAGGTGTTCTTAAAGTCAACATACCTTGAAGAAGTCTTTTCAAGCTTTAGAAACTTTAGTTGGATGATCCTTAAAGAGCTTGAAGATATTGAAGAAGATTGAAGAAATATTGCAAAAGTTAAGGATTTTTCTAAAAAGAGTCGACTCTTTAAGCAAAAGAGTTGACTCATTCAAATAGAGTCTGAAAATTCGGATGGAGATAAAAAGAGTCGACCCCTTACTCAAAAAGAGTCGACTCATTCAAACAGACAGTTAATTTTCCAGTCTCAGACAAAAACAGTCGACCCCTAGAGCAAAAGAGTCGACTCATTTGGATAGAGTCTTGAAAAATTTGCTGAAACATAAAAAGAGTCGACCCTTGTAGAAAAAGAGTTGACTCATTTACAGCAACGACTATATTTTTGAACGTTATACTCCGCCGTTTTTGTATCAAATGGTCTCCCATCCACCACCATCGGCTAGAATCAACTTAAGGCTATATATACAAGATCCTCAACACATATAAATAGAAGAAGAACAAGAGAAGAACACAAGATCAAGCATTACAAGTGAGATTTCATCTCATACATCTTATACACTGTTTTTATTCATTTTGGGGGTTCTTGAGTGAGCTGAAAATTTGTTTATCTACTCTTTGAGAGAGAGTTATTTATTATACAACCTTAATCTATTATTGGGTTGGTTTGTAAACTTGTGAGTTTGAGTGTTCTTGAGAAAAATACTTATGAGTTTGGGTGTAGCTTGGGAAAAATACTTGTAAGTTTGAGTGAAGCTTGAACAAAATTACTTGTAAGTTTGAGTTAAACTTGGACAAAATCACTTGTAAGTTTGAGTAAAGCTTGGACAAAATCACTCATAAGTTTGAGAGAAGCTTGGATAAAATCTCTTGGGTTGTGAGAGCTTGGGGAAGAGCTCTTGTAAGAGTGAGCTGGGCACTTGTAGCAAAACTAGTAGTTGTGTAAGGGAAGTTTACATAGTGGAATACCTTTGAGAGGATCGAGGAAGAGAGGACGTAGGCAAGGTTTGACCGAACGTTTATAAATCTGGTGTTTTTCATCTCTTTGCTCATATTACTTCCTTGCATTGCATTTTATTATTTGCTTGCTTGGTTATTAGTTTGATTACTCACTGCTACATTGCTTAAATTGTTTTTAGTTGCATTGTTTGATATAAATTTTATAAAAACCCAATTCACCCCCCTCTTGGGTTGCCTATTTGGGCCAACAGAAAGAACAACCAGCTGTTCAAGTGAGGAGACTAGTCGAGTTCTTGGGGTGCCCATTTTACGAGGAGGAGGAAACATTTGGGTTGGTGGATGAAATCTCGAGGCTGTGTTGCTTCAAGAATATGAGTAAGTTGGAGGAGATTAAGAGGAGGAAGCTCTTACTCGGCGAAGAAAATAGAATACTCTTTCAACTTGGGGAGGTTAGAGATTGGAAGAATTATCTGACGGCTGAAATGGCAGACCGACTAGATCAAATCACTGAACATAAGTTTCATGGTTTTGGATTAAAACTCAAGGGCTACTGTTTATTTTTTCTCTAAGTTATTGGTTAGTGTGATTTAGGTTTTTAAATATAAAAGCTTAAGGTCGGTTTGGATTTTGTTTTTGTTTTCTGTTTATGTTTTTTATTGCCAAAAACATTTTGTGTTTTCCGTTTTATGTTTTCTGTTTGTATATGAAAAAAACACTCAAAGGCAACATAGGTCCATTTCTACAACCCACCCCAACTTCATCCATCGTTCGAGCCCTATCCACAGCACCACATTTGGGTTTTTTTATTGGGAGTATGTATACTCCAACGGTAACTTTCATCCCAATATCTTTATACAACCACACTGATCTGAGTGATCTGCGATGCCCAGGGTTTCAGGTACGTCTCTTTCCTCCTTCTCCTCTTTCTCCTCCTTCTCGTCTCTCTTTGCTTTTCTCTCTTAGACCCCCACTTGGTAGACTACCCCATGTCCTCTCCATGGTCAATCTGAAGAACATTGAGATATGCCATGTGTTAATCATCACTAATTGATCGATAGACCAAAACCAATACCAGATCGGGTCCAATTTTCCCTTCGGATCTCCCCATCGGAGGTCCAATCGAGGTCTGCGTACTTTCTCCCTTGTTGATCTTTGTTTGGGAGATTTTCATAGACCTGATAATAAGATATCCTCTGATTTCCTTAAAAAAAAGCCCCTCTCTCCACACCAGAGTAGGGTTTTTGCTCTAATTTGATTTCATCACCAGTACTGAATTACGATTTCTGTCTTACAAGTTCAACAACCTTCTAACGATGCTATTAACAATGGGTACGACTATTGTTGTTCATGGTGAGACAAAGACAGAGAGAGGGAGGGAGGTTTCTTACATCTATCGTTGTGTGTGTGTATGACTTGTTGTTGGTGTGCGACAGAGTGTGTGTGTGTGTGTGAGAGAGAGAGAGAGAGAGAGAGAGAGAGAGAGAGAGAGAGTGGGTATGTATGTGGGTGTGACAAAGAGGGAGACAACAACATAGAGGGAGAGAGTGATGGTGATGGTGATGTGTGCATGTGGGTATGATAGAGAGTAAATAGATATATATAGGCCGAGAGAGAGAGAGAGAGAGAGAGAGAGAGAGAGAGAGAGAGAGAGAGAGAGAGAGAGAGAGAGAGAGAGAGAGAGAGTGTGTGTGTGTGTGTGTGTGTGTGTGTGTGTGTGTGTGTGTGTGGGTGGGTGACATAGAGAAAGAGAGAATTAAATGGAACCCATTTAGGTTACCAAACATGTTTTTTGTTTTTGTTTATCAATTTCAAGCAACAAAAAACACACAATAAAAACACATAATAAAAAACAAAAACTAATAGCACTTTCAAATTGGCCCTTAGCTTCTAGTTTTTTTTATTCTTATTTTGATCTTTGCTCAACTTGAAAAATCAAACCATTTAGTGATATGGTATTTGAGTCATAGTTATTAATATTGTACTGGCCAAGATACCGGTTTTGCTATTGATACGGTACGTATCGGTACCGGTGCAATACTGGATAGCGTTTCGAATTTGTCACCATAAATATTATATACTATAAAAATATATACATTTAAAATGTCAAGGGTTTTAGTATAATATAAACATGTTATCTAATCTAAATATATATTTAAAAACACTTAAAAGACATATTATTGTCTAGGATATGCCTAAAATAAATTTTAATTGACAATTATCATCAAAAGAGAATATAATTAAATTATTTAAAAATAAATTACACAAAACCAGTACCGTATGGGATTTTTGATACGACCGGTATTGCCCGATATCGTCGGTATTGTCCAGTATTGATCGGTATTGGTCAGTACCTTAGTCGGTACGATACCACCATTCATTTATGCTGTATAAAGGCCGGTATGATATGTACCGACCGATATTCACGATACCGATACGAGATCAATTACTATAGTTTTAGTTCAAAAGCTTGAGTGCTTGAACTATTGCTTGATTAGCTTAAGCTTGACCTACTCATGAATGGCCATGATTGATTTCACCAAAGGAACTAAAATAAAGGTTTTTGTAATTTTCTTTTCCTTTTCTTTTTGAGTGATAAGTTATAACACCTCAGGTAACTCCATTTCCAGGGGAGCTGTGTTGAGCTCAAGTTTTCATATTTCTACATGTTAACTCTTGATAATGTTTCTTGATTTCTTTTACTCGAAACTCGAATCAACAAAACTTCAAATTTTTTTCTTTTAATTGGATAAATTACACTTTACACTTTCATATTTTTACCTAAAATCTCACTTTGATCCTTACACTTTTAATTATGAAAAATGTTTTACATAGACTAATTTCTTAATCCATTTTTTTACTTACAATACACAAGTGATTTGGTCTCATGCACATTTATAAATATGAATCTCATTGCATTGTATATTGTGGGCGAGAAATTAATTTATATATAACATTACTCCTTAAATATAACAGCCATAACATTCCCAAGTTGTAATGTCAATCCCCATTAATAATTGCCATTAAATTTGACAAAAATTATACATACGCTTGCTACATAACCTAATTTGGTACCACTTTGACCTCAGAAATGTCTCTTCAATTTTGCTTTAGTTCCGAGGTATGATATGATAAATCAATTTTTCAGTTACATGACAGTCTCTGATGAATTTTTCTTCATCTACTGAACGATATAAACAGAATGTTGATATTGAAATTTGAAGTGGGCTTCGACCATGGTATGTTGGTCGTGAGTTTTACAGAAAAAAAATGGAAAGAAGAAAAGGAGAAAAAAAATGAGAAGAATTGGGGTGCATAATCATCAGCGTTCGCATATGGTTTGTACAGAGGGGCATTTTGGTCTTTTAATTTTGGACTTGTGCGGTTATAATTTTTAAACGAGTGGGGTCAATTGAAAGAACGTCATCCTCCGTTAATGACATCAAGGGATAAATTTGACATCAAGGGTATCATTTCAAAAATCAAAAGGGTGTTGTCTGTTATTGTGAAGTTGAGTTAGCTAAATTAAAGTAATATTAAAATAATTAAACTACTAATCTAAAGAACTTAGACCCAATTGATGCAATTATCCAATTCGTTGAAGGTTTCAATGAGTTTTGAGAACTCAAATTATTGGTTTTACCATGAATCTTTGATTTGGAGAATTTTTGACCATTAAAATACTGAAATCAATGACAATCAATTAATTGTACTTTAAAAAGTAAAATCAGAGTCTATAATTGTAAGTTATTGTTAGTACTTATGTATATATTATTTATCATTTTTAATATAATTTTGATATTTTTTTATTTTGTTGTGACTTATGCAGATTTAAAGCTAAAATCGAGAGCCAACAAGTACACAGACATTTATTCGGATGTTAATTTAATATATTATGTTGTACTATATTTATATATATACATATTTTTGGATGTATATATATGAATTAGTGGATATTATATTTATATATATTAGTGGATACATTATATATATATATATATTAGTGGTATAATATTATAACTAATTTATAAATATATACAAGTTCATGGTATAATTAAAAAAAATATAAGTTAGTAGTGTAATTAAAAAATAAAAAAATAAAAAAAAATTATTTTCATCTCTTATAAATAGGAAAGTCATAGGAAGGAAAAAGGAAGCTTTATTATTGAATATTCTCATATGTTGATTTATGATGCTTAGAGGGCTAAATGATTGACAAATGATAAACTTGTATTGATCAATCCGAAGAAAGTCACGCAATTGGATCAACTGAATTTAAGACTGTTTTTAATATGTTTCTTTTTACAGTTTAATTTAGCAACCATCAAATCTTTCAAAAATAAATATTTTTCTTTTTGATACTATTTCTATCAATTGAATCCATGACTGTTTTTAATTTGTTTCTTTTTACATTTAATTTAACAACTATCAAATCTTTCAAAAATAAATATTTTTCTTTTTGATACTATTTCTGTAACTCTTATCCAATTCTCGTCAGTAAGAGGTGAAATTCGAACAAGTTCATTTAGATTCCAACTTAAGCCATTTATGATGCTTCTGTGTCTAGCATAGCTTAGTCGGTATCTAACCAATTACTTACGGTGAATTCTGATACTTACCATCCCCTACTGTGACATTTCACATAATTTAGAACTCCGTTCTCTGTGGATTAATCTTATTTTTTACAATGTTATTTTAACTACTATTTCACCACACTTGCACTTGGGTGTTTACATTTTCACAATCTGGGCATAGACATTCAATTTTTGGCACCGTGGTTGGTAAAGACAAGCATCAATCTTAGAAATGTAAATGATGAGATTATTGTGTTCATACCATCGATTTAAGCAACACTCATATCAAATTCATGATTTGTGTATGAATAGTTAAAGACTTAGTCAAGAACATGAGGTTTCTATAGAAAATTTAAGAAATTATTACCATAGATCCAATTCAATAGCAATTTGAAATTAGAATTACAATCAATTTTAGAATCATAGACTAATACTAACGATTTGTGCAATATCAATTATATATTAAAATTATCATACATAGTCAATAATCTATGTGTTCTAAGATATTTAAGCTTCAATTGCTAAGAATCAAGATATTTAAGAAGATAAAACAATGATAAACCCATTATCTCCATTGAAAACCTTGAAACCATGAATGATCTTCACAATTGGACTCAAGAAATAAGTCTAGTTACTTGAATCCATAAGAAAATTGCTTTGAATTAATAAGAAATTGCATTGAAATAATAAAAATAGCTATTGATTACAAGAAAAATGAATAAATTCAAAGAAATCTAGAGTTTTTCTCTCTAAAACTACTCCTACGAGCCTTAAAAACTCTAAAAATAAGATGAGATTGTCAAATTTTGGCCAAAAACTATCTTAAATATTCTAAAAAATAACAGAGTTGTGCGAATAGTTAGCTAGGTGTTCAAACGCCTAGCTAATGACACGCCTCCAGTTGTGCTTCAACTGGAGCCATTCCGCAAGGACACGGAGGTCGCGCTTGTAGTAAAACCGGAGGATCCAGTGTCGTTCTCTCCTAAGGGAATTCTGCAAATATAGCAACAAAGCTCAACTAGCACGGGTACTTATCCTAATGGATTGCAAATGAAAATTCTTAACATAAAAGAGACCAAAAATATGTTGGTTTTGAGATGATGATGGTTATATGCTTCATACAATAATTTAGTGACTATGAAAAAAAACAACAAAAGCTAGTTTTATGTGATTAAGGAGAAAAGCTTGGACATGGTTGTTTTGATCCACCAATTCACAACAAGGGTTTCCAATGGGAGGTTTTATAACTCAAATCAAGAATCACACCTTGGATTCTTGATTCGGAAAATGTCGGCTATAAAGATGTGGGTTTTGTTTGATTGAGCCTAGAGAGAGAATATATAATTGGTACCCTAGAATCAAACCTTAAACATGTGCAATACCTATACCAAATGTTGATTTGTGCATAAATATTACTAAAGGGTTATGAATCTAGGTTTTTCTAATGAATCTCATACTAAATCAAATGAAACCATATAATTTTGAGGATATGACTTTGAAGTCCATACAACCCATTTTCAACCATTTGAAGATCCTTGGTGGATCTTCACAACCACATCCAAGGGGTGTTTAGCTACTAGAATCCATGTTAACTAACATAAAATGAACCAAATCTACCATTAAACTATAAAGAACTAGTGTTTGGTTGCCAAGAAAATGAGAGAAAATGCCAAGAAAATGATGGAAAGTTGCTAGAAAATGTAGAAAATCATTCATTTCATATATATATCAAACATTCACTTACAATGATCCAAAAGCAATAAATGACAATAAATACAAAGCATTAAGAGTAGATCTAACAAAAAACCTTACAAGATAACAAAAATCCACTTTTGGAGCCTTCTTCTCGTCCAAACTGCTGCAGAAAATACCCTATATCTCTTTTTGTCTCGAACAAAAGCTTTTATACTCTGCAGAAAAACAGAGTCTGTACACACCGATCGATCGGTGTACGACCGATCGATCGGCCGATCGATCGCCCGATCGAACGGTCAGGGCGATCGAACGCCCGATCGATCGCAAAACCGACCCCTCTGAAGTTTGCTTCTGTATCGTCTGTTGTGAGGATTCCGACGTCACCGATCGAACGCCCGATCGATCGGAAAAACGCCCTCTCTGAAGTTTGCTGCAGAAGGTGAACAGAGCATCACCGATCGATCGCAGGATCACCGATCGATCGGCCGATCGAACGTTCCGTGGACCGTTCGATCGGGCGATCGATCGGTCACGCTCAAGATTGCCAATTTGCCTTAGTTTGAGCTCCAAATCCTGCAAAAAGTGTACAAAAAGAGTTTTAATGCGTTTTAGGAGTTAGAATACTAAATTAACACCAAATTTAACTATTCAACTAACAATTTAAGCCAAAAGATTACTATTTCTAAGGGTAATCAGCTAATACCTTGCAAACCTGATTCAAACTCTAAAAGTGAGCCTCTGAAGTTTGCCGACCATTCGAACGCCATCGTAGACCATTCGGATACCCGTTCGAACATTGCAATTGTGTAGGTCTCGAAAAATTATATGAAAAGTGTATATTATGGATCTCTGTAGCAGTTCTAGTTAGAGAGATATGACCTTGCAAAATTTCAGCTTTGTATGCTTCAGCAGCTTATACCACAGCTTCAGTAGCTTATACTCTGATAGTAAACTCATTTTCTCTTTATCCGAAATGTGCCCGAAATCATTCGATTTAAACTCAAAACCTATACAAAGCAAAATAAATTTAGTTAATACTAAAATTTAACTAAAGAGGCATATAAATTTTTAAACTAAGATTAACAAAACACAAATTAAGATTTTGTAATTGCACGTTTAAAGCGCAATCAAACATTACCAAGAGTAACGTGTAGAAATATGCAAAGTTGATCTAATTAAAAACAAGCTTATGATCTAATTAAAAATAATAAAAAAAATTCGTAGCAAAGCTTTTACATTTAAAAACCCAAATCACACTAACCAACCATTATCTCAGAGAAAAAACACACATTAGCCCTAAAGTTTTAATCCAGAACCTTGAAACTGAAATAAACGTTTCCCTTAATATAAGCGTTTCCCTTAAAAAATAAGAGAACATATGGACCATTGTGAACTACCAATTCTAGTTCATTCAGCAAATTAATAGTGTAGCCAAAAGCTATCTCCATAGTCCATAACTGAACAAGATAGGACCATTTAGGGTACAGAGATCAAATGGGAACAAATAAAAGCATAATATAGAGGTTACAGAGACTGAAATAAACGTTTGGAGTCGATCAAAGCATGGTCTGTTAATAGATGTAAGCAACAATTACAAAGATCCCCATTCGAGTCCGTTGTCCAATGTGCCATCCCTTAGCTCCATGTGTTCACAATATGTATATATATATATACATATATATACACACAAGAATGTACTTGTTAGAGAGTTTGATATGTATTGTTAGAATACTTACTTAACAGATTAAGTTTTTTAAGTCAAGTGGTGACTTAACATGGTATGCAAATTCTGATTGGAAAGAGAGCTTGGATTCTAGTCTTACCGTTGATATTTGTTCTTCAATTACATTTGTTTCTCTCTATTTCTATATGTTACATCTCCATGTACAAGCTATGGTTGCACGTGAGGGATGGTGTTGCAGAGATTGATATATATTATTTGGCCCTTGCTTAAGAGTTTTAAGTTTTTAATTCAAATAGTAACTTAACAGTACCAAACCCATGCAAGTGTCTTTGCATGGACTGGCAATTAATTCACTGGAAATGTTGGGGTTAGTTGCATGGATACTGCATGTTTAGTGAAAGAACAATGAATCCAACCAAATAATTAGAATTTGAAAGGAAGTCAAAGTGTCAAACAGCACAAAAGTAAAAAATACCAATAAATCAATTTTATTGAACATCATTTACATGGGTGTACAACCAAACTTTGTAATGGTTGTCACAAGTAAGAAGAAGAAATTACAATTACTGTATCTCTATGAGCCGATGTATATAGGGCTTAAATTTTATTGTCAAAAAAGAAAAAAAATCAAGAGCTTGAATCTTGCTTGTTAGCGTCATCTCCCACCGAGGCTGGCGCTTACATTTGTAACAGAACCAGGAAAGAATGATGGTGGGTTTGGCCAGAAAAACTAATACAATTCAAGGGCAGGAACCAGTGCCGGGGATGTAAGTGGCGGGATTGCAGCCGGATGGCGGCACTGGTGCCCTCTGGAGGGACTCGAGCACCGGAAGTTTCATTCTTAGCCATTGCTCTCCATTCAGAGGCCTCATGGCATTTGCAAGTTGAAAAGAAGTTGAAGTGATCAACAAAATGGTGATCACAAAAATGAATATCTTTGTGATAAGACTCCTAGGAAAAGCCATCTTTTTGGGAACTATAAATTGCAATCTATTTGTTGGTGATATGGAACTTCTGGTTTTTGCTTGAGGAAAAGGAAGATGGTTATCAGAGATGTATATATTATATGATGTTACATATAATTGTGTGTATTTATAGGCAAGCCTTTTAGTTTGTACGTTAAAATGGTAATGGGTTTTCTTGACTTGGCCTAGAAGGATTCTTATGTGTTGACTTAGCCATGGTCTGAACTTTGAAACGCTATGGTCTATATTCTAAAATCAAACACACGGAAACTTGAAAGACAATTAACAGTACTTGTATAAAGTGTTATGTTGAAAATGTTTACCATTTTAATGTTTTATTAATAGGTTTCATGGTCTGTGATTTGCTTAATTAATCTATCAGACCAGTTAATGCATCTCCTTCAGGTAGGTTTGAATTAAGCAAAAGGAGAAATGGGATTGAATTCAAACGTCCATAAATATTTTCCCTTTTTTTATTTTTTATGTTAGAGATATTTGACAACTGATGATTTCTATTAGTCTTAATTTGTGGGCTATTATAAAGCAGACGCTTGCAATGCAAATGGGTACGTATATATTCTTCTGTTTTAATTAGCAACAATCATTTTTGTGAGATGTCATGGGAAATTGCTACACCCTATTTCTGGTAAAGGAGAATTATGAAACAATTTTTTGGTAAAAGAGAATTACGGGATCATCTTTTTTGTTATAGGGTATTTAGATTTTTGACTAATTAATACAGGGTCACTGTTTACACAAACTATATAAATTTCATGTATTGCATGAATGATGACTGACTGCGAGGAGATATGAGAAAAGATTAAACTTGATATCTATTATTATATTTAGATTACACGGTTTTCTTGGTCTCCTTATAACCTGGGTCAAAGTACGTAGTTGCATGTATAAGTCCCATTGTTTTGCAGTAGTGGACAGAAAAGTTTCCCTACAGAAATGAAGTAGCCAAGCAACCAAATTTCACGTGAAGAATATATTCAAATCGAATTAGTTTTGACTTCTTTCTTTCTTCATTTTTTTTTTTTGGGTCAATTGAGAGGTAACATATTTTTAGTAATTATTACACAACTATAGATAAATCCACTCACGAATAAATCAAACTCAAGACCTCAAAAATTGAGGTATAAGGGTTGCCAACCCAGTGCCTAACTACATATATATGGGCTACTTTGACGTATTTAATCATTAATAAACTGGGTAATTGGATGAAGATGATAATTTTTATTCTATTAAGAAACAAGTCAATTCATCATAATCATGTCCTTGGTCGCATATATAATTTTTAACAAGTCACGTAATTTTGTTATTTTTCTGACCAAACTTGATTCAATTTACCAAATTACCTAAATAATAATCAATTATATAATCATCATTTATGCAATAACCGAAGCACTTTGAATAATTCTAAAGCAATATGAATAATTCAAACCCTACAAAGCCCGTGTACCGTGGTTGAAATCCTTCATAGTAAAACTATAGTTAATTATAAATGAATGAGTCCTACAAATTTACTATTTTATGGCTAAAGTATGAGATCTTAAAGGCATTGTTGATCTTTGCTTGGTCAAAGAAGAGATATTAAGTATGAAACAAGGAAAATGTAAACCTGCCGTCACCAGAATTTCATTGGAATTGAATAAGACAAGCTCAGCACAATACATATGACTGTCAGCATGCTTAAATCATGAAACACCTTTTCTCATTTCCTGCATATTCTTGACTTTATTAACCAAAACAAACCGCCGTTTCACAACGTTCAATCTCCATTGATGCACAAATAAAGCTGCTATCTGTAATAATTTGTGGCCACACGTCATATAAGGCAGATGGAAGAAAATAGGCGAAGCTAATTTTATAATTTTTTTCCCTTATTTCCCCCTCTTTTTGGGTTTATTATATTTATTACATTTTCAACCGTACATAAACGCCTTCGTGGAACAGGAACTATATAGCAAAGACCTATCTATTATACGTATAGCAAAGCATATAATAAATGCCAAGGATTAAGGCAATATTTTCCATTAATATAAAGATGATAACTAAATACACCACTAGTTGGATTTGGCTCCTCCCTATTCCAATTATGGAATGGAGAGAATTTTAATTCCTAGTAGCTAGGATAAAAAATTGAAGCATGGTGACCCTAGACCTAGCTTTAGGAAAGAAAAAATTTATTCTTACAATATTCTTATATGGAAAAAAAAAAAAACCTCAATCAGAATAACATAATAGTATCATTTTTAAAAGAATAATAATTTCTTCTAAACTGCATGAAATCTTATTCTCGTATATATATATATATATCAAACTGCCCCATTTTGAAAAACTACCACAACTATTGTTGATCCAATTCCACTTCTCATTGATTCTTGACACTATTTGTGCAATGACTTTATCTGCAAAAGTAATCTAAATAAAATATAAAAACATGTGCACAGTTTGGTGAACTACCACATACAAGTAGTAGGAATTCTTACCACCTAGACTTGAGGAATATAAAATTTTGTACTAGAATTCTCTTTGTATAAATTCTGGCACATTATTTAGGATTACTGTTGTTATGTACTCATTTTTTTATTGTGAGGCTACGACAAATACGAGGCCAAATTAAAGCTTAATTTGTGCTCTTTTTCTACTCTAAATTGAGAGCTTATATTAACAACCACTCATTCATGTTCATGGGAATGTAATGTCTAAATTGAGAGCAATGCTGCAACATTCAAAACCATTGTCGATGAACAGTTTCTAAAGGGGTAATTGAACTTTGAGCATGCACACACAAACGATGATGGAAAGAAAATGGGCAAATTATTTTTTACTGAATCACAACTTAATATATATTAGTTGATCACACAAATTACAAACATTCAACTAAATAAAATCCAACAAATTATTATTAGGTATTTAAGAATACAATGGTGAAGCGTAATGGCGTATAGCATTCTTGTAGAAAACCTTGGCAATGCATGGTAGCTAATTAACCAATTTTAGGCACCTCATTCACAAAGCCATTTCCATCAACCGGAACTTGAACCTATCGCAGCGGAAGTCGGTGGTCAGGGCCATCCCTTCTTCCACCATGGTGGCGCGGACTCTCGGGTTTTCTTTCTCGATAATGGCGGCAGCCACCTGTCCTTTCTTGCCCACCAGCTCTGGCCATGAACTCTTGCCGCTACCTGTCATGAACAAATACATAAAACGTCATTATTAGAAAATAAATTATTGTTCAACCGCAAAAATTATGTAGATAGGCTGATGAAGGTCCTACATACGTACCTTCGCAACTAGCCATTTTCTCTCTTCCTTTCTTCCTTTTCTTCTTCTACTTCTGATGCAAAAGTTTGTGGGTGGCAGTCATTATATATAGGCTCAGAGAGAGAGAGAGAGAGAGAGATATGCATGGGCTGGATCGAACAGATTTGAGGTTAGCAGGCCAGGGAGTGAGGGATCCAGCATATTTGTATTGAAATAGCCCCGTCAATCCTCCAAGAAAAAACAAGACAACTCATAGCTATATACAATCTTTTCAGGTGTGTCAGGTAGTGAATTGAAAGAACAAAACAAAAACAAAATTGGAAAATTAGAGGTTCGGTGCACAATTTTTGTTTTTGTTGCATTATTTCACTCCCTAAAGAAATGCTTGTGTTGTTGCATTGTGTTTGAAGACAAAATTAAGATGATCTTGCCCCTTCATATGTATTTTTTAAGGAATCCCAAGATTGTAACAGCTCAAGTTTTTGGGACATTCGGCTACTTAACAGTGCAATAATAGGGAAACGACAGAAGTTCAGTCATATATATGCTTCCCATCCACAGCTTGAGTTCATATTTCGTTGTCTAGAGATCTTTCATGAGATCTAAATAGCACTTGTAAGATGTTGAAATTTGATATCCCTTTCTATGTTAATCATTTTACAGCGAGTAAATTAGGACTTCAAAAAGTTTCAAAAGTTTTAGGTTAAAAGATTTATTATGCACAAAAAAAGTTTCAGGTAGCTAGTGATCAAATGACTGAAATTGCATATAAAACATAGCCTTAAATTGCATTGACAAATTTTGGCATTGGCACTCAAAGACGATGAAAATGGCACTGATTGAAGAGTGGTTATAATCGCTTGATATGAACATTACATTCAGAACACTGAGGCAAAAACTTCGGATTATTGATCAACCAAAAACATTATATTTCGAAAAACTATCCACAATTAAAGGAATTTTAGCAGTAACAGCAGCACTCACAACACACTCAACATATTAGTCCCAAATCAGGGGACCTGCATGCTCAGGCATAACTCGATACCTTACGTTGTGGGATAGCCAAGAAAGCTAAAGCAAACACAAGAATTAATACCCATTGTGCTAATACTCGAAGAAAATTCAAGATTTACTGAAACTGGTGGCCATGGGAATGATGACTACGAGCATGAGTATGGGGGGATAGCCAAGAAAGCTAAAGCAAACACAAAAATTAGTACCCATTGTGCTAATACTCAGAGAAAATTCAAGATTTACTGAAACTGGTGGCGATGGGAATGACGACCATGAGCATGAGTATGAGGAGAAGAATTATCCCCATACACATCCACTTCCGGCTGCTCTTCTGATAATTCTTTGCAGTCTTGAGGTTCTTAGTCCCATCGTTCACGTATTGGGCGGCATTTATCACGTGGTGGTGAATGTCATCCAGCTGCTCCCCTTGTGCCGCCACCATCACCGCCATGTCCAAGAACACCTGGTGCAGCTCCAACAGGCTCTTCTCTATCTCCTTGGCCGTGTCGTGCCTGTCCTGTATCTCCACCACTGTCTCCAGCACCTTCCCCCTCCCATGCTCCTGTGTTACCCATAATTACAGATACATCAACATATATACAGCCATGATTTATACCAAAGAATTCTATAGTAAGACCACAAAATATCTCAGAAATTAATAATAGCAAGGTACATCAAGATACTGATATATCAACAATATTGCATGTATACTCATTTACCAACAAGCCTCAATCCCAATTACTTGAGTTGATTCATCTCAAAGGAACAAAATTTTCATTAGTTTTCATTGAAACTGTCAAAACAAAAATACCAGCGGAATAATAAAACTATTTTTTTTTTCATCAAAACAATAACATGAGAAATACACCAAAACCCAACGGAATATAAAATTTTTTCTAATTGTTATACCATTTTTATTGAGAAAAATACAAATTTTATTTTACTATATTAATAGTTGTTATTTCTAAACTGTTTCCGAGCCAATCGAAAACTGATCCGTGATATATAAACACATGACACACAGTGCAGCTATGTTACTGAATACCTGTATGGCACTTTTCAGGAATTCTTCACCCCCAACCCCATTCCCAGTTGAGATGATCTTCTCTATCGCCTCCTCATCTGGGTATTCTCCTGTGACGGTGAAGTATTGCCGCCCAACAGTCTCCTTGTACTCGACATCATCCTCTGCCTCAGGCCCTGAAATTCCATCATCAGCTCCTTCAGCTTCTTCCTCAGCCCATTGGTGACGGCCGACCTCGTCCGGTCAATTTGGGTGCCTTCTTTGCACCCCGAAAGCCGCCTGCTAGCGGCATTAGCTCTGTCCATTTCCTCCAGTTGGGACCTTATGGCCCTGGCCTTGTTCAGAACCGCCACCACATTGGAATTGATACGGTGGCGCATAGATTTGGGCCTCCGGCTTGTGTAATGACTTGCTTTCTTCATTGGCTTCATGTAATTGACCCAAAATGTCTCGGATTGAACCCATTTCCTGTTTTACCTTCTCGGCCTCTTCCAGGAACAAGCCGAGATTCCGGTCCATCTGGGTTGCCGCTGTCGTCTCCAGATTGGAGTCCGGACCGGCCTCGAGATCTTTCATGGCTTCTTTCTTGAGATCTCCGTAGTTTACAAATGATTTTGTCATCAGGTCGTTCATCTTGACTTCTCTGTATCGGAGAGAGAGAGTGTGTGTGTGGAAATTCAAGATATCGGAGTGGAATGAAGATGAGAAGTGGGTTTGTTGAGCAACAAATGGAGTGGAATGAGTTATCTACCTGCAGTTAACCGTTGGGAAGAGCTTTAACGGGCACTTTAAAAGGTCCCTGATTTAGGGATTCGTTTGGAAAGTAGCCGTTACAGTTTCCTAACGGATCTATTTCGAATCCATAAATAAGCTTTGCAGTATAGTCTATAAATGACCTCCTTTGTTTAGATAGGTTGTATAAAAAATTGATTACAAGGTTTCCAAATGAAAAAGACTCTGGAATCAAAAGAGTTTATGAAGAACCCAAGGAGAAAAATAAGTGCATTTACAAATTGAGTTAGTATTACTTCAAATTCCTCTTTATTTTTTGAACTTTAACGTATGTGATTAGATCCAATTTCACTATGACTCCTTTATGTATCAAGACTCAACAACTTTTGTAGCATGGATCAAACCTCAACCGTTTTTTTTTTTTTTTCATTAAAGATAACATAGACACTTGAAAATTTATTTTTCTAACAAACTTTATTTTTTTTTTTATAAATAACTGAAATTTATTACTAAATAAAAAAAAATATTACGGTAAAACTGAAGACACAACTTGAAGGGGGCACAACTCTCGGTACAGAGATAACAAAAGCATGGCCTAAAAATAAATAAAATTTCTCACAGATCAAGAAATTAGATAGACACCCAATAAGAAAGTCTAAATAAACATGTTAGCACTGAGTTCAACAAATAAAATAACAACAAAACAAACAAAACAATAGCAAAGATATTTTATAACCTCATAAACTTTACTCTTTTTTTTTTGCTCTCCTTACTTATTGTGATGTTTTAATTGGATGAGAAAATAATGTTATTTGGCAAAACTCATATTCTGCAATATTAAAAATAATTTCTTGGTAAATAAAACATAATCCTTCCAGACATTTTTACCCTATTTTTTTTTCTTTTTCTCTTTTATTTTGATATTTTAAGTTCTCTCATGAAGGTGTAAAGTATAGCATATTAAAATACACATGATCAAAGTGAAAAACTGTTGGCGAGAAGAAAGGAAAGAAATCCTAAAATCTCATTCAGTCCTAAAATCATGGACTGATTTATAGTTGATTGATTCTGTGGGATTCTTTCTCTTATTGATTGCTACATTTGTTATTTATTTTTGGAGGTTCATTTGTGAGAACCTATGAATAAGATTTCTGCTCTTTTTTGTTCTCTTGCTCTGTATTATTTATCTATTAATTTCAACATGGTATCAGAGCAGAGTTTTTTGATCTATTGAGCAAGAAGGTAAGTAAGGCTTCTCAATCTCTTGGTTGGTTTTGACCGGCTCCGTTGAAGGAAGAAAGGTGTCTAGTATGCAGTTGTTGCTAGTATTGTGACTCTCTTTTGTTGATTTTTCTGGTGAGATCTTCCTTTATTAATGGCTGAAACGGATCATAAACCTAGTATGAGACTTTCTTCTGTCCTCTTGAATGGATTTAACTATGTCCCTTGGTCTAGGGCTGTTGCTTTGTCCCTAGGAGGAAAATCGAAACTAGGCTATATCAATGGAAAAACAAAGTCTCCTAAATTAGATGATTCTAAGTATGATGATTGGTTATCAAGTGACCAATTGGTTATGTCATGGCTTTTGAATTCTATGGAACCCAAAATTTCTGAAATTTTTACTTTCTCTAAATCATCCAAGGATTTATGGGACTTTGTTAGGGAAATGTATGGCCACCAAAATAATGCTGCCCGGATTTTTGAACTCCAACTTCAAATTGCGGAGACCAAACAAGATGAAAAATCATTCACTGATCATCTTGGGAAATTGAAAAGTATGTGGGACGAATTAACTTTGTATCATCCTTGTACTACAGATTCCAAAATTTTATATAAAAGGGTAGAAGAAGATAAAATTTTCCAATTGCTTGCTAGTCTAAAACCTGAATATGAGAGCCTTCGCAGTCATATTTTGATGAGTTTAGATTTACCCTCTTTTGCTACTGTTTGTGCTACTATTCAACGAGAAGAAATTCGAAAAAGGGTCATGAATATTGCTTCAAAATTTGAGACAGATTCTTCTAAATCTCGTGCATTTGTGGTTGGTAAAAATCAGAGTACTTCTTTCGATAAAGAAAAAGGCCGATGACAAGTTCTTTGGTGTGACTATTGCAATAAACCCAAGCATACTAGAGACAAGTGTTGGATTCTTTATCCTCATTTAAAGCTGAAGTCTAATAAAGCCAACATGGTTACCACTGATACCTTTGCTGCAATTGGGCAACTTGCAAGAGTTCTTCATCACTTAAGCAAGTCTGCACCTCCAGCTACAACTACAACCACATCCATTGATTCCGCTTCTTCTTCGAGTCAAGTTGCAGGTCAGCTTTTGATGTTGATACTTGGGTTGTTGAATCCGGTGCCACCAACCACATAACTAATAATCCTATGCGTTTCCATAATTTTACATCAAAAGTTGACAGACAATTTGTCTCAGTTGCTAATGGTACCTCAGTTCCTGTACTTGTTCATGGTAAAATCAATTTTTTTGATACCAATCTGACTTCAACTGCTCTTTGTATTCCTTCTTTTCCAACTTAGCTTCTGTCAGTGGGGAAAATCTGTCATACCTTGAACTGTAATGTTATTTTCTCTCCTACATCTGTGGTGTTTCAGGATTGCATCACAGGGAGGAAGATTGGTGAAGGAGTTTATTCCAATGGCCTCTATGTCCTCACTCAATATGATAAAGCAAGCCTCCATGTTGCTTCTCTTTAAGATAGTTGTCTTTGGCATAAGCGCTTGGGCCATCCTTCTCATCAAGTGCTAACTCGTATTTTCCCGTCCGTGTCTGTTGAGTCTCATACTTGTGAAGTTTGTCAATACTCTAAACAGACTCGTTTTCCTTTTCCTTCTTCTTTATCTAAATCTGATGAACCTTTTGTATTAATTCATTCGGATTTGTGGGGGCCTGCCCCAATTGACTCTTATGATGGTTTTAAATATTTTGTTACTTTTGTCGATGATCGTTCTCGTGCTACATGGCTTTATGTGCTAAAATCTAAATATGAGGTTGCTCATGTTTTTAAAGCCTTCCACAATATGATTGTTAATCAGTTTGGTGCCCGTGTTAAAACTTTTTGATCAGACAATGGTACAGAATATTTAAAAGATCTCCTCTCTGAGTACCTAACTAGTCAAGGAATTATTCATGAAACCAGTTGTGTTGGTACCACTCAACAAAATGGAGTGGCTGAATGAAAAAATCAGCATCTCTTGGAAACCACCCGTTCTCTCATGCTTCAAATGAATGTGCCCAAATAATATTGGTCCCATGGGGTTCTTGCTGCCACCTACTTGATCAATAGGCTGCCTAGTCTGATCCTTGGTTTCCAATCTCCTCTCGAGATTCTTAACATCAAAAAACCTAATCTCTCCCACTTGCGAGCATTCGGATGTTTATGTTATGTCCACATTTCTGCACAATATCGCAATAAACTTGAACCACGAGCTTTTAAATGTGTTTTCTTTGGATATTCACCCATAAAGAAGGGCTACAAATGTTATGACCCTGATAGTAAAAAATTGTTTGTTTCTCGTGATGTCGATTTCGTTTAGACTGACCCTTTTTTTACCACTAAGATTGGGATTCGGTCTCAGGGGGAGTGTTTTACTGATGCAATTCCTCTTCCAACCGCTGATTGCACCATGGATTCCACCAACAATGATATCATGGAATCTAATACTGAGGTCATGCCTCCTGTTGATTCGGTAGAATCTCAAGCCCAAGAGCAACCTGTTAATGTTTCTCCTGATCCTAATGCCACTATTGAGCGGAGATCTTCTAGAGTCCATCGTCCATCAGCTAAGTTGAATGATTTCTTCACCTACCATGCTTCATCTTTTCCCATTCAACATCACTTGTGTTATAATAATGTCTCTAGAATTCATTCTGCCTTCTTGACCAATATTTCCAAAATCAGTGAACCTACCAATTTTCAAGAAGCCAATAGTCTGCTTGTCTGGAAAAATGCCATGAGGGAAGAACTTTGTGCCCTTGATGAAAATAATACGTGGACCATTGTTAGATTGCCTGAAGGAAAAAAAACAGTGGGATGTCGGTGGGTGTACAAAATCAAATATAATAGTGATGGATCGATTGAAAGACACAAGGCAAGACTTGTTGCTAAGGGGTTTACACAAACCTATGGAGTTGATTACAAGGAAACATTTGCCCCAGTTGCAAAAATGAACACTGTTTGTGTTCTTCTTTCCATTGCTGTTAATAAAGATTGGCCATTGTTTCAATTGGATGTTAAAAATGCTTTTTTGCATGGAGATCTAGAAGAAGAGGTGTACACGACTCTTCCACCAGGACACCCGAAAGAGTCTCAGAGTAGTTTTGTTTGCAAGCTAAATAAAGCGATTTATGGACTCAAGCAGTCACCCCAAGCTTGGTATGCAAAACTCAATTCGGTTCTTATCAACAGTGGGTTTCAAAGAAGCATAGCTGATTCTTCCTTATTTGTTAAGAAAGGTACTGTGGGCACTATTGTTGCCTTAGTGTATGTTGATGACATTGTTATTACAGGGGATGATGAGAAACAAATAGCACAACTTAAGTCTATTCTTCATCAGCAATTTGCCATTAAAGACTTGGGAGTTCTAAAATATTTTCTTGGGATTGAAATTGCTTATTCAAAGATGGGTTTGTTTCTTAATCAAAGAAAGTATGTCTTGGATTTATTACAGGAGACAGGGAAGCTTGGTGCAAAGCCCATCGATACTCCAACTGATAGTTGTAGTAAACTTGGATTGGAGGGAGAACTATTATCAGACGTTGGACAATATCAAAGATTAGTTGGTCGCTTGATCTATCTCACAATCACTTGTCTAGATATTACTTACGCCGTTAGCTTGGTGAGTCAGCTCATGCATGCTCCAAGAACTAGTCACATGAGTGCTGTTACAAGAATTCTTCAGTATTTGAAAGCATCTCCAGGTCGAGGAATATGGATGAGGCAAAATGGTCACACTAAGATTGTTGGGTACACTGATGCTGATTGGGCAGGTAGTCCAATTGATCGTCGATCTACAATTGGGTACTGTACATTTGTTGGAGGCAATTTGGTCACTTGGAAAAGCAAAAAACAAAATGTTGTTGCTCGTTCTAGTGCCGAAGCAGAGTATAGAGCAATGGCGTCTACAACTAGTGAATTGATTTGGCTTCGTACACTCTTAACTAATTTTGGATTTGCTTCTATTCAACCCATGGATATGTTCTGTGACAACCAAGCCGCCATGCATATTGCATCAAATCTAGTTTTTCATGAAAGGACCAAGCACATTAAAGTAGACTGCCACTTCATTTGAGAAAATGTACAAGCTAACAATATTCGTACGCCATATATTCACAGTAGTGAACAACTAGTTGATATTTTACTAAAGGGATGCCGACTGCACCATTTCGAGATATTTTGTACAAGTTGGGCTTGATCGATATCTTTGCACCAACTTGAGGGGGAGTGTTGGCCAGAAGAAAGGAAAGAAATCCTAAAATCTCATTTAGTCCAAAAATCATGGACTGATTTATAGTTGATTGATTCTGTGGGATTCTTTCTCTTATTGATTGCTGTATTTGTTATTTATTTTTAGAGGTTCATTTGTGACAACCTATGAATAAGATTTCTTCTCTTTTCTGTTCTCTTGTTCTGTATTATTTATCTATTAATTTCAACAAAAACCCACAATAAGGGAGGAAAATATTAATTTTCCCAAATATGAATTTCAAAGAGAGGCTTCTCTTGCATAAATAAAAACAAAATGTAGTCCTCTCTCATCTTTGCTCGCGTCTCTCTCTCTCTCTCTCTCTGTTTTTCTCGTGATTGCATTTCCTTCTTCATTCATTCTGTTTTTCTCATGGCTACTTGGCCCAAGACAAAGAAACACAATAAAAAAATTCCGAGCAATGTTGCTATCAATTCAATCGGACGTACAGCTTCAAGTCTACAACTACTAACGTTTGTCAAGAAGGTAAGTCGAGGCCTTTGCCTTATGGATACCTTGTTCTCTATAAACCAAATATTGTTATGTTAGATTCAATAGTTACTGCTAGTGTTGTTCAATGCCTACAAGAAATCAGACCCACTTTTTTGTTATGATGAATAAATCAAAACCCAGAGCTTTTTTGTCAAAAAAAACATGATAATGCCCCGAATTTATTTGATTGAATGGTTGGGAATACGTTCTATACCATCAACTATCAATTTCACACAGGTTGTTCATCTGTTTCAAGAGATGGGTATGTTAGATATTTGTGTTCATGTCTCTATCATGATGTTGTAAATTTAGTGTTTCTGGCCCTTGAATTGAGTCAGATTTTGGTTTCCATTATATTCAGACGCTCCTTAAGGTGGATTCAGACCAACTGCAATCACTTTGTTTTTTTTTCCCCTTTTAATAAATAAATGAGTTCTATTAGACAGGTCATAAAAAGGGGGTATAAGTAACTCTGTACAATGATTGAAACAAAAACTACAAGCATATTTAAGTTACCTAAAAGTTCCACAAAAGAGGACAAACGAAAAATAACTACCCCTACCCATAAGAAAATAAGAAAACAGAATGGTTGCCATCAAACTATGAGACAGTGTCTCCACCATTCCGTCAAAAACTTTATGGTTCCTTTTGGGCTAGATACTCCACATCACATGTAACACAACAACTGGATTGGTTCTCCTAACCCTCTTCATAGGGCAGTTAGGATTCCAGCAAGCCACCGGAGTAGCAAAAGCAGATGCCATATCTGGCCACGAGACAATGCAAGAGAAGGTAATTGAACGACCCTGCACAATACTTTCATGTATAGCACCAATCCAAAATGAACTTCCTCTTCCTTAAATTATTGACTATAAGAATAGTCTCTCACGCTACTGTCCATATGAAAGAAGCCAACTTGGGGGAAGAGCTATGGTACTCTAGATCCCTTTACAAGGAAAAAGTCCTCCTCCCCAACCCCATAAAGCGCCGGTAAAACCATTGGACAAAGAAAGAGCCATTCCAAGAAGCCCTTCACCCAACAAATTCTCCCTTTGCCTCTAAACTGTGCAATCGCTGAGCAATCCAAACAAAACAATCGTAAACTCCTCCTAGTCTTGCAATAATCTTCTAAACTGCAGGGACCAAACAACCTCCCTAAGAAAATAAAGATAACTCCAACCGAGGTTTCTTTATCAATAGCCATCTCGAACAAATCAAGGATGCCTTCAAAGTCTCCCTCAAAGGCCCGTGTCCACACTAATTGAACAGTCAAAATCTCACTATGGTGCCCTCTCCTACTTGAAAGCAGTAAGCCTACCACCCGCATCCTCATAATACTTTTCTACACCGCCACTACACACCTCATACGAATCTTTGTTGGTACTAGACTAACAATAGACTATGCACCCCACTCACAATGATACTTTCCCACCACCACCCTTCTCTACATGCTTACCCCATCCACCGCTAACTTCCCAGCCATTTCCCCAATAAAACCTTGTCAAATAACTTAAGACTCCTAATGCCCAACCCCCTCAGGGCAGACACCCCTTGCCCCCAACCTATCAAATGATACATTAACTCCTCACCCATCCACCTTATTTAAAGCATTGTGACTCACATCCTATCAAAGCTACCCAAACAGACCAGCCCTTCCTGAGAAGACCTAGGAATCGGAGCTAAGCTTGGATCAAAGGGGGGCTGACTATTCTTTTGTTAAAAGAAATGACTTGTTTTAACAACATGAATGGTTCGCCTAATTGAAGAGACTCTACTTGACCAAGCTTCTGAAACAACGAACTAAAATGAATGAACAATGAGAGGAATATCAGAGAGCCTTGGGTGGAATCAGAAATCAGTGCTAGCTCCATTTTCAATCAACCCTGTTGAGCGCACTCATTCAATCACTTGCTTGTGATTGTCACCATTACAGAATTATGCATGTCTATTGGAGTGAATTGAATGATCAGGTCGAGGGCTGCACCCCCTTCCCCTCACTTTCCTTTCCTCAATAGGAAATCCTTTGGAGGTTTCTAACCTCATAGGTACTGACCTCGGAATAGTGAAGAGAGACTTATCATAGGTAGGCACGTTAGAGAGTGTGCTTTTGATGAGGGTTAACCACCCCCTTTAGACAGATATTGCCTTTTCCACGTGGCCAACCTCTTCTCGAATTTATCTACCACTCCATCCCACACAACTTTAGCTTTAAAAGATGTAATCAAAGGCAATATCCCAACCCTACAGCCCAAGCTTGCAGCCAAAATCTGAACATCCTGCACCTCCCCCACATGGGTGATCTTGCTTTTGGCCAAATTGACACACAATCCCAACCTAAGTCACAAGTTCGCGATGCGGGAGCGCATAGGGTGAGGGTGTGTGAGAGCATCAATTTTTAAAATTCGTGAGGTCAAGAGCGCCATATTTTAATATAATTAAAATTTTGTGTTAAATATTATTGTATTCTAATATAAGCAGTACCTGTATTATTAAATATTTATAAAAAAATTATCTTATAAGTTTTCGTATTATATCATTTCTATGCCAAGGAGTTAACATATTTATGTTTTACTTGACCATTATTATACAAGGAAGCAATTTGGTGTAGTTGTTGTAGCTCTTTGAATTCTATGTGTGGTCTTGGTTTCTAGCCATGCCAAATGCACTGGACATTTTGAATTATTCCACTTCATGGAAATGATCTGGTGT
>CM065387.1:8402500-8627500 GCA_033060915.1 Euryodendron excelsum | reverse complement strand
AGCCGAACCTTGCACTAATTGATAGCAAGAGCCATATTTTTAGAGTTTAGTTCCCATAGCCTCACTCTCTCACAAAAGAAAGAGAAAATGATGGCTACAAGTACTGGCAAAAACTCTAGCAAGAATGCATTAAAGAAGCCCGTGGATTCCATCAACAATGCATTAAATAACAACTCAATAACTACAGTTTCTCATTAAATAACTAACAATCTTATTAACTGCACCTTGCACTAGTTGATAGCAAGAGCCTATATTTAGAGTTCAGTTCCCATAGCCTCACTATCTCACAAAAGAAAGAAAAAATGATCTCTACAATTACAGGCAAAAATCAGGATGAAATTGTGCCTGGCTATGACAGGAAAAGTGAATTAAAAGCTTTCGATGATACAAAAGCTGGCGTAAAGGGAATTGTTGATGCTGGGGTGGCAAAAATCCCTCATATCTTCATCAATCAGCAACATGAGATTGAGAAGTCAGATTTTGGAGATTTCCATTACAGTATTCCAGTCATAGATCTTGAAGGCATGCATAAAGATGCAATGCGACGTATTCAGATTATTGACAAAGTCCATGATGCCTGTGAGAAGTGGGGTTTCTTTCAAGTGGTCAATCATGGCATTCCCATTGCTGTCATGGATGAGATGATTGATGGCATACGTAGATTCCATGAGCAAGACATAGAGGTGAAGAAAAAGTTTTATGGTCGTGATGCTATGAAAAAGGTGCTGTTTAACACCAATTTTGATCTATACACCGCACCTGCAGCTAATTGGAGGGACACCCTTTCTTGTGTCATGACTCCTCATCCTCCTGATGCTGAAGATTTGCCTGCAGTATGCAGGTACTGTCACAAGACTAACATTAGTATGCAATGTGTGTTTATTTCTGTTTCAAATTAGGCTAGTGCACTTCAATCCACAATTTTTATGGCAAGACTAAACTTTGGGCATTTTTTTGTGCCTGGAAGTAAAGACGCAGACCACACTGTCATGACGTGCTATTCAATTAGTCAAGTTATGAAATTTATTATATTGCTTTTGGACCTTTTGTTATTATCCTTCCCTTCTTCTGTTGTTATTCTCTTCAACAGGTCAAGTGAATAGGAGGACTTGCGATAATTGAACAGATGATATATGTATATGTATATATCTGTCCTGTTGATTGCTTTGGGCTGCAATTTTCACTGCTCGCATTTTTTGTGTGGAAATTACTCCTCAGTTTAGTTTCTGCCGGTCTGCCAATAGGGGTATTTGAATGATTTTGTTGTATAGATTATCAACTCCTCTCTACACTAGGCATCAGTCGAGGATCGCCTGTGTGAAGGGTTGTGCCTTTGTCACTTTATACTCTTATTACACAATTCCTTCAATTGGCCATTGGTCCATTTAACACCAGTGCATCTCATAGGAGTTTGTGATCATGTAGTCTTAATTAACTTGCAGAGATATAATGATTGATTACTCAAAGCAAGCGATGAGATTGGGGTGCATTCTGTTGGAATTGATATCGGAGGCTCTTGGTCTCAACCCTGATCATTTGAAACACCAGGATTGTTGCGAGGGGCTTATCCTTCTGGGTCACTACTACCCTGCATGCCCTGAACCAGAGTTAACATTGGGTGCGAGCAATCATAATGACAGTGATTTCCTCACTGTACTTTTACAAGATCAAATTGGCGGTCTTCAAGTTCTTCATGAGAATAAGTGGGTTAATATTCCCCCAATGCGTGGAGCTCTAGTAGTGAACATTGGAGATCTTATGCAGGCAAGTGTACTTTATACTGAACTTCATCTTATTATTTGCTTTTGGATGACTTCACTATTGAACCAAAAACCAATCATGCCCAGAACCCCTGTTTTTAGACAAAATTTAAGTATTTTAATGTACCAATTGATCACATGGTGCATCACACTGATTTATCAATCTTCACATTTGTTTTGGGCAGCTAATTACTAATGACAAGTTTAAGAGTGTAAACCACAGAGTGGTGGCAAGAAATGTCGGGCCAAGAATTTCGGTAGCATGTTTTTTCAGGCCACAACGTAATACAGCAAATGCCTTGAGACCTTATGCGCCAATGAAGGAGTTGATATCGGTGGAGCATCTCCCTATCTACAGGGCAACCACTGTAGAAGACTATCTGGTTCACTTCTACGCGAAAGGGCTGGATGGGGTTTCTGCATTACTGTATTTCAAGTTGTGAGTTTTCTGTTGAATATTTGAGCCAGTTCTGGTGGCTCGTGGAATGATTGTTACAAGTTAATTCAAATTCCAGAAGTTGCTATTTTCTATCTACTAGCTGTTCCAGAAATGTTCCTATTGTTGCAGACTCTTGTCTTTCTTTTCCTAGTTGTCTGGTGTTTTTAGCTCTACCTGTCTAGATTGGCAAACTTATTTAAGAAGATGTTCTTTGCTCTGTCTCAGTTTATCAATTTGTTATTGCTCTGTTTTGGTTCTTTTCCTGTGCATTGAAATATTGAAGTTGGCATTGAAGCCAACAGATTTCTTATCTGTTACATGAAACCTTTCATTGTGGTTCGAGTGTCCAAATAAATGCCTGGCTTTGCCAGACATCTCAATAACCAATACTCAAAACTTGTTCGGGTATCGTTGATCTGTATTCTTATTCGAAGCTTAGAGAAGCCTTGCTGTTAAGTACTTTAACTTTGTTGTAGATGAAGCATCATCCGAATGACACAGAAAGAAAAGCGCGATGCATCATATGTCAAAAAACATGACCCGTGTCTCAAATTGTTGGGGAATACTTGATGGATAATTTGGAGATCTGAGAACTTTGGGAGAGTGATTCTAATGAGATTTTTTGGTCTTTCACTGAATAACAGTGTCAGTAACTCAAAAGAAACAAAAACAATGTGATTTTGAAATTCAGAAATACTGTCAATCACAGAATTCAAGGACCACCATATTGGTTCTGTTTTCATCTGCTTTCCAAAAGCATGGTTTCATTTCAACCTTCCACATTCAGTTGGCTTTGAGTTAAGAGAGCAAAAGATGATGGTCACAAGCAATGCAGAAATTCAGATTAAAATCAAGCCTGAATATGATCGAATATGCGAGTTAAAAGCTTTTGATGATTCAAGAGCCGGCGTAAAGGGGCTTACAGATGCTGGGTTGTCCAAAATTCCACTTGTGTTTTTCCATGACGGAAATAATTTTCAGGAGAATTCGGGCACTGGCAACTCACAGTTTAGTATTCCAACCATAGAATTTGAAGGCATTAACAAAGCTGCAGCTTGAAATTGTTGAAAAAGTTGGAGATGCCTGTGAAAAGTGGGGCTTCTTTAAAGTGGTAAATCATGGAATTCTGGCGAGTTACAGAGGAAATCATCGATGGGGTACGTAGATTTCATGAACAAGACACAGAAGTGAAGAAAGGGTACTATTCTAGGGATTTACCTAGAAAGTAAAAGTATATAAGCAACTCTGATTTGTACTAAGCCCCGGCAGCTAACTGGAGGGATACTATATCTTGGGTTATGTCTCCTCATCCACCTGACCCTGAAGACTTGCCTGCAATATGCACGTATGTGATATGATCATTACGCATATACATAAGCATTTGTGGCCGTATCTGTTGAGTGATAAGCTCCTTTGATTAGGGCATTACACCAAAAGCCGTGAATTTGGTCATATGTTGAACTTTATCTTAATTTCCTGGAACTTACCCAAGCCTTTTTTTTTTTTTTTTTAATTTCCACAAAGTGTCCGGATCAATTTACGCATATCTCGACTAATCTCTACTTGGAGTGAGAGTCTGCTGCTAATCACAAGGTATTGTAGCTGCTCGGACTCCCGTCATATTAAAAATGGCAATATGACAGATTTGGTACGAATTTGGTTAAACTCCCTCAACTGAAAAATTCCATCCCACACTTCCGTCCCAAAATATAAAACAGTTTTATGTTTGACTCACAACCTGCCAGGGTAGCCCAGCCCAGCGGTTAATGGTCGCCGTGAACCAACCGTTAGCCCAGCGATCTAGTGTTCGACTCCTGCTGGCAGCGTCTTGTATCACATGGTGCTAGGTCTTGCGGGCAGGCTCGTGCAACCCCCTAGCCCTAGGTTTATGTCCGATCATGGGTCCGGATCTAGCGGCTTGTTGGTGGTGTAGTTTCAAGGTTACTAAAAAATAGGTGAGTGACACCCTCTCATCTCATCTATTTTGTGAATCAGTGTTTCAAGGTTGTCATGAAACCAACCGTAAACCTGGAAATCCTATTTTAAATTCCCGCTGGCAACATTTTATTATGCCTCATAGTTGCGAGAAAACTTATTCTGAGAGGGGAAACTTGTATCCAGAATGAAGACAAAATTCTCATGAAATTTTAAGAAAAATTTATAGAAAAAGATTTCGAGATGTTTTTGAACCTCTAACATAAGTTAAAGAAACTTGCTAGAAACTCTTAAAAAATATTGTGAAAACTCTCTAAAAGCTCGTTTATCGTAGTTTTTAGTATTTTTCATATTGTAAAATTTTATTATTTGACAATAATATATAACTTTTCAGCAAAACTCTACAGAAAATTGTGTAGTTTTAGTATTTAATGTAATCCTAAAAGTATTTTAAATACTTTATTCTATTTTTTAAGGATTTTTTTGTATATTTTTGTAATAAATATTTTTTAAAATTTTATATTCTATAGCGTTTTTGTTTCTTGTAATTTTTTAGGTTTCGTTTCACGCTTCTATTTTTCGTATTGTATCTTGCCAGTTCGGCTCCCCTCTAGATCTTAATATTCAAAATCTTCCAAATCCAACGGATAATGTTATTATCCAATTCAGACTCACATTCTCATTTTGTTAGTTTTTAAACGTTACGTAAAATCGTGAGTTCAAAAAATATAATATTATTTATTAAATATCAATGATTAACATGTAGTGTAGTGAGATAAGGAGTTTAAAAATTTTTAAATATTAAAGTCTGAAAGGAAGCCGAACACATATCCTGCTTTTGCTTCCGATGCTGACAACTATGTTTTTCTTACCTTGTGCACAAGTCCTATAGGCAAGTTCGTGCACTCCTAGGTTTACAACCGACCACTGGTCCAAAGTGGCTCAGTTGGGGGGTGATTCCAAGGTTGCCAAAAAAGTTTTGTGATGACCTCTGATGCATTGTGTGAATCAAAACCTATCAGGTAGCCTCAGTGTTTCAAGGTTGTCACAGGACCAACTATAAAACTCGGAAATCTTTTGTTCTAATCTCACTGGCAACATCTTGTCTTACCAGATGCCGCTTGTGCAACCTAGGTTTACTCCCAACCATGGGTCCAGAGTTGCTCGGTTAGTGGGGTTGTTCTAAGATTACTAAAGAAAATAAATCTATACCATATATTATAACAATAAGTTAGAAGGTCTTTGAACTTTAAAGTCTTACTTTATTTTTCTTAATTTTTAAACTTTTAAAAAAATATGAAAGCACAAATGTTATATAGACATTTGTTCTTTGATTAATATACTAATTATTTTTTAAATTGTCGCCCTATCAATATGAAAACTTTAAAAATCATTAAAGATGAAATTTAATTAATATAGTAACTAAATTTAATAATCTATTCAAATTCCTATAAATAAAGCTCTTTTCAAAGCAATTTTTTTTTTTGTGAGTTAGATTTACTCAAACTTAATAAAGATGACATTAAAAATGTTAATTAGCTTACAAAATAATAACTAATGCAGAAGAAAAATATTTTTTAAATTGTCCATTATGATTATTTTTTATCTATATCTATACTATATATTACAGCAAAAAAATTTTTTTTTGTTGGTCAGATTTATTCAACCCTAATAAAAATGACATTAAAAATGTTATTAAGCTTATAAAATAATAATAAATGCAAAAGATAAATAGCTTTAAAATTATCCATTATAATTTTTTTTTATCTATATCTATACTATATATTATAGCAGTAGGTTAGAAGTTCTTTGAAACTGAAAGTTTCAATCTCTTTTTCTCCAAATTTTGATTTTTTAAAAACATAAAATACAGATGTCATATTATTATTAGTTCCTCTTAATTTATTTATTCTAAGCTTCATAAATGCTATTCATTGATAGTTATGGTAACATTTCAAATTTCTTTAATTATAATGCTCTTCCTTAATCATAAATAAGATTTCAAATTTCTAAAATAGAAAGAACGTGTATCATTAAATTATTAGCACTTTCCTATATACAAAATTTCTAAATTATTAGCATCTAATTATCATTGGTTCTTTTTAATTTTTTCTTATTTCTTCTTAATTTTATAAATTCTATCTATTGATAGTTATGTTAATATTTTTAAATTCTTTAATTATAATGTTGCTCAAGAAACCTTTCTTGATCATAAATTATATTTACAAATTTTAAAATAGAAAGAATATGTGTCATTAAATTATTTATTACTTTGTCATATACAAAATACATGTGTCAAAGTATCATTGATTCTTTCTAAGTTTTTCTTATTTTTTTTAAATTTTGTAAATTCAATCAATCAATCTATCTATATCAATACTATATACATTATAACAATATCTTGTCATTCAACACTCAATCCAATTTTAACATATTTTTATTTTTTGTAATATTAGAATAAGTATAAGTTGACTTTAAAACTATCACTAATTGAATGATATATATAGTATAGATGGACCTATAATTAATGAAGTCTATCAATTAATATCATGGCTTCTTAAAATTTACATCAAAATTTAAACTATTATGTATTTTCTACACTTACTCCCTTAAAAATTTTAAAACATAAACACTGATTGTTATGCAATTATAGTATCTATAGATTCTATACTATATATCATAGCAATAGGTTAGGAGGTCTTTGAAGCTCAAAGTTTCAATTCCTTTTTCTCCAAATTTTGATTTTTTAAAAACATAAAATACATGTGTCATATTATTATTGGTTATTCTTAATTTATTTATTCTAAGCTTCATAAATACTATTCAGTGATAGTTATGGTAACATCTTCAAATTTCTTTAATTATAATGCTCCCATTGTTATGCAATTATAGTATTTGATTGTTTGGTCTTTAAGTTCAAAATCCAAACTCATTTTTTTAGAATTATAAATTTAGAAAAAATTGAAATATGATGTCAGCTATTCAATGATTTTTTTTTATATAAATCTTTGTTACAGTTTTTGTGTGGACCCCAATTAAATATAGTATGCGTAACACCCATAATACTCTTTTCTATAATGTTTAATATCCTAGGTCAAACATTTAATTAAAACCCTATTTATTTATGATTGGGTCTAAAAATAAATCTATTAATATTTTTTTAGAAAAAGATCTAAATTCAAACAATTCAAATATTTCTATTAATATCCTTATGTAAAATTAAGTTGTTCACTTCAATTTAAATTAATTTAAAGTGGCAAGTTTTTTCATTTTGGACAAGAAAAGCTTATTCTTTAAGTTTGTGGCCTAATATTATATTCTTAATCATATATCAGTATATTCACTATGTTTATAAATCATATATAAGATATTGAATATAAAAATACTTTATATGAGAAAAATACATTGTTAAACTATTTTTACCTTTTTTTTTAATTCCTGTACATAAGTCATGCATATCACGGGTTCACTTCTAGTATGGATTATGTAAATCTAGTAAGATTCAGTAAATCACTGTATCTATACACACATATATATATATCGTATAGAAGAAAAATATAATATTATAGAAAAAATCAAATACAACTTTACTTCTTTCAATCGAACCATCTATGGCTCCACTTCAATCTATTGGTAGGGCTTCAAATCAGACCCACTCAGCCACACTCATACACATACACACACACACACACACTCTCTCTCTCTCTCTCTCTCTCTCTCTCTCTCTCTCTTTCTCTCTCTACGTTTACACTAACAAAGTAATTTACTTTTTGGAGTTTTCTTTTATCTTGTCAATGAACATTATATTTATAAACTACTCAATTTTATTAGGTACAAAAGACCCACCAAATAAAAACTTATTATCTGTCATATTATTGGGTAAGATGTATAGTTGTACAGAAAAAAATAGATATGACTCACAATTTATTATACAAAAATTTTAAAATTTTGGTTGCCCTGACCCAAAGAGATTTTCCAAGCCCAGGGGCTTGCTGGGCTTACCCCAAGGTCGGCCTTGACAGGGAGAGACAGAGAATTACCTGTACTATGACTATATTTTTCATCCTAAGTATTCAAAATACATAATATAATTGTAGAGTTCCAAAATTGGAATGAGAGAGTTGGGATACTGCCCCACAACTATATTTTTCATCCTAAGTATTCAAAATACATAACATAATTGTAGAGTTTCAAAATTGGAACGAGAGAGTTGGGATACTACCTCACAACTATATTTTTCATCCTAAGAATTAAAAATACATAATATAACTATAGAGTTTCAAAATTGGAATGAGAGAGTTGGGACTGCTTCACAACCTCCAATGGAAGAACAAAAAAGAGTTGCTACAGAAACAAAAATATTTATACAAAATAATGTGATTGAATCATAGACTCGCTTTAAATCCAAACACTTATCACAATAACTCTTAATTAATAAAATGACATCAATATATTAATTTTGATAGAATTTTCTGTACAAATTTTCTCAAAGAATAACATTTTCAGAAAAAAAAAAAAAAGTTATACTCTATTAGCAGATTCCTCCAAACTCCTCCACGAATGGCTTGAGATTTTTGTCAACAGAGACACCTTCCCAAGCTTCGCTTGCCAAATGCTTCCAGTTCTTAGCATCCCTCCTCCATTCTTTTCTTGACCTCACCTCCCATTAGTGTCTCTATGCAACTCTTAACCTCATCACCCTCAGCTGTTTATTCTTCATTTGTTCTCAGTCTCCCATGTCTTACAAATATGAACTACTAAACAACATAAGAAATCTGTAATGACCACTCAAATAGTCAAATGGTCAAAATGTGACAGAAGTTTTTTTTAGAAATTATTTGAAACTTTGGGGCCCTTTGGTTATCACATGAAAATGGATTTAAAGACCCATTTTCCCTTCTCTCTCTCTCTCTCTCTCTCTCTCTCTCTCTCATCTCTCTCTCTCTCTCTCTGTGTCTGTCTGTCTATATATATATATATATCTCGGCAACCCAGCTCTCTCTCTCTCTCTCTCTCTCTCTCTCTCTCTCTCTCTCTCTCTCTCTCTCTCTCCTTTCTTCTTTTCTTCTTCCATTTCATCTCCTTAGAGAAACTTTTTGGTATTAATTCTTTGAGGCTTTTTGTTCTACTCTTCAAGGCCTACGTGGTGGTAGTTCCGGTTCGTGGTTTTGACGAGATCAAGTTCTTGCACTAGATTCAATCTTTAAAGAGGTAGGGGTTTACGCTTGGGGTTTTTGCTATTGAGTTAATATGCTTGAGTTATCCATGAATCCATGGTAGAAATCATGTTTCTAGGACACTTGGGGTAAACCTAGAGTTTTACATAAACTTGAAATATTGTTATTTGTGATTTTTGGTTGATTTGATAAAATTAAAAATTGTTTGGCTTGTTATGATATTTAATTTGATGATTCTCTAATTATTTGAGTTATTTAGTTAAAATTAGAAATTATTACATGATAAAAATTGAGAAAAACTTAAAAACTTTAAATGTGATGTTTTATATATAATATTTGAAATATTTTTTTTGCCTAGGATGTGTTTGGAATTAATGTTTAAGCCATAGAAGAATTTATATGAATTACTTGGATAAAATAAGTGTAAGCACCCCATTTTTGCCTGCTCGGCAATCTCCAGTCCGATCAGACCCAGTTTCAAACACCACAGCACATGCAAATCCAAGACGGGTCTTTCAAACTCCAATCCAGTCAACTAGTCGCTTCCCGGGTCTACAAAGCCCGAATGAAGCCATAATATCATTCCAAGCAGCTTTCCAGGACCAAGCGGTTTCGAAAACCAACGCCATCTAGGTAGCTTCTCGTGGTTAGGCAATCTCGGGGACCAACACCTTATCAAATTTCAAACGGTTCACTTCTGGCTCCTGCTAGCCCACCAATGTAGAATGTCCATTATTCAGTAGTTCTTCAAGACCGGGCGTTCTCGGAGACCAATACCACTCTCACAAGTTACTTTTTGAGACCAAGCATTCTCAGAAACCAACACCACCCTACAGGTAGCTCTCTGAGACCGGGCGTTCTTAAGGACCAACACCACACAGGTAGTTTTCTGGGACCGGGCGATCTCGGGAACCAACACCTAGTTCAACACCGGCGCTTGCTAGCTTGACTCGGTGAAAAACGACCAAACCTACCCCTTGGGCCTCTAGACACGTTTTAGGAAAGTTTAAAATCCCTTAAAATGGTAAGTCCATCCTTCCAAAATGTTACTAAGCATTTAGGCGTACTCCGCACACCATTCAATCCAATTTCGATCTCATTCCGGCTGATTATAGTCAAAATGATTGTTTTACCCCTGAACGCCCTAGCATTGTACGTGCCCCACCAAACGGTAAAAGACCCTCCTGAAAACATCCCTGAACGACCCGACACGCTTAACATGACACTTTGATCCATTCCTGAATATTTTCAACCGAAACCAACCAAAATGACCATTTTGCCCCCGACAACTCGAACGCGTCCTAAAACTATACCGGTCCTAGGATATTGAACGACGGGTCTTGTCACTCACTCCCATTTAACCTAAGGAAGACCTCACGATGCTAAACACCCACGACATGATAAAAGTTTCCTGGGGCGTCTCACAGACGCTCCGCCTAAATTCTCGCTTTTCCTAATTCCCTAGTTATAACGCACCGTCAAACGACTTGAGAAATGTGTAAACTAGGTGTAAGCACTCCATTTTTGCCCGCTCAGCAGTTTCCAATCCATCCAGACTTGTATTCAAGTCGATATGGGCATATTCTGAGTCAACTCAATTTTCCAAGTCTAATCCCGTCAATTAATTGCTTTGCGGGCCCTTTGGGCCCAAATAGAGGCAACATGACCAAAATGCCCTCAGGGGCATTGTTCGGTCCAATTCTAGTGGCCACATTTTTTCGAAGACGGTAAGTCCCCTTTTCCAGTCCAATTTCAATTCCAATTAATTTGGCGCACTCGAGAAAGTTGATTCCTCGATGCGGTAAGTCCATCCTGTCCGGCACGTTTTTGAAGAAACTCTTTGGAACGGTAAGTCCCTTCAAACCCGTCGACCGGGATGAGATCCTAAGTCCCCAAGATGGTAGAACGGTCCATCTTTGGCGCTTGCTAGCCCGCTAATGCAAAAATGTTTGTTTTGGCACGCCTTCCGAGAAAGCTGATTCCTTAGGCGCTAAGTCTACCTAGCAGCTTCCAAAGATTAGACAGTCTTTGGAATGATCGCGACCCGTTAGAGTAACAAAAATACTCGTAAATATCATAACGGCCAGAGTGGCAAAAACACTCGTAAACAGGTCGATATAGGGAATTGCTAGCAAACTCCTATATCACGGGACTGTCGTCAGAATAACAGAAATACTCAAAACCCAGGTCAATACTAGTGCCTGCTAGCCCACTCCAGTGAAAAATTACCAAACTGCCCCTAAGGCCATTTTCGACACGTTTCTCGAGACAAGACCTAAGTCCTTGAAACGGTAATTTCACCCTTCCAAGATTGTCTTAAAGACAATCCGGTTTGGTTAGGTGCCTTCCAATCAGTTTCAGGCCAATTTCGAGACATTCCGGTCAAGATGACCATTTTGCCCCTAGGCATCCGAGTGTCCCGAGAACTATACCGGCTCTGGGTATCAAACCGGTAACCTCCCGAGAATGCTTCTTATAGTATTCCCAACCTTCCATTATCTTTCTGGATCATTCCGAGTTAGTTCCGGCAAATCCGTTACAAAATGACCGTTTTGCCCCTAGTGGGCTAATTACCTTTTCTAACCACACAGGCTCTGGGTATCAAACCGGTAACCTCCTGGGACATTCTAAGTAATGTTTCCAAATCTTGAGTCTTCTTTCGGGACATTCCGAGTCCACCCCGGTAACTTTCCGTCCCGATTGACTGTTTTGCCCCTAATGGCCTAGTCAACCCCTTTGTCACATCTCGACATCATTTTTCAGGTCTACTACCCCCGAGACATTGTTCTAAGGATTCATGCCCTTTTCTAGCTTTCTGGGACATTCCTGGCCCCTACAAATCAGTCCCAGACCTTCCGAAGTTACACCTAGCGAAACCATGCTAAAAATTGTATGGTAGTCACTAGTATAGGCGCCCAAATCTTCTAAAGATACGTTGCTTGCCGACCTTAAAACTTTCCTAAGTGGCTGGTGCCACTACTAGTGGCGCCAAGCCAAATTTTGGCCTCCTAGTGGCGCTAGAAGAATTTTTAGCCTAGCGCCACTACAACAGGCGCCGGGTCATTCCACTCTCTATAAATACATAGCCTCTTCCAGCGTGAAAAGGGTTCGCAAACTCAGTCTAAAAACTCCCTTCTTTGATATACAGAGCTCGTAGCCTCCCTAAACCCTAGTTTTCTTTAGGTTTTCCAAACCCTAGCCTCCATACACAAACCCTAGTTCCTATACACTCCCATACACTCACATACACTCATATACACTTATACACTAGTCTCCAAAATCTCCATTGAAGACTTGAAGTACTGCAACTCGAAAGTTTCGAAGATCAAGACAAGCCTTTAAAGATTGATGCAAAGTAAAGCGAAGATTGAAGCAAGAAGAACAAAACGCATAAAGCAAAGCAAATAAAAAAAGACGCAAGGTAGCCTTCCTATTTACGTTTACGCATCTTCCCCCCTCTCTCTTCTTTCTCCTCACCTACTTGAGTTTTTTTTTATTTTAATTCTCCATCTTCTTCCCCCCCCCCCTCCCCCCTTCCTTCATTGCATGCTTGAAACAAGGGACTTGCCAGTCCATGTGTAGGATAAGGCTATTGAAGGTCACCGTGTCAGGGGCTTTCTTTTAGTCTAATCGGAGACCATGTAGGTTCGACCCCCTTGATTATGTAGTGAAGCCTTAACCTTGTATGTTCACGATCCCAATTTGTATTGTGCATATCATGATCTTCCATCTCTCCAAAATTTGTTTTTAAAACTTATTTTCAAAACTTGCATCAAAATTGTTTTCAAAACTTGTGTTAAAATCTTCTTTTTCAAAACATGTTTTCAAAATCACAATCTTAAGGTGATTTTAACATTTCCATGGTTAGGGTTACTTCAAGAAAGTGTTATATTTAAAGTGACCAATATGGGCCACATTTTCAAATCCTTGTTTCTTTTCAAAACTACTATCTTATAGTTAGAATTGTTTTAGGAAAGTGAGATATTTTTATGAACGTTCTAAAAACTCTTTTTTCAAATCTCTCCTTCTAAAAATCTCTTTTCCAACATATTTTCTAAAAACTCATTTTCGAAAACTCCCTTCAAAAATCTATTTTCCAAAACTCTTTTCAAAACTCTTTTCCAAAAAAGCTCTCTTTAACATTCACTCCCTAAAACTCTTCCCAAAAAACTCTTTCCTCAAACTCCTTCCCAAAAAGCTCTTTCCAAAATCCCTTTTCCGAAAGCTCTATTTTTAAAATTCACTCTCCAAAAACTCCTTTTTAAGATCTTCTTCCAAAAACCTTTTCTTTTCAAAAACTCACTTTCCAAAAAACTCTTTACCTTAGAGTCTTAGTCAAACCCTAGAGCCAACAATTAGTAAATCCTAATTTCCTTTCTTAAAACATGATTTCTACTCTTGTCTGAAAACCTAGGTTTCTAAAATCTCCTTTTTTACATCTAAATCATAAGTTTTCAAAACCCATTTTCTACATCAAAACTATAGTCTTCCAAATCTAGGATTTCGAAAACTTCACCTTCCAAATCCATGCTAAATCCAATCTTCCCTTTGGGAAACCAAATCCAATCTTCCCATCTGGGAAACTAGATACAATCCTCCGTTTTTGGAAACGAAATTGAACCATCTCTTTTAGAAACAAAATCCAATCCTTTGTTTTAGGAAATAGGAATCTCAATCCTTCCTAGTCTAAGTCTTTCCTAATTCACTCCTTCCTAATCTCATACCTTCCTAAACCTTGAGTCTCCAAAACTTAAACTTTCAAATCTTTTCTTAAACTTTAAACTTCTTAATCTTTCCTAAACTCAAACCTTTCCTAATTTCAAGTCTTCCTAAATTTCAAATCTTTTCATTTTTAAAACTTTTCAATTTTAATTCTTTCCTAATTCAAAATTTTTTAAAGTCAAAACTTTCTTAAATTCTAAACTTTCTAACTTTCAAATCTTTCTTAAATCAAACCTTTCCAATTTCGAAATTTTCCTAAATCAAAACTTTCCAATTTCAAAACTTTCCTAAAATGAAATTTTCCTAATTCGAACCTTTCCTAAATCCAATCTTTCCCTAATCTTTCAAGTCTAATATTCAAGTCAAATCTTTTCTAAAACCCTTCCAAGTCAGGTCAAATCTTTCTTAATCTCAAGTCCTTCCTAAATTCTATCTTTCTTAAGTCTAGGTTTCCTAAATCTCACTCTTTCCAAAACAAGTCCAATCTTTTTAATTCCAATCTTCTATTCTAAGTTCAAATCAAAATATCTATTTTTTTTTTCAAATTAAAATCTTCTATCGGACTGTTGTTCGAACTACGACTGACCTAATTCCTCAAAAAGAATACGTAAGCAACCCTCATGGATGCGGTCATAATCTTTTTCAAACTTCTATTTCCATAACTTTTTTTCAAATCTCCAATTCCATAACTTTCTTCAAATCTCTAATTCCACAACTTTTTTCCAACTTCCAATTCCATGATCTATTTCAAACTTCCAATTCCAAATTTCTAATTCTAAATCTCTATTTTCAATCTCCAAAACTTTCTTTCAAAATGAAATCTATTTTTTCAAATCTCTTTTCAAATCAAATCAAGTTCCTTTCAAATCTATTTCAAAATCTATTTTCAAACTCTCTTCTCTTGCACTTGCATATCATGCATCATTCTTTTAAAAATTCTTTTCTAAAAGTGGATAGTTTTGGATATTCGTTAATCAAAGACTCTAATGGCTAAATCTAGGGTGAATAGACATGTAGGTACCGCAAGGGCGGGGTAGGGTAATGGTTTAGTGCGTCTTCCTTACACGTAACAAACCTTCGAACTTAAAACCACTGTTTTCAAAGACCAAATGTAGTTATTTTCAAAAAAGGGCTTAAATATTTTCTAAAGGTTGCCAAACAATCTATTTTCTTAAAAACCCTCTCTGGAGGAAGTATTTTCAAAAACCCTAAGTGTAATATTTGGATTGCGCTTAGTTTTTAGGTGACCTAACTCACCTTAATCAAGTTAAGTGGCAACTCCAAATTATTTTTCAAAAGCCCTTTATTAAAATCGATTTTCAATTCAAACCTAGTCGTACTCATTCTTCTAGGAGGATAAGTTCTAACAAAAGCGTACAATATTTTTTCTGCTTGTGTGTGCATTCCTTGAGTGCGAAAAATCTGGGTGCGACACCAGGGAATTTTCAAAAGCTCGTTCATAGGTATTTCCATCAATACGGCTTGATCGCATAAATCTCTTCCTGAAACCCTTCATCGTATGGCTCGAAAATTACAACTCTCAACAACCCCTAGAGCATCTCGCAGACGCTCTGCCAAGGTTGACTTTTCCCCCAATTCTCTGATTATAATGCACCATCAAACGACTTAAGAAATGCGTAAATTAGGGAACTCCCAAAAGTATTTCCAGAGTACTTTCCATTGGTACGGTCTAATCGAAGAGATTGCTTCCCGAAGGCCCTGATCATGCAACACAAAAATAACTACTTTTGACACCCTACGGAGTGTATCACAGACGCTCCGCAGAGAGGCCATTTTATGCACGTTTCCTGAAATGATATCCCACACTTCCAAACATCATTCCAACTTCTCAAAAACACAAAAGTTCATAAGAAACTCTAGGAGAACACAGTGGATGCAACCGATTCCTCCGAAACATTCCCGATTGGCTCAATTATCAAGGCAAAGTTTAAACAAACACTCCCGGTAACGGAGCGTACGCTACATGCGCCTAGATTTTGATCAAATCGACCAAAGTTCGATCAACCGTCAGGATTTAGCCAGTACAAAAGGTGCCACGTGACATTCTGGTAATGGAACAGTACTGGCGCATGGCCTACATGTGCTGGGCAAATTTTGGCCAGGCATATGTAGCACATGCACTAGGCTTATTCCAGGTTGCCTATAAATAGAGGCCTCCCCTTTTGCATATTCGAGGATCGAAATTGATGCGAAGCTTTGCTGAAACTGCTATAGAACCTCGAATCTCTACATACATTATACCCCCTCAACACTTAGGCTAGATTCCACCTCCCTCTAGCTATACACTTCACTTATATAGCCTTATACACCATTAAACATCACCTTCCAGCACCTCAAGCCTACTTAAAGCCATTTAAGTTCAAGTCAAGGCCTTCATAGAAGTCTATAAGCATATTGAAGGCAAAAGGTGGTATTTCTTTTACATTTTTGTCTTTCCCCACTCTTCTCTTCTCGCTTCTAGCCTACTTAGGCTATTCTTTATTTTAATCCCCATCTTCAACCCTCCTTTCATGTATGCTTGAGCCAAGAGGGCTCCTAGCTCATGCCTAGAGGAAAGCTAATGGGAGCCACAGTGTAGGGGGATCTCTCACTAGCCCACTTTAAGATGGTATGGCCTAGAAGCCCCTTGATTATGTGGTGTAGCCTAAAAGTCTTGTATGTATTCATAACCCCCTTGCATTTTGCTAACTTGATCATGTCTTGTGTGATTGGCTTCATTTTTATGTTCATAACCATGTTGTACAAAACTTACATTATTCTTGTCTCCATGTTATTGTCAAGTTTAATATTCTTCTCAAAATGGTTCCATGAGTTGGCTCCTTCAAGTTTAGGGTAACACCTTAGAAATCATGCCTTAGAAAGTCTCCCATTAACCCCCTAGCTCACACCTTGGCATCTTTGCATTCCAACTTACACAAAAATGGTTTTCAAGCTCTCTAATCCCCAAGGATTCTATTCTCTCAAATTTGGTGGTTAGAATGGCCCCATGGAACCCTCTCTTGAGTGGTCTCCCTTTTATATTGGCTATAGGAATCCTAACTTATTAGAATAATTCCTTTCGAAAATGGATCTCAAAATCCTTTTCCCAAAAATGGTTGTCAAAAATTCATTATCTTCATCTTTACATTAACAATGATTTTTTAAAAGTTGTCATCACCATGTTGATTTTTGAACCCCATACTCTTGTCAAGATGATGGTTATAATGATCATAGGGAAACCTTCTTTGGAATAGTCTTCAAACACCAACCATATAAACCATACTCTTGGTTAGAGTCAAAATTTTATGGCAATGATCTTCAAAAAGGTTGTCTACTAAGATTCTTTGCATAACATGACTTGTTTTTCAAAATCCTTCTCCAAATGCATTAAACCACATTTCAAAACCATCTTCCAATTCAACCATAGGTTAACTTGACCATAGTTATTCAACCCTAGGTTAACTTGACCCTAGTTGACCAATCCTAGGTTTACTTGACCCTAGTTATCTAATCCTAGGATAACTTAACCCTAGTTATCCAACCTTAGGTTAACTTGACCCCAGTTGTCCAACCCTAGGTTAACTAAATCCAAGTTAGTTAACCCAAAATCACTTTAACTCTAGGTTAACCTAACCCAAGTTAGTTAACCTCAGGTCACCCCTAACCTTAGACCAACCCAACTTAGGTCATTGTACTTCAAGGTTCCAACTCATGGATCCCTTTTAAAGGTTCTCCCTATTTAAAACTATTCTCATAACCCATTTTTTCAAAACCTCCTACTCTTTTGAGATTTCAAAAACCAACTCCACAACCTTTTCAAATATTCTTACATTCCATATTCAAAGTATTTCCAAAAATGTTTTCAAAAACTCACAAGCCAAAGGTGCCCATACCCCTTCTATGGTTAGGGATTCCAAAGAAAGGTGACATATCAAGAACAACATCCAAGGTTGTCCATATTAGGGTTCCAAAGTCCTAAGCGTTTTCAAAAACCGCTTTCAAAAACTTTTCGAAGATCTATTTACTAAAACACTCCCAAAATCATACATCTAAGGTTTTCAAAGCATGACTACAAAGCCTTTCCAAAACTGCCTTGAAGTTGTTCCAAGAGCATTTCAAAACCCCCTTTCAAGAGTTCCAAAGTTCTATTTCAAAGCACTCCACCACCCGATTTCAAATCAAAACTCTCAAGTTTCCTCTTTTCAAAGATCACAAAGTGTTTTCAAACTTTTCCAAAGACCTCAAAGTGTCTTCAAAGTTTCCAAAGGCCTTAAAGCGGCTATTTTCCATCAGGCTCTTGCCCGAACTACGATTGATTTGATTCTCACCAAGTGAGATACATAGGCAACTTAAAATGCTGCAGTCATAACTTCTATTTCAACTCCAATCCCATTTTCAAAAGTTTCTATCAATTCAAAATTCCTATCTCAAAGCCCTTCAAAACCTCCATATTTTCAAATTTCTTCCAAAACTTGCATCATGCATCATTCATCTGAAAAGTGATGACTAAACCCCTTTTTCAAAATTTTAAAGTGGATATTAAGTGGACAATGGTAATTGGTTATTTTAGTGAATGAACAAAAGGGTAATTAGACATATCGGTACCAAAAGGGCAAGGTAGGGTGATGAACTTAGAATATCTTCCCTACACGTAACCAACCCCCGGACCATAGATTTCTATTTTCGAAAGACTAAAATGGAGTTATTTTTCAAAAGGGCTTAAATCTTTCCAAAGGTTGCCAAACAACCTATTTTCTTAAAAACCCTCTCTTGAGAGAGTTTTCAAAATCTTTTCCAAAAATCCTAAGTTTAATCTTTGGATTAACACTTAGTTTTAGGTGCCCTAACTTACCTTAATCAAGTTAGATAGCGACTCTTGTTTTTCTAAAAAGCCCTTAATCAAACCAATTTCAATTCAAACCTAGTCGCACTTATTTTTCTAGGAGGATGAGTTCTTATGACAGAGTTCTGTGCTTTTGTCTCCGAGCCGAAAGGACCTTGGACCCCAAAACTTGGGGCGCAACAATAAGTAAGTTAACATATTGAGTTTTATGATATAAATGAAATTTGAATATACTTGAGACATTACTTTGTGTCTAAAATGTATCTAGAGCTAATATTATGACAATATGATATTATTTGGATAAAATGGTGATTTAAAGTGGGGAGTTTACTTACTTTGATATAGTTCATGTTGCTTACGTGTTGTTGGATGCCTAGTTTAGGCTTTAAAATAATTATAAGTTTGATTTTAGACCTTGGGTGATAATAAGAAATTATGTTATGGATTTGGTAACTTGGATATTATTGGTTTTATCTTTATATGGTATTTATCTTGGTTGAGACTTGTGTTAAAGTCTATCAGTAGTCGGGCATGATTGGGCATGGGCTTAAAGCCTTGACCCTAGGATTTTAAATTAGAATAAAGACTTAGTGCCTCATTTGGCGGGATTCACGCGTCCCTTGGGTGCGGCCCATAATGTGCAGAATTACTGGAAAACAAGCGTCCCTTTGGTGATATCCCATAAAGAGCGAAAGAGGTTGTAAGTGGAATTGTATCCCCTTCTTAGTAGGCCAGTTGCATGCTTGCATGAATTTGCACTAAGATTGGACTTAGGTGAATCTGGATATTTTTATTTGTTTACTTATGCATTTATCATTTCAGTTTTGGTCTTATAGAGTTAACTTAACCTTGTTAATATTGAGAAAAACATAAAGAATATTGGTGATAGTGTTTTGGAAAAGAATATTGACTTATGATGGTTAATTTGTTGATATTTAATTTATTGTGGGCTACATCATTCTATATTTTCATTTGGTAAATGTAAATACTATCTAATGTTGTGTTAGATGGGTGTATCTTGTTTACTCTGTTATTCTATTATATTTTTCTTGTAGATGTAGAAAATACTAGATCTATGATTTGAATCTTGTTTAGCAATGATTGGTTATTCAATTCGTTTGTGTGCTTGGTTAAAAGCTTTATGGATCGGTTTGAGAGTTAGGTTTGTAATTGCATTCTATATACTCTAGCTCATACATCTTTACTGTACACTTGCACATGTCATCTCATGTTTATTAACTTTATAGTATAACTTCCTACTGGGCTGTGGTATGCTTAACCCACCACAGTTGCAGGTGAAATCGGGAGCAAGTAGATTGTTGGCCCGAAGGATCAAGTAGTTAAGCTTTATATCTTATTTTAACCCTTGCTTTGCTATAACTTTGGGGTTACTCCTTTACTTAAAATGAGACTGTATGATATTTATTTTATATAATTTTGTTGGAAACATAATTTATAAAAGCTTTATAGCTTTTATTCTTTAAATATCAGCTTTTGAAAAACTAGAGCATGATAACTTGGTATCAGAGTATTAGGTTCGAATACCCAGTTACCGTGGGAGAGGTTTTGCCTTGAATTTGGGCTTACATGCTATTGTTGGTTGTATTGCATACGTTATTTGGTGCATTGATGGTTTGTTTTATATGTTGCATGAATTTAATTTGGTTGATTGTTTATAATGTGTTTCGAAGATTTTCACACATGATTGATTATTGTATATGTGATATACATGTCGCACTCAGATTTTTTGCACTCGAGAAGTACACACACAAACGGAAAAAATATTGTACTATCTTGTTAGAACTCATTCTCCTAAAAGAATGAGTGTGACTAGGTTTGAATTAAAAATTGATTTAAATAAAGGGCTTTTGGAAAACAATTAGAGTCGCCACCTAACTTGATTAAGGTGAGTTAGGTTACCTAAAAACTAAGCACAATCCAAATATTGCACTTAGGGTTTTTTGGAAAAAAATTTTGAAAATACTACCTCAAGAGAGAGTTTTTAGAAAAACAGGTTGTTTGGCAACCTTTGAAATTATTTAAGCCCTTTTTTTTTTTTGAAAATAACTCCATTTACTCTTTGAAAACAGTGATCCTAAGTTCGGAGGTTAATTACGTGTAGGAAAGACGAACTAAGCCATCATCCTATCCCGCCCTTGCGGTACCTACATGTCTATTCACCCTAAATTCACCCATTAAAGTCTTCGATTAATAAATGTCCAATACTATCCACTTTTGAAAAGAGGGTTTAAAAGAAATGATGCATGATATGCAAGTGCAAGAAAAAGATTTGATTTGAAAATAGATTTGAAAAGACTTGATTCGATTTTAGAAAAGAGATTTCAAAAGATAGATTTTATTTTGAAAGGAAGTTTTAGAGATTGGAAATAGATATTTGAAAATAGATTTTTGGAATTAGAAACTTGAAAGAGATTATGAAATTGGAAGCTTAAAAAGAGTTATGGAATTGGAAACTTGAAAAAGGTTGTGGAATTGGAGATTTGAAAAAAGTTATGACTGCACCCGTGAGGGTCACCTACCTATCTTTTTTGAGGAATCAAGTTAGCTGTAGTTCAGACAAGAGTCCAAATAAAAATAGAAGGTTTGTTTTGACAAAGAGTTGGAGTTGAAATTTGGATTGGAAGATTAGGAAATTGAACTTTGATTGGAAGATTTGAAAATATTAGTTTTGAAAAGTTAGATTTTAGGAAACTTAGACTTAAGAAATGTTGAACTTAGGAAAGACTTGAGATTAAGAAAAATTAGACTTGACTTGGAAGGGTTTTAGAAAAAATTTGACTCAAATGTTGGACTTAGAAGATTAGGGAAAGATTGGATTTAGGAAAGTTCAAATTAGGAAAATTCCGTTTTAGGAAAGTTTTAAAATAGGAAAGATTTAAAATTGAAAAGTTTAAATTTAGGAAAGTTTTATTTTAGGAAAGTTTCAAATTTAGAAAGTTTTGCTTAAGAAAGTTTTGGATTTAGAAATATTTGAAATTTAATAAGTCTAGAATTTTGAAAAAATTTGAATTTAGAAAAATTCGAGGTTTAAGTTTTAGAAACACTTGAAGTTAGGAAAGGTTTAAGTTTAAGAAAGATTTGAGAAATTTAGAATTTGAAAAGTTGAGATTTGGAAAGGTATGGAATTAGGAAAATTAAGAAACTTAAAGTTTAAGGAAAGATTTGAAAGTTTAAGTTTTGGAAACTTAAGGTTTACGAAGGAATGAGATTAGAAAGGATTGGATTAGGAAAGATTTAGATTAGGAAGGATTGGGATTAGGAAGGATTTTTATTTCTATTTCCTAAAACAAAATATTGGATTTTGTTTTTAAAAGGAGGTGATTTGATTTTATTTCCAAAAACGGAAGATCTGATCTAGTTTCCTAAGTGGGGAGATTGGATTTGGCGTGGAATTGGAAGGTTAAAGTTTTGGAAATCCTAGATTTGGAAGTCTATAGTTTTGGTGTAGAAAATAGGTTAAGAAAATTTATGATTTTGATGTAAAAAAAGGAGATTTTGAAAATCTAGGTTTTGAGTCAAGATTGGAAATCGTGTTTGAGAAAGGAAAATTAGCGTTTCAACGATGGCTCTAGGGTTTAACTTAGGCTCTAAGGTAAAGAGTTTTTGGAAAGTAAAACTTTTTGGAAAGGAAGATTTTTGGAAGGAGATCCTAGCAAAGAGTTTTTAGAAAGTAAATTTGAAAAGAGAGTTTTTGGAAAAAGATTTTTGGAAAGTGTTTTTTAAGAAGGAAACTTAAGGAATGTTTTTAGAAAATGAATTTTGAAGAGAGCTTTTCGGAAAGGAGTTTGAAAAGAGTTTTTAAGAAAGTAAGTTTTGTGAAGGGAATTTTAGAAAGCAATTTTAGAAAGGAGATTGGAGAGAGTTTTTTAGAAAGTATATTGGAAAAGAGATTTTAGAAAATAGACTTCAAAAGAGATTTTGGAGAGGATTTGAAAAGGAGGTTTTGGAAAGTAAGTTTGAAAAGCTATTTGGAAAGGGATGGAATGTGGACTTTTGCAAGCCTCTAAAAATATCTCACATCCTAAAACGATTCTATCAATAAGAAGATTAGAACCATTCTAGGATTGTGATTTTGAAAACAACAAGGATTTGAAAATATGGACCATATTGGTCACTTTAAATGTAACACTTTCCTAAAGCAACCCTAATCATGAAAATGCTAGAATCACCTTAGGATTGTGATTTTGAAAATAAATTTTGAAGAAGAAAACTTTGGTGCAAGTTTTGAAAACAAGATTGAAAACAATTTTTAGAGAGATGTGTAAGCACCCCATTTTTTACCGCTCGGCAGTCTACACTCCGTCCAGACTTGTTTTTGTTGTGCCCAGATTTTTCGCACTCGAGGAATACTCACCCAAGCGGGAAAAATGTTGTACTCTCTCGTTAGAACTCACTCTCCTAGAAGAATAAGTGCGACTAGGTTTGAATTGAAAAATGGGTTTGAATAAAGGGCTTTTGAAAAAGATTCGGAGTCGCCACCTAACTTGATTAAGGTGAGTTAGGTCACCTAAAAACTAAGCATAATCCGAAGACTACACTTAGGTTTTTTGAAAAGAGAGGGTTTTTAAGAAAAACAGGTTGTTTGGCAACCTTTGGAAAACATTTAGCCCTTTTTAGAAAAATAACTCCTTCTTGGTTTATGAAAACAGTGATTCTAGGTTTGGAGGTTGGTTACGTGTAGGGAAGACGCACTAAGCTATCACCCTACTCCGCCCTTTCGGTACCTACATGTCAATCTACCCTAGATTCACCTAGGAGAGTCTTTAACTAACTATAGTTCAATCCTATCTATTTTTAGAAAAACAATGTTTGAAAAAAAAAACATGATGTATGATATGCAAGTGCAATAGAAGAGAGTTGATTTAAAAAATAGATTTGAAAAGAGATTGATTTGAAATTAATTTGATTTGAAAATAAACTTGAAGAGATGGAATTGAAATTGGAAAGTTTGAAAATTGAAAGTAGAAATTTGAAAATAGAAATTTTGAAATAGGAATTTTGAAAATAGATTGGAATTTGAAATTTGGAAACATTTTGGAAACCGCACCCATGAGGGTAGAATTGAAAGTTTGAAAAGTATTGTGATCGCACCTATGAAGGTTGCCTACGTATCCCTTTGAGAGAATCAGGTCAGTCATAGTTTGGACCGGAGTCCGATTGAAAAGAGATTGATTTGAAGAGAGTGATTGGATTGGAAGAAAGAGATTGAATTGAAAATTGGATTCGATTTGAGATTAGAAAAGGAGATTAGGTTTGGGCAAAGTTTGAAAATCATATTTTTGGGAAGAAAATTAGAGTTTCCTAATGGGGGTTCTAGGGCTTGATTTGGGCTCTAAGGAAAGAGGATTTTTAGAAAGTGCATTTTCGGAAACGGAGGTTTTCTAGAAGGGAATCCTAGAGAGGAGTTTTGGAAAGTGAATTTGGAAAGAGAGTTTTTGGAAAAATTTTTGGAAAGAGAGAGCTTTTGGAAAGTGTGTTTTTGGAAACATAGATTTTGGGAGGAAAAATCCTAGAGGTGAAATTTCTAGAAGGAAGATTTTGGAAAGAGAGTTTTTAGGAAGGTGAATCTAGGGAGTGTTTTTAGAAAGTGAATTTTGAGGAAAAGATTTTGGAGAGGAGTTGAAAAAGAGGGTTTTGAAAAATAGATTTTAGAAGGGAGTTTTTGAAAGCAACTTTGGAGAGGAGAGTTTTAGGAAAGTATGTTGAAAAAGAGATTTTTAGGAAGAGATTTTTGAGGAGAGAGTTTTTTGGAAAGTATGAAAACGTCTCACTTTCCTAAAGCGATTCTAGCCATAAGAGAGCTAGAACCACTTTAACAAAGTGGTTTTGAAAACAATAAGATTTGAAAATATAGACCAAAAAGGTCACTGTTAATATAACACTTTCTTAAAGCAACCCTAGCCATGGAAAAGCCAGAATCACCCTAGAATTGTGGTTTTGAAAACAAGTTTTTGAAAAAGAGATTTTGATGCAATTTTGAAAACAAGTTTGAAAACAATTTTGAAAACAACTTTGAAAACGATTTTTGGAAGATGCAAGATTATGATATGCACAATGCAATTTGGGGTCGTGAACATACAAGGTTAAGGCTTCACCACATAATCAAGGGGGCCGAACCCACGTGGTCTTTTGTTAGACTAGAAGAAAGCCCTCGACACGGTGACTCTCTAATAGCCCAATCCTACTCATGGACCGGGAGTCCCCTTGTTTCAAGGATGCAAAGAAAGGGGGGGAAAGAGATGGGGGATTAAAATAGAGAAAACCCAAGTGGGTTGGAGAGAGAAGAGAGAGGGGGGAAGTGCAGAAAATTAAAGAGAAAGCTTACCTTGTATCTTCTTTAATTTGCGCGCCTTGCTTGTCTTCGGTCTTCGGTCTTCGTCTTGATCTTTTTCTTCAACCTTCAAAGGTTGTCTTCAAGCTTTGGATGGCAGCTCTTCAAGTCTTCGGAGAAGGGTTCAAGGTTGGTGTATGAGTGTATGGGGATGTATAGGAATGTATATGAGTCTAGGGTTTGTGTATGGTGGCTAGGGTTTGGAAAACCTAGGGAGGCTAGGGTTTTTGGAGGTGCTTGAGCTCTGTATATCGAATTGTGTGATTTCTAGGTTAAGTTTGCAGACCTCTTTCACGTTGAATGAGGCTCTGCATTTATAGAGGCTGGACAAAACTGGCACCTGTTGCAGTGGCGCCAGGCCAAATTCTACACTGGCACCACTAGGAGTGGCACCAGGCCATTTTTTGGCTTGGCGCCACTACTAGTGGGGCCATCCAATTAGGAAAGACTTAAGGTCGGCAAGCAACGTATCTTTGACTAGATTTGGGCGCCTGTACTAGTGACTACCATGCAATTTTTAGCCTAGCTTTACTAGGAGTGACTCCGGAAAGTCCGGGAATGATTTGAAGGAGCCGGGAATGACTCGGAAGGCCGGAAAGGAGCAAGAACACTTAAAATAGTGTCCTGGAGGTATTTGACTTGGAAAGTGAGGATAAGGTGGGTCGGAAAAGTTGACCGGGCCTTTAGGGGCAAAACGGTCAATCGGACCAGGAAGCTGCCGGGACAGACTCGGATTGTCCTGGAAGAAGACTTGGGATCTGAAAACATTATTCAGAATGTTCCCGGAGGTTGCCGGTTTGATTCCCAGAGCCGGCGTGGTCGGAAAAGGAGACCGGCCCACCAGGGGCAAAACGGTCATTTTGTACCGGGTTTGCCGGAACTGACTCAGAATGATCCGGAAAGGTAAGGGGAGTTTGAGAACACTATAAAAAGTATTCTCGGGTCATTACCGGTTTGATACCCAGAGCCGGTGTGGTCGAAGAAGGAGACCGGCCCTCCAGGGGCAAAACGGTCATTTTGTACCGGGTTGGCCGGAACTGACTCGGAATGATCCAGAAAGGTAAAGGAAAGTTGAGAACACTATAAAAAGTATTCTCGGGACATTACCGGTTTGATACCCAGAGCCGGTGTGGTTCCCGGGGCATTCGGATGCTCAAGGGTAAAATGGTCATCTTGACCAGAAGGTCTCGGAAAAGGTCCTAAGGGTAGTCTGGTCATTTTTCACCGAAGTGAGCTAACAGACACGGGTGTTAACCTAGGTTTTGAGTGTCTCCGCCACTCTAACGATGTGAGTATTTCCGCTACTCAGACGGGGTTAATGATTTGTGAGTATTTTCGCTACTCAGACGGGGTTGATGATTTGGGAGTATTTCTGCTACTCGGACGGGGTTGAGTATTTCCGCTACTCGGACGGGGTTGATGATTTGTGAGTATTTCCGCTACTCTAACGGCTTTGTGAGTATTTCCGCTACTCTAACAGTTTGGTGAGTAGTTTCACTACTCGGACCGTCTCGAGGAATAAACTATCTCAAGAGAGGAATTTGAAAAGGGGTCTTATCGTCTCCGAAGAGACGTGCCTGGATTGGAACCGTCTCGAGGAATAAACTGTCTCGAGAGAGGGATTGGAAAGGGGTCTTACCGTCTCCGAAGAGATGTGCCAGGATTGTGAGTGTTTCCGCCACTCTAACGGCGGTCGTCGTGACATAGGGGTTTGTTGCCAAATTCCCTATATCGACCTATTTGTGAGTATTTCCGCTACTCTAACGGTTTTGTGAGTAGTTTCGCTACTTGGATCGTCTCGAGGAATAAACTGTCTCGAGAGAGGGATTGGAATTGGAAAGGAAAGGACAATGCCCCTAAGGGCATTTTGGTCATTTTGCCTCTATTTGGGCCTGACAGGCCCGCAAAGCGATGGAAAGACGGAATTTGGACCTAGAGAATTGGTTTCGACTGGAATATGCCCTCAATGACTTGAAAACAAGTCTAGACGGAGTGTAGACTGCCGATCGGTCAAAAATGGGGTGCTTACAGCTGCCCCTCTTTCTCTGTCTTTGCTTGTCAAAGACAGAAAACGATAAGAGTAAGAGTCCCATGTTGACCGCGAGGCAGTCGGAGAGACGGACATTGGAAATCTTTCGACAACGGGGGTCGAAAACGGATAATGGGCCCAAAAGGCCTTCAAAAATGAGTGTTGACGGGAAAAAGGGCAAAACTGCCCAGAATTTGGAGGGAATTCATTTTGACCTAAGACTTGAGTTTTGAAACCTTATTGGACAGAGAACTTAGAAAGATTTTGGAAAATAGCATTTTAGGAGACATTTTGGAGGTAAGAATTTAAGAACTCTTTCGGATTTGAAAATTTTTGAGATGGACAAGGTTTTAGGATAGAAAACTTCGGAACTTGATAGAAATTTTGGAAGGAAGAATTTTTTAAGTGAAACCTTGACAATTTTTAAGGATTTATTTTGTCTAAGACTCTTTTTGAAAGAAAAGTTTGGGGGGAATCTTAAACTTGATTGGGAAAGGGATTTTCTTGAAGAACTGAATCAGAAAAACTTAGAGATGGATTGAAAAAAAATTGAGATTTGATTTTGAAAATGATTTTTAATCCTGATTTTCGAAGTAGAATTTGATTTTAAGAAGTGATTTTGAAGATGAACTTTTGGAAAAGAGAATCAGAAAACCTTTTGAAAACTGATTTTGGAAAGGAACTTTTAAAAAAACGAATTTTTGAAAACTTTTGGAGGACAATAATAGGAAACCATTGGGAAACTGATTTTTGAAAAGGAACTTTTGAAGGGAAGAAGTTAAGAAACTTTTTAAGAAATTTTTATGGAACCTTTGTGAGTTGATTTAGAAAAGAGACTTTGAATAAAAAGTTTAAGAAATCCTTTAAGTTGGTTTGAGTAGAATTTATATGACAGTTATGTCATTCATTTTCATTTATATTTATCTTTGGTTATTATCATTATTAATTTTTCCTTGCTTTTATTTCTTATCCTTTGAACTGCATATACCATATATGAATACCTCTTATCTTGACTGACCTTTGAGGACGACATACGCTGGCGATGACAATTCCAATGGGAGACACTGCTTCGGGAAGGTGGACCAAACAGATTCTGTCGGCAGTTCCAGCCACTCTAGGGGTAGTTAGCACTCTGCCAATCAAACATCTTCTAGCCAGGGTGGGAGGGGGGAGTAGATCCCCAGTCAACCCCTTCCTTTTAGTCAAGCCAGCCTTTGAGAGAAAATGGATGTTGAAGTTTCCCACCTTTTGACCTTTAGGATGATCGATGCTATTTTGAGTCTACTGTGGATTTGGTATGACGAATATCTTCTAGGTGAGCAAGACATTTTTCACCGGTTCTTTGGTTGCATGGCTTCTCTCCTATTGGCGGAGCTTGTTTTCTGACAATGGTTCCCTTTTGGCCACCTGACCCGTCTTTCTTGGGGAATGTGAGCTTGCCTCTACTCCCCATGAGTATGGCTTCCTCCTAGGTCTTCGGGATGGTTCAGCTGACATTATGGGACCTACTTTTTCTAATGGCTGCGTTGCGATTGTCTCTTTTCAGCTTGGGCTCCGTTGTGCGGCCTTTTCCTCTGATCTGTTGCCCCTAGCTTTCTTATGTCCCAATGAAGCTCTTGTTCTCACATTTTGAGTTTGCGACGCATAGGAGAGCTCGTTCAGGGGATTGACATACTTTTCAAGATTGGTCCATTTCTCCATGATATCCCTAGCTCTGTTTCTCTTGAACTTGTTGATGTCTCCATGAGGGGTGACTTGGTCGGCCGTTGATTGCGTGTGTTGCTCGCTAGGATTTGGGAAGGACACTCATATGCCCCTATGGTTGTGGGACAGACCTTTATGAGCCTTACTAGACTTTGGCAGGGGGGGCGATGCTCATTGTTGGGGGTGTACTTCATTACTCCAGCTTTGGGTGATCGGCCACTTATTCACTACCCCTCTTTCGAAGCCGTTTGATTGGGGAGGTCGAGGGTGGGTCATTGCTCCATTCTCTGTTTCTTATTGGTCATGGAAATCTGAGTTTTCTGAGGTGTGTGCCGGTACTGGAGATATTTGAGGAGTAACTTTAGCTCCTTTTTATGTTTTGCCTCGTTCCCTGTTTCTTATTTGAGAGAGAGAGAAAGACATAGAGTGAATTTTGTACAAAAACAGTTTAAGAATGCCCTGGTAAGGGGTGAATGCATGTCATACTTTTTCTATGAATTGAATGTGTGTCCTACTTTTTATGAATGCATAGGTTCACACAGAAGTGGAATTGAAGGCATGTTATACTCTTTGGATGAATGTACATACATGAATGGAATTGAATGCAATGTCCCTTTTTTTGTGATAAACGCACAGATTTATGTAATAATTAAATTAAATACATGACCTACTTCCTTACAAATGAACAGGTTCACACAGGAGTGCAGTTGAATGCATGAATAGATACAAACTACACAAGAATCTAAATGGATGTACAGGTTATACATGTCATGGATGTATCAGTATTACATGTGTATAAATTATTTACAAACAAAGCCCCGGGATTGCCCCTTGGGCCCATACTCTCAGGACTCTGTTCCTTCTCAGGATTCTGTCATATTCAGTTTTGTCCCATTCCTATCGGGGTGTGATAGCATTTACACCATTCTCTAGGGATCTTGACCTTTTTGTTTGCTATCTTATCCCTACTTTCTACAGGGTTGCTGTTTGGGGTTTTTCGGATCTCACTTGGTTTTTCTCTCTTTGATTTCCAAAATGCCACCATGGCTTGAGCGATAACTCGCATGCCCTTTACGGAGCGATAAACAGCTAAGCCCTCAATCCAAGAAGACTTCTTTTAGGACCGTAATGTAGGCTGGGTTTAGAGGTTGTAAGAAACGAAGGGATATTTTGGCTCGAAGATCTTCTTTTAGTGGGTTGTTAAAACCGAAACCATCTGAGCACATCTTGGAGCATGAGGTTGCCCCTTGCATTCTCTTCCAATTCTCCTTTCTCACCCTACTTGTCTTAATATTGTTCAGGCTTATTTGGACTAAGCAATTCTCTTTGATCAGAGAGGACTTTAATTTGGATAGTAACGTAGGCTAGGTTAAGGGGTTTATGAATGAACGGGATATGTAAGCTCAAATTTGATGTTGCTTCCAGTAGGGTTAGATTCGCACCATCCTTGGTTGGTCTTCTACTGGGGTTTCATCCCCTGATATTTTCCTCTAGCTTCAGAAACATATTTGGTTCATTTAGATCAAGCAATTCTTCTCAATCAGAGTGGACTTTAGTAGGGTTGTAACGTAGGCCATGGTTTGGAGTTTAACAAGAAAGGGTAAAGGCTCAAACCTATAGCTTCTACTTGGTGGCTTTGTTACCTAGGATCACCTTCGAATTTTCTCTTTTACAAGAGGAGTTTGACCTTTCTTGTAACTTTTGACCTTCTTAGTCTGACATTTGCCCCTTTTTTCCTGACTCTTGGCTTTATATGTTTTTTAAATATAGCACAACATGACTCTTTTTCGGTCTTTCTACTGATATGCTTTTTTTTTTTTTTTTTTTTTTTTGTCTTGTTGCCTTTGACAAGAAGAACATTTCTACAACTTCTTTCTCTCAAACCCTTTGCTTAACATTTTCATTTAACCGATTGTGGACGGTGATCCTTAGGTTGAGGTGTGTTTTGGAAGAGAAAGATAACTGGCTCAATAGGTTCGACAAGGGTTGCTTTTAGCTGTATGGGAAGTGAAATGAGGGCCTCTCTTCATTTTGAACAAGATTGCTTGATCCATAGAGCCTTCACGTCACTTCAGCTTGATGGTCGATGATATTATCTGCCAGATCTTCTGCTAAATGTCTGCCCCAGTGCGAGGGGATGGTCTCGGATCAGGGTTGACAAGAAAAATTTTTTGCTTTCTGCGAGGCACTAATGGGTTAAGCAAAGGGATTATTTTTGTGTATGGTAGAAGAAATGAGAACCTTTCATCACTTCAAATTAAATTGCTTAGTCCATAAAGCCTTTATACAAAATTTAGACAATGTTTCTAAAAAATGTTGTGTTTTTGTCGAATCAATTACTCTGTGCTTACCCCAATGTGGGGGATGGTTATTGGTTTGGGGACATCTGAATAAAAATCAGTTACGGCTCTAGTGGGCTGAGCAAGGGGTAGTGTTTATTTAGGATAAATAGAATAAGAGCTTCTCATCATTTTGAGTACTCGGCTGCCCATCGCTTGGCCAGGATATCATACAAGTGTCACCTCTTCAATAGAATTCGCACCTCTTTGTTAAGATTGTCTTCCTTTTATCTCTCACTCTCTCTCTCAGTCTCTCAAAGGTTTTAACCCCTTTTAAATAGGTGGCCTATGCTATCCCATCCTTCAAGTCGAGTCATCACTAAATGGGAAAGAATCCTTAAACGCAACAATCCTCCACAAGAGTATGAGACAAAAGGGGATAAACTAGAAACTTCATCTTTTTCGTTTCAAATCATGAATGCACGGCATGTGTGTTTATTTAAATAAGATATGCAAGAAAATAGACAGACAAAAAGGAAACAGATGAATTTCATGAAAACCTCCCTTTTCTTGTGGGCCTTTTGGTGAGAATCCTTAATAGGGTTTTGGGACTACATCAACCTCTTGGTGCTTAATTCATCAGGTGTATCAATGGAGGGCGAGTTCACGATATTTGTCATGCATTTGGAAGTTAGAGGATATGTTGTTGTAATACACGGGTCTGACAAGACTTCGCAAATGGTGAGGTCCTCTTCTGCATGGATAGTGATTGTCTTGGCATGGCGCGAGGGTAGTTGCATAGAGGTAATGTCTTGCGGATGGATGGTTAATTATTCCTTCACGTAGGTTCGGCCTCCTTCAATAGCCTGGCTCATCCTTGCATGAGTTTGAATTGGGCATGATACTAGAGGGGTTTCCATGAGTTCGATTGTGCTCTTTGACCTGAAAAAGAAAAGAAAAACAAAATATAGTTAGCATGTGGAGTTGGGGGTTCTATGCAATGCATGTCCTATGGAGGTCCCTTCTTTAAGGGAGTTTAGGAATGATGACAAGTCCATTTTGGAGGTAGGGTTTTGCCCCTATTATGCAATACAATACCTCTTCGGCATGGGCCGGTTAATGTTTCCTATGTGGGTAACCCTGCCTCCATAGACTGAGAGAGATTTGGGCCTCTCTCGAGATATGGTTCTATGCATGCCATGAATCCTTAGGGTTTAAGAACCCGTAGGAAGCTTGGTAGGTTCGATTAACATGAGATCGGATTGCTCATTTCTCTTTACGGTTGATTAGATGCATGAGAACGAAATGACTCGAGTTTCTTGGAACTCTTGTCTTGCAATGGATATGGGTGCATGAGCATAAAAGAAGTGAATGTGCGAGCAATATGATAATAATGAATAAATGGTTTAGAAAAACCCCCTTATTGTCTTGCTTCTGCCTTCGGTTCTTTTGATGTTTGGAAATGAGGAGGGGGAGATAGAAGACAAAAACAAAAAAGAAGTTAGTACCTTGATTTGAAAATTTTTATGTAATGCATGTCCTAGAGGTGCCCCTACTTAGAGGAGAGACTATACATGATGCATTGGCTCACTTTTGGAGATAGGGGATTTGCCCTTGTATGCAGATGCCTTACCATCAGTTGGGAACCTTCATCCATTCATGCATTCATTCATAAAAGTAAAGAAATACATTGAATTTTGGGTTTAAGATACAGAAGAATTGAAAAACATTTCAACAGGGGGAGGGGGAACATTTTCCTTTAAACTTCCACCTATCTACTTTTACAAAGAGAGATCCTAAACTACTCTTGAGTCTTCGGATTCGCCTTCCTTAGATTTGATGTCGAGGAGGTCGTTGAGAGACCTTGTTGATTGATTGCCCCTTGTCTTCTTGGCAACCCTATCTCCGTGAGCATAGAGGGATTAGGGCCCCTCTTATGGAATGAATTGAGATGCATGCAATGAGCCCTTAGGGTTACGTGGGAACCCTTAGGGTTTGGGTAGGTTCAATGCAAGGGAGAGTGACGTTGGTGTCACTCTCAACGGGTTAATTATATGCATGAAAATGCAGTGACTTGAGTTACTTGTAACTCTTGTCTTGACATGGAATATTGAATGCATGAACATGAATATGCAAAAAGTATAAGGAGCGAAAGTACATGCATGCATGAATAGTTAGACAAGCATTATAACAGTATAAACACAAGCATTATAACAGCATGTATAAATGAAAGTAAAAGCAGTCGCCCTTTCCTCCGTGATTTTGAAAACGGTACTCGTGTCCTAAATCCGGCAGAGGTTCGGCTATGCATGGTGTCTATATGAGTATGAGGTTGAGGGTTGACTAATGCATCCTAAAAAGGATCGGTCCCCGGATCTTCAAACCTAGGCCCACTCCCCGAGGTGGTGCCATGATCGGTTGGTGATCCGAGCGGGGGAACCATCAAGAGGCCGTAGGTGAAGAAACTAACACAGCATCTTGCCCACAACCAATATACCGTTCCCCCTTTCTAACTAGAAAGGACATATCAGGGTATGCAAGTATGCAGAATGCAAGTGCACATGCAGTATGTGTATGATTTTTAAAAGTGGAGGAAAGGGCCCAACAACTCCCATTCATCCTGTACATCACATTCATGCAAAACAATTAATAAAATTTAAACAAAATGTGTACCTACAAAACAAAGATGCAAGTGTCAGTATGTGGACAACAAACATAATACAAGATAATATGAATAAATGCATGTTTTTTGAAAACAATTTTGAAAATTTAGTTTTGAAAATTTAAAGTGAATAGGATTGAACCAAGTTAATTGAAGACTCTACATGGATAAAGGGTAAAGAGACATGACTAACAGCCTAACCCTCTAAGTTTCCCCAACGGAGCCGCCAGCTGTCGCGCCTAGATTTTTTGCACTCGAGGAATACTCACCCAAGCGGGAAAAACGCTGTATTCTCTCGTTAGAACTCACTCTCCTAGAAGAATGAGTGCGACTAGGTTTGAATTGAAAAATGGGTTTGAATAAAGGGCTTTTGAAAAAGATTCGGAGTCGCCACCTAACTTGATTAAGGTGAGTTAGGTCACCTAAAAACTAAGCATAATCCGAAGACTACACTTAGGTTTTTTGAAAAAGGTTTTTGAAAATATCTCCTCAAGAGAGGGTTTTTAAGAAAAATAGCTTGTTTGGCAACCTTTGGAAAACATTTAGCCATTTTTAGAAAAATAACTCCTTCTTGGTCTATGAAAACAGTGATTCTAGGTTCGGAGGTTGGTTACGTGTAGGGAAGACGCACTAAGCTATCACCCTACCTCGCCCTTTCGGTACCTACATATCAATCTACCCTAGATTCACCTATGAGAGTCTTTAACTAACTATAGTTCAATCCTATCCATTTTTAGAAAAACAATGTTTGAAAAAAAAAAACACGATGCATGATATGCAAGTGCAATAGAAGAGAGTTGATTTAGAAAATAGATTTGAAAAGAGATTAATTTGAAATTAATTTGATTTGAAAATAGACTTGAAGAGATGGAATTGAAATTGGAAAGTTTGAAAATTGAAAGTAGAAATTTCAAAATAGAAATTTTGAAATAGGAATTTTGAAAATAGATTGGAATTTGAAATTTGGAAAGATTTTGGAAACCGCACCCATGAGGGTAGAATTGAAAGTTTGAAAAGTATTGTGACTGCACCTATGAAGGTTGCCTACATATCCCTTTGGGGGAATCAGGTCAGTCGTAGTTCGGACCGGAGTCCGATTGAAAAGAGATTGATTTGAAGAGAGTGATTGGATTGGAAGAAAGAGATTGAATTGAAAATTGGATTCGATTTGAGATTAGAAAAGGAGATTAGAAATTGAAATTTTGGAAAAGATTGGACTTGCTTTGGAAAGATTGATTTTGGAAAGACTTGGTTTTAGAAAACCTAGACTTAGGAAAGATAGGAGACCTAGGAAAGACTTAAGATTAGGAAAGACTAGATTGGAATGTTGGATTCGGAAAAATCTTGAAAGATTTCGAAATTTGGAATTTAGGAAAAATTTAGATTAGGAAAGTTTCGAATTAGGAAAGTGTCATTTTTGGAAAGTTTGAAATTAGGAAAGTTTGGAATTTAAGAAAGTTTTAGGTTTAGGAAAGTTTTCACTTTAGAAAAATTTCAGGTTTAAGAAAGTTTCAACTTTGGAAAGTGTTGTTTTAGGAAAGGCTTTGAAATTAGGAAGTTTCAAAAATTGGAAAGTTTTGAAATAGGGAAGTTTTAAAAATTGAAAAGTTTCGTTTTAAGAAAGGTTCAGTTTAGGAAATGTTCGAATTAAGAAAGTTTTGAGTTTAGAAAAGCCTTAGATTTAGAAAGATTTTAAAGTTTTGGAAAATTTAGAATTTGGAGAGATTTAGGTTTAGAAAGATTTAACTTAAGAGAGTTTCAAATTTAGAAAGTTTTGAATTTGGAAAGATTTGAAATTTAGAAAGTTTAAGATTTAGAAAGTTTTAGAGTTTTAGAAAATCTTGAGATTAGAAAAAGGTTTGAATTTAGGAAGAGTTTGAAAACTTAGGTTTGAAAGGTTAAGATTTGAAAGGAGGGCAGAATTAGGAAATGGTTGAATTTTAGAATTTTAGGAAAGATTTTTATGTTCAAGTTTTGGAAGCTTAAGATTTAGGAAATGAGAAGATTAGGAAGGATTCGAATTAGGAAAGATTTGGATTTTGTTTCTAAAAGAGAAAGGTTGGATTTTTTTTTCAAAAATGGAGGATAGGATCTAGTTTCCTAAACGGGAAAATTGGATTTGGTTTCCTAAATAGAAGATAGGATTTGGCAAGGATTTGGAAAGGGAGATTCTAGAAACCCTAGTTTTGGAAAACTATAGTTTGGATGTAGAAAATAGGTTTTGAAAATATGTATAGTTTTGATCTGAAAATAAGAGATTTTGGAAACCTAGGTTTGGGCAAAGTTTGAAAATCATATTTTTGGAAAGAAAATTAGGATTTCCTAATGGGTGGTTCTAAGGCTTGATTTAGGCTCTGAGGAAAGAAGATTTTTAGAAAGTGCATTTTTGGAAACGGAGGTTTTCTATAAGGGAATCCTAGGGAGGAGTTTTTGGAAAGATTTTTGGAAAGAGGGAGCTTTTGAAAAGTGTGTTTTTGGAAACATAGATTTTGGGAGGAAAAATCCTAGAGGTGAAATTTCTAGAAGGAAGATTTTGGAAAGAGAGTTTTTAGGAAAGTGAATCTAGGGAGTGTTTTTAGAAACTGAATTTTGAAGAAAAGATTTTGGAGAGGAGTTGAAAAAGAGAGTTTTGAAAAATAGATTTTGGAAGGGAGTTTTTGAAAACAACTTTGGAGAGGAAAGTTTTAGGAAAGTATGTTGAAAATGAGATTTTTAGGAAGAGATTTTTGAGGAGAGAGTTTTTTGGAAAGTATGAAAACGTCTCACTTTCCTAAAGCGATTCTAGCCATAAGAGAGCTAGAACCACTTTAACAAAGTGGTTTTGAAAACAATAAGATTTGAAAATATAGACCAAAAAGGTCACTGTTAATATAACACTTTCCTAAAGCAACCCTAGCCATGGAAAAGCTAGAATCACCCTAGAATTGTGGTTTTGAAAACAAGTTTTTGAAAAAGAGATTTTGATGCAATTTTGAAAACAAGTTTGAAAACGATTTTGAAAACAACTTTGAAAACGAATTTTGGAAGATGCAAGATTATGATATGCACAATGCAATTTGGGGTCGTGAACATACAAGGTTAAGGCTTCACCACATAATCAATGGGGCCGGACCCACGTGGTCTTTTGTTAGACTAGAAGAAAGCCCCCGACACGGTGACTTTCCAATAGCCCAATCCTACACAAGGACCGGGAGTCCCCTTGTTTCAAGCATGCAAAGAAAGAGGGGGAAAGAGATGGGGGATTAAAATAGAGAAAACTCAAGTGGGTTGGAGAGAGAAGAGAGAGGGGGGAAGTGCAGAAAATTAAAGAAAAAGCCTACCTTGTATCTTCTTTAATTTGCGCACCTTGCTTGTCTTCGGTCTTCGGTCTTCGGTCTTCGTCTTGATCTTTTTCTTCAACCTTCAAGGGTAGTCTTCAAGCTTTGGATGGCAGCTCTTCAAGTCTTCGGAAAAGGGTTCAATGCTGGTGTATGAGTGTATGGGGATGTATAGGAATGTATATGAGTCTAGGGTTTGTGTATGGTGGCTAGGGTTTGGAAAACCTAGGGAGGCTAGAGTTTTTGGAGGTGCTCGAGCTCTGTATATCGAATTGTGTGATTTCTAGGTTAAGTTTGCAGACCTCTTTCACGTTGAATGAGGCTCTATATTTATAGAAGCTGGACAAAACTGGCGCCTGTTGCAGTGGCGCCAAACCAAATTCTACACTGGCGCTACTAGGAGTGGCACCAGGCCATTTTTTGGCTTGGCGCCACTACTAGTGGCGCCAGCCAATTAGGAAAGATTTAAGGTCGGCAAGCAACGTATCTTTGACTAGATTTGGGCGCCTATACTAGTGACTACCATGCAATTTTTAGCCTGGCTTTACTAGGAGTGACTTCGGAAAGTCCGGGAATGATTTGAAGGAGCCAGGAATGACCCGGAAGGCCAGAAAAGAGCAGGAACACTTAAAATAGTGTCCTGGAGGTATTTGACTTGGAAAGTGAGGATAAGGTGGGTCGGAAAAGTTGACCGGGCCTTTAGGGGCAAAACGGTCAATCGGACCAGGAAGCTGCCGGGACAGACTCGGATTGTTCTGGAAGAAGACTTATGATCTAAAAACATTATTCAGAATGTTCCCGGAGGTTGCCGGTTTGATTCCCAGAGCCGGCGTGGTCGGAAAAGGAGACCGGCCCACTAGGGGCAAAACAGTCATTTTGTACTGGGTTTGCCGGAACTGACTCGGAATGATCCGAAAAGGTAAGGGGAGTTTGAGAACACTATAAAAAGTATTCTCGGGTCATTACCGGTTTGATACCCAGAGCCGGTGTGGTCGAAGAAGGAGACTAGCCCTCTAGGGGCAAAACTGTCATTTTGTACCGGGTTGGCCGGAACTGACTCGGAATGATCCGGAAAGGTAAAGGAAGGTTGAGAATACTATAAAAAGTATTCTCGGGACATTACCGGTTTGATACCCAGAGCCGGTGTGGTTCCCGGGGCATTCGGATGCTCAGGGGCAAAATGGTCATCTTGACCAGAAAGTCTCGAAAAAGGTCCTAAGGGTAGTCTGGTCATTTTTCACCGAAGTGAGCTAACAGACACGGGTGTTAACCTAGGTTTTGAGTGTCTCCGCCACTCTAACGGTGTGAGTATTTCCGCTACTCGGACGGGGTTGATGATTTGTGAGTATTTCCACTACTCGAACGGGGTTAAGTATTTCCGCTACTCGGACGGGGTTGATGATTTGGGAGTATTTCAGCTACTCAGACGGGGTTGATGATTTGGGAGTATTTTCGCTACTCGGACGGGGTTGATGATTTGGGAGTATTTCCGCTACTCGGACGGGGTTGAGTATTTCCGCTACTCGGACGGGGTTGATGATTTGTGAGTATTTCCGCTACTCTAACGGCTTTGTGAGTATTTCTGCTACTCTAACGATTTGGTGAGTAGTTTCGCTACTCGGACTGTCTCAAGGAAGAAACTGTCTCGAGAGAGGGATTTGAAAAGGGGTCTTATCATCTCCGAAGAGACGTGCTTGGATTGGAACCATCTCGAGGAATAAACTGTTTCGAGAGAGGGATTGGAAAGGGGTCTTACCGTCTCCGAAGAGACGTGCCTGGATTGTGAGTGTTTCCGCCACTCTAACGACGGTCGTCGTGACATAGGGGTTTGTTGCCAATTCCCTATATCGACCTATTTGTGAGTATTTCCGCTACTCTAACGGTTTTGTGAGTATTCCCGCTACTCTAACGGTTTTGTGAGTATTTTCGCTACTTTAACGGTTTTGTGAGTAGTTTCGCTACTCGGACCATCTCGAGGAATAAACTGTCTCGAGAGAGGGATTGGAATTGGAAAGGAAAGGACAATGCCCTAAAGGGCATTTTGGTCATTTTGCCTCTATTTGGGCCTGACAGGCCCGCGAAGCGATGGAAAGACGGAATTTGGACCTAGAGAATTGGTTTCGACTGGAATATGCCCTCAATGACTTGAAAACAAGTCTGGACGGAGTGTAAACTGCCGAGCGGTCAAAAATGGGGTGCTTACAGTTTTCAAGTCATTGTGGGCATATTCCTATCGAATCCAATTCTCTAGGTCCAAATTCCGTTTTTCCATCGCTTCGCGGGCCTGTCAGGCCCAAATAGAGGCAAAATGACCAAAATGCCCTTAGGGCATTGTTCTTTCCTTTCCAATTCCAATCCCTCTCTCGAGACAGTTTATTCCTCGAGACGATTCCAATCCAGGCATGTCTCTTCGGAGACGGTAAGACCCCTTTCCAATCCCACTCTCGAGACAGTTTATTCCTCGAGACAGTTCCAATCCAGGCACGTCTCTTCGAAGACGATATGTCCCCTTTCCAATCCCACTCTCGAGACAGTTTATTCCTCGAGACGGCTTCAACTCAGGCACGTCTCTTCAAAGACGGTAAGACCCCTTTCCAATCCCACTCTCGAGACAGTTTATTCCTCGAGACGGTTCAATCCAGGCACGTCTCTTCGGAGATGATAAGTCCTCTTTCCAATCCCTCTCTCGAGACAGTTTATTCCTCGAGACGGTCTGAGTAGCGAAACTACTCACAAAACCGTTAGAGTAGAGGAAATACTCACAAATAGGTCGAGATAAAGAATTGCCAACAAACCCCTGTATCACGACGACTGCCGTTAGAATGGAGGAAACACTCAAAACCCAGGTCAATACCAGTGTCTGTTAACCCACTTTGGTGAAAAATGACCAAACTGTCCTTTGGACCTTTTCCGAGACTTTCCGGTCAAGATGACCATTTTGCCCCTAGGCATCTGAATGCCCCGGGAACCACACCGGCTCTGGGTATCAAACCGGTAACCTCCCGAAAATACTTTTTATAGTATTCTCAACCTTCCTTTACCTTTCCGGATCATTCCGAGTCAATTCCGGCCAACTCGATACAAAATGGCCGTTTTGCCCCTAGAGGGTCGGTCTCCTTCTTCGACCACACCGGCTCTGGGTATCAAACCGGTAATGTCCCGAGAATACTTTTTATAGTGTTCTCAACCTTCCTTTACCTTTCCGAACCATTCCGAGTCAGTTCCGGCCAATCCGGTACAAAATGACCGTTTTGCCCCTGGAGGGCCGGTCTCCTTCTTCGACCACACCGGCTCTGGGTATCAAACCGGTAATGTCCCGAGAATACTTTTTATAGTGTTCTCAACCTTCCTTTACCTTTCCGGGCCATTCCGAGTCAGTTCCGGCAAACCCGGTACAAAATGACCGTTTTGCCCCTAAGGACCCGGTCAACCTTTCCGACACATCTTGTCCTCGCTTTTCAAGTCAAATACCTCCAGGACACTATTTTAAGTGTTCCTACTCCTTTCTGGCCTTCCGGGTCATTTCTGGCTCCTCCAAATCATTCCAGGATTTTTCGGAGTCACTCCTAGTGAAGCCAGGCTAAAAATTGCATGGTAGTCACTAGTACAGGCGCCCAAATCTAGGCAAAGATACGTTGCTTGCCGACTTATAAAGTTTCCTAATTAGCTGGTGCCACTAGTAGTGACGTCAAGCCAAGAATTGGCCTGGCGCCACTGTTAGTGGCGCCAAGAGCAATTTTGCCCTGGCACCACTGCAACAGGCGCCAGGTTTGTCCAACTTCTATAAATACAGAGCCTCATTCAATGTGAAAGGGGTGTGCAAACTTAACCTAGAAATCACACAATTCGATATACAGAGCTCGAGCACCTCCTAAACCCTAGCCTCCCTAGGTTTTCCAAACCCTAGCCACACTACACAAACCCTAGCCTCCTATACACTCATACACTTTCTTATACACTCATACACTAGCCTTCAACCATCCTTTGAAGACTTGAAGAGCTGCAATCCAAAGCTTGAAGACAACTCTTGAAGACTGAAGGTGAAGATCAAGACAAAGACCGAAGACCGAAGATTGAAGACAAGCAAGGCGCGCAAAATAAAGAAGACATACGGTAGGCTCCCTATTTAAATTTCCGCACTTCCCCCCTCTCTCTTCTGTCTCCTAACCCACTTGGTTTTCTCTATTTTAATCCCCCATCTCTTTCCCCCCTTTCTTTGCATGCTTGAAACAAGGGGATTCCCGGTCCATGTGTAGGATTGGGCTATTGGAGAGTCACCGTGTCGGGGGCTTTCTTCTAGTCTAACCAAAGACCACGTGGGTCCGGCCCCCTTGATTATGTGGTGAAGCCTTAACCTTGTATGTTCACGACCCCAAATTGCATTGTGCATATCATAGTCTTGCATCTTTCCAAAATTCATTTTCGAATTCGTTTTCAAAATCGTTTTCAAACTTGTTTTCAAAATTGCATCAAAATCTCTTTTTCAAAAACTTGTTTTCAAAACCACAATCCTAGGGTGATTCTAGCCTTTCCATGGCTAGGGTTGCTTTAGGAAAGTGTTACATTAAAAGTGACCTTTTTGGTCTATATTTTCAAATCTTATTGTTTTCCAAAAACCACTTTCTTAAAGTGGTTCTAACCCTCTTATGGCTAGAATCACTTTAGGAAAGTGAGACGTTTTCATACTTTCCAAAACTCTCTCTCTTCAAAAATCCCTTCCTAAAAATCTCTTTTTCATTATACTTTCCTAAAACTCTCCTCTCCAAAATTGTTTTCAAAAACTCCCTCCAAAAATCTATTTTTCAAAACTCTCTTTTTCAACTCCTCTTCAAAATCCTCTCCTCAAAATTTACTTTCTAAAAACGCTCCCTAGATTCACCTTCCTAAAAACTCTCTCCAAAAACCTTTCCAAAAAACTCTCTTTCCAAAATCTTCCATCTAGAAACTCCCCCTCTAGGATTTCCCTTCTAGAAAATCTTTGTTTCCAAAAACACACTTTCTAAAACTCCTTCTCTTTAAAATCTTTTTTCAAAAACTCCCTCTTCAAATTCACTTTCCAAAAGTTCCTCCCTAGGATTCCCTTCTAGAAAACCTTCGTTTCTAAAAACGCACTTTTCAAAAACTCTTTCCTTAGAGCCCAAGTCAAGCCCTAGAATCCACAATTAGGAAACCCTAATTTTCTTTCCAAAAACATGATTTTCAAACTTTGCCTCAAACCTAGGTTTCCAAAACCTCTTGTTTTCACATCAAAAATATACATGTTTCCAAAACCTATTTTTTACGTCAAAACTATGGGTTTTTCAAATCTAAGGTTTCTAAAACCTCCCTTTCCAAATCCTTACCAAATCGAATCTTCCCTTTAGGAAACTAAATCTAATTTACCCGTTTAGGAAATTAGATCCCGTTCTTCGTTTTTGGAAACAAAATCAAACATTTTCTTTTAGAGACCAAAACCAATCCCTTCCAAATCCAAATCTTTCCTAATTCAAATCCTTCCTAAACTTTCACTTTCCTAAACCTTAAGTTTTCAAAAACTTGAACATAAAAATCTTTCCTAATTCAACCCTTTCCTAATCCTACCTTCTTTTCAAATCTTAACTTTTCAAACCTAAGTTTTCAAACTTTTCATAAACTCAAACCTTTCCTAATTTCAAGATTTTCTAAAATTCAAACTCTAAAACTTTCTAAATTTCAAATCTTTCTAAATTTGAAGCTTTCTCAAGTTAAATCTTTCTAAACTTCCAAACCTTCTAAATTCTAAACTTTCCAAAACTTAAAAATCTTTCTAAATCTAAGACTTTTCTAAACTCAAAACTTTCTTAATTCAAACATTTCCTAAACTGAAAACTTTCATTTTTCAAACCTTTCCTAAAACGAAACTTTCTTATTTTTAAAACTTTCTTGTTTTCAAAACTTTCCAAATTTAAAACTTCCCTTTTTCAAAACATTACAAAATTCAAAACTTTCTTAACATGAAACTTTCCAAATTCTAAGCCTTTCTTAAACTAAACTTTTACTAATTCAAAACATTTCTAAATTTAAAACTTTCCGATTTTCAAAACTTTCCTAATTTGGGAACTTTCCTAATCTTAAAACATTTCCTTTTTCGAAAACTTCCTAAACTCGAAACTTTCCAATTTTCAAAATTTCCCTATTTTAAAAAATTTCCTAATTTGAAAACTTTCCTAATTCGAAACTTTCCAAATTCAAAGCTTTCCTAAGTTGAAACTTTCCTAATTCTAAAACCTTCCTAAATCGAACCTTTCCTAATTCAAACATTTCCTAAATCCAATCTTCCCTAGTTTCCTAAACCTTCAAAGTCAAGTCAAATGTTTTCTAAGTCTCTTCTCTTTCCTAAGTCTAGGTTTCCTAAAACCAAGTCTTTCCAAAATCAATCTTTCCAAAGCAAGTCCAATCTTCTCAAATTCAATCTCCTCTTCTAATCTCAAATCAAATCCGGTTTTCAATTCAATCTCTTTCTTCTAATCCAATTTCTCTCTTCAAATCAATCTCTTTTCAATCGAACTCCGGTCCGAACTACGATTGACCTGATTCCCCCAAAGGAATACGTAAGCAACCTTCATAGGTGCGGTCACAATACTTTTCAAACTTTCAATTCCACCCTCATGGGTGTGGTTTCCAAAATCTTTCCAAATCTCAAATTCTAATCTATTTTCAAAATTCCAATTTCAAAATTTCTATTTTCAAAATTCTATTTCCAAATTTTCAAACTTTCCAATTTCAATTCTATCTCTTCAAATCTATTGTCACATCAAATCAATCTCTTTTCAAATCTATTTTTCAATTCTCATTCCTTACACTTGCATACCATGCATCATGTTAGTTTTCAAGCATTGTTTTTCAAAGTGAATAGGATTGACCAATAGTTAGTTGAAGACTCTCATAGATGAATCTAGGGTAGATTGACATGTAGGTACCGAAAGGGCGGGGTAGGGTGATAGCTTAGTGCGTCTTCCCTACACGTAACCAACCTCCGAACCTAGGATCACTGATTTCAAAGACCAAAACGGAGTTATTTTTCAAAAAGGGCTAAATGTTTTCCAAAAGGTTGCCAAACAACCTATTTTCTTAAAAACCCTCTCTCGAGGAGATATTTTCAAATCGTTTTTCAAAAACCCTAAGTGTAGTCTTCGGATTATTCTTAGTTTTTAGGTGACCTAACTCACCTTAATCAAGTTAGGTGGCGACTCCGAATCTTTTTCAAAAGCCCTTTATTTCAAATCAATTTTTCAATTCAAACCTAGTCGCACTCATTCTTCTATGAGGGTGAGTTCTAACGAGAGAGTACAGTGTTTTTCCCACTTGTGTGAGTATTTCTCGAGTGCGAAAAATCTGGACGCGACAAGATGCATGATCATAATATACATAATGCAAGTTGGGGTCGTGAACATATAAGGTTAAAGGCTTCACCATATAATCAAGGGGGTCGAACCCACGTGGTCTCCGGTTAGACTAAGAGAAAGCCCCCGACACGATGACTTTCAATAGCCTAATCCTACACATGAACCGGGGAGTCCCTTGTTTCAAGCAGGCAAGAAAGGGGGGGAGAAGATGGGGAATTAAAATAAAAGAAAACACAAGTGGGTTAGGAGAGAGAAGAGAGAGGGGGAATTGCATAAACGTAAATAAGAAGTCTACCCTGTATCTTCTTTTATTTGTTTTGTTATGCTTGCATTCTTTACTTCGATCTTTACTTGGCTTTGCATCGGTCTTTGATAGTTTGCTTTGTTCTTCAAGAGCTTCAGAATTGCAGCATTTCAAGTCTTCAATGGAGGTTTTGGAGGCTAGTATGTGAATGTATAGGGGCTAGGGTTTGGTGTATAGAGCCTAGGGTTTTGGAAAACATAAAGAGAACTAGGGTTTGGAGAGGCTTCGAGCTCTGTGTATCAAAGAGAAGAGTTTTTAGACTAAGTTTGCGGATCCTTTTCACGCTATAGGAGGCTCTGTATTTATAGACAGAGGATTGCCCTGGCACCAGTTGCAGTGGCGCCAGGCAAAATTTCCTTCTGGCTCCATTAGGAGTGGCGCCAACCACTTAGGAGTTTTAAGTTTGGCAAGCAACGTATCTTCATAAGATTTGGGCACCTGTACTAGTGACTATCATGCAATTTTTAGCCTGGCTTGACTAGGAGTGGCTCCGAAAAATTAGAAAATGATTTAAAGGACCAGGAATGGCCCGAGGGCCGAAAAAGGATTAGAACCCTTAGAGTAGTGTCCCGGGAGCAGTAGATCTGAAGAACGATGTCAAGATTTGTTGGAAGGGTTAATCGGGCCTTCAGGGGCAAAACGGTCAATTGGGCTAGAAAGCTGTTGGGATGGACTCGGAATATCTCGGAAGAAGACTCGAGGTTTGGAAACGTTACTTAGAATGCTCCAGGAGGTTACCGATTTGATACCCAGAGCCGGTGTGGTTGGAAATAACAATCGACCCACTAAGGGCAAAATAGTCATTTTGCATCGGGCTTATCGAAATTGACTTGGAATGACCTAGAAATGTATTGAAAGGCTGGGGATACTATCAAAAGCATTCCCGAGAGGTTATGAGATTGATACCTAGAACCGGTGTGGTTCTCGAGGCGCTCGGATGCTTAGGAGCAAAATGGTCATCTTGACCGAAAGGTCTCGGAATTGGCCCAATCGACTGGAAGGCACCTAATCATGCCGAATTATCTTTAGGACGATCTTGGAAGGGTGGACTTACCGTTCTGAGGACTTAGGTACTTTCTCAAGAAACGCGCCAGAAATGGCCCTAGAGGCAGTTTGATCATTTTTTACTAGAGTGGGCTAGCAAGCACTGGTGTTGACCAGGGTTTTGAGTGTTTTCATCATTCTGACGATGGTCCTGTGACATAGGAGTTTGTTGGCAATTCCCTATAATGACCTGTTTACGAGTGTTTTCGTCACTCTAACAGTTGCGATCTTACGAGTATTTCCGTTACTCTAATGGGTCGCCATCATTCTAGAGACTGCCTGATCTTGGGAAGTTGCTAGGTGGACTTAGCACTTGAGAAATCAACTTTCTCGAAAGGCGTGCCAAAACGGACATTTTTTCATTGGCGGGCTATCAGGCGCGAAAGGTGGACTATTCTACCATCTTGGAGACTTGGGGTCTCGTTCTAGTCGACGGGTTTGAAGGGACTTATCGTTCCGAAGAGTTCTCTCAAAAACGTGCCAGACAAGATGAACTTATCGCATCGAGGAATCAACTTTCTCAAAAGGCATGCTGAATTTAACTGGAATTGGAATTGGACTTGAAATTAGAAAAACGGGGACTTACTATCTTCGAAAAGACATGCTTGCTGAAATTGGACAGAACAATGCCCCCAAGGGCATTTTGGTCATTTTGCCTCTATTTGGGCCTAATGGGCCCGTGAAGTGATTAATTGATGAGATTAAACTTAGAAAGCTAATTTCAATTGAAATATGTCCATATTGACTTGAATACAAGTCTGGATAGACTGGAGACTGTTGAGTGGACAAAAAATGGGGTGCTTACAACTGCCCCTCTTTTTCTGTCTTTGTTGGTCAAAGACAGAAAACAATAGAGTAAGAGTCTTATGTTGACCATGAGGCGATCGGAGGGACAGACTTTGGAAATTTTTAAAAACGGGAGTTTGGAAATGGATATCAAGCCCAAAGGTCTTTGAAATTGAGTTTCGGTGGGAAAAAGGGCAAAATTATTTGGAATCGGAAACTGGCGCCACTAGCAGTGGCGCCTTTGTTAAAATTGGCTTGGCGCAGTAGTGCTAGGCCTGGCATCAAAACCAACAAACTGCTGGTTCGACATTGTTGAGGGATTTGAAGAATTTTCAAAAAACCGAGAGGTTTTGTGAGGAAATCGACTTGGACGTTGAAAGAGTGCTTCTTGAGGACCGCAAAGGATTACCGGAAGTAGTCGCCATCGCTGAAAAAGTCATCAAAAGAGAAGATTTTACCGGAAAATTCCACGAGGTGAGTTTTTTATTTTATGTTGACCTCGATGTGTAGAATTCCGTTTGAGCCATGTGAATAGTGAAAATTGATGTTTTGATATGTTTTGAACACTATGGTGAAGTTATTTTTGCATTTTGGTGCTTGTTTGATTGAATTTAGGTGATTTTACGTGTTTATGTAAAGGAGATTTCTGCAAGAATTGGGGGTTTCTCCTAACAGCTTTGAGCATTGAGTTTTTTGGCTAGATTTTATCCTATGTGCCTTAAAAAAAATGTGTTTAACAGCAGTATGAAGTTTCGTGATTTTTTAAATTTTTTATTTTTTAAAAAATAGAAAAATACTTAGAAAAATAGAAAAAATTGAGAAAATTGAGAAATCATTAGAGTTTAGTGTTTAGAAAAATATAGGGATATTTTAGAAAACATTTGAAGTGATTTTGAGAAATTTTGGGATAAATATGAAAACAAGTCTTTTTTTGAAAAATTTAAAAATTTGAAAAATGTGCACGGGTGTTGGGGCTATGTGATTATGATGTTGTGAAGTGCGTAGTTTGTGTTTTGTGTTGATGTCGTGAGTGTGGTAGGGATTGTTTTTAAGTGAAACTTTGTCGAAAGTTTTCAAAATTAGGGAAAGAGTTGGAAAAGTTTTGAAATAAAATCTTTTTGAAGGAAAAAGACAGAATACCCTAGAGCTTTTAGAAAATTCACTTTGACTCGAAGTTGGAAAATCGAAATGTGTAGAAAATTCATTTTGACTCGAAAGCAGAATTTTAAAATCAAAATGTGCAGGAAATTTATTTTGACTTAGAAGTGAAATTTTTAAAATCAAAATGTGTAGGAAATTCATTTTGACTTATAAGACTGGATTTTTGACGACAACCAAAAAGATTTGGAATTTGACAGAAATTTTGAAACATGAATTTTTTTATCGAAACCTTGAAAACTTTTTAAGGAAGAATTTTTGGAAAATCTGAAATATTGACAAGATTATAAAGGCTTTGGAATGAAACTTTGAGATTTTAGATTATGACTCCTAGAATGGATTTTTGGGAAGAAAAAAATTTTAGAAATTGAATTTCGAGAATTAATTTTGAACTGTAAGGGAATTAGAAAGTCCTTTGAAAAAGAAACTTTGGAGGAAAGAGTTTTTGAAAAATTCGAAGAAAAATGTTAAGAAACCCTTTGAGAAACTAAATTTAAGAAACTTTTCGAGAGTTGAGTTTTAAAAACCTTTTGGATCGGCTAGAGCAAGATCTACTAATAGCTGTGTCATTTTTTTTTCTTTGGTTATCTTTAGTACTATTTTTTTTCCTTCTGCTTTTTATTTCTTATCTACATATACCGTATATTAACACTTCTTACCTTTACTTACCTTTCCAATATGGTAGATGCGAGTGATGATGGTTTTGAGAGGAAACGCCATCCGGGAAGGTGGCTCAGACAAATTCTGTCAATAATTCTAGTCGATCTAGGGGTAGTCGGCAATCTACTAGACTGGCATCTCCTAGCCAGAGCAGCCGAGGGAGTAGACCACAAGTCGACCCCTTTCCTTCGGTTGAGGCAGCTTTCGAGGAGGAGATAGGTGTTGGTGATGAGGTGCCAGGCTTTGGTGATTAGGTGACCGGCTACGGGAGAGCCTCCACCCGACACAGACAAACAGACTCTGAGTTAGGCAACTTGAAGGTACCAAACATTCCACCGCTGGGGGATCTTGCCTATTATCCTAGTGTATATTCTAGACAACATTTGCCCCATCCGTAGGTACACATAGCTTTCAGAGGGGCTGTTTATCAGGTCTTTGTGACCATGCAGCGAGCGGCTCCATCTTACCGTGCTTTCTTGGCTGAGATTAGGTTCGGGCCTTTCATGGGATTACAGGCTAACCGCCTGAACAGACATCTAGTGCTGGCGCTTATTAAGAGGTGGTTCGAAGAGACTGGAACTTTCCATTTTATTGGTTTTAAGCTAGGTCCCACCCTATTAGACTGGGCGATCGTCATAGGGCTTTCCTTCGTCGGTCAGCGAATCACCTTGCAGTCAGTCCGTAGAGAATGCATGCAATTTGCTAGACTTGCCCCCTCCTAAACGTTCTACTTTCCCAGTCTCCTTTCTCTTGTTGGGGTAGCATGACTGGTGTCTGGCATTTCTTTGTCTGATGAAGCTACGAGTACCTGTCTGTTCGTCGCTCTACTAGCTATTTTAGACCTAAATTAAAAAAAGCCAAATTCCTTGCAATGACGCATCTACAGCATGGTTCTTGCCGGCACACAACCAAAATCCTAGAACATCAACTGCAATATCAAGATTTGTCTTACCACCACAAAAAAATACCAAATTTTTGTTCTAATGTTAAAGAAAATGCTTATTGACAATGACAGCAAACAAGTACTAGAGAGGTCTAAGGAAGCGCCATGTAAGTTTACAGACAATTTGGGGTGAAGCTGGCAACATCTAAACATAGCCTTCAAAAATGTTATTGGCCAAAGCAGGACTAAGCCTGAAGGACTTTATTCTACATAGAAGCAGTAAAAATAACATATCCCTTCAAGTAATGTAATTTCGAAGGTCATTGGTAAAACATGGTGAAGTTCCAACATTCCTCTGGATGAAATCTGATAAAGTTCAAGCTTTCTATGGAATCAATTGGGAATTTTTCTTTTTTCGTCTTTTATATATTTTTTAGTGGGGCAAAATTCAAAGCTCTTTTTCATGGTACTGTAACAACTATTCACACATGAGAAAAGAAGAAGAAAAGAAAAAAGTAAAGCAAGTGTATAATATTGGCTTTATTGCACAAAACTATAGTCTTCTATGATATGAAAATTTTTAGTTCTAATTGGGTTATTTGCTGTCTCACTATCCATCCATTTGAACATCGTCATTCCACTCCCTCATTCCACCCAGATTCTCATGGAAATCTAGTTTCTCCACAATTGGGAAATCAATACAATTTGATATAACAGATCTTATTGTCACATTACTGAATTTTGACATTTCTTGACTTCATTAAATTTTAATCATAATCTAACTTGACAAAAACAGCTAAGTTTTTTTTGCAGTCCTTTGTCGCATAAATGTACCAAGTTTTTATCGCAGTCCTTTGTCAAGTTTTTTGTGATTTTAATTTGCTTTTGGTTTGATGTATGTTTTTTTTTCTTTTTTTTTTTTGTTAATCCTTTAATAGGTGAGATTTTGATATGCATATAGGTTGGATGAGAAAGCATTGAATGCTTTGATGAAAAAAAATTGGTTTTACTATGTTGCATCATCTATACACACTTAGTGAGTGAGACATAGTGAGTGAGACTCAAGCTTTCAAAAGAATAGGTGTTATCAGGTGCAGGAGTGAGAGTGACGACGAGGATGAGTAGTTCTCTCAGCAAATCCCTTTTGGTTTTTGCCCACTGTTACATACATGCACATTGTATCATCTTATATTACATTTCAAGTTCTGAGGGGCTTTCTGTGTGGTTAAGATCGAAAGTGAAGAGGAAGAAAATGGGAAAAAAAAGAGAAGAAAGGAAGAGAAGACTAGGTTCTGAGCAATGCGGATTAACTTTCACTTCTTCTTTGTATTTCTTATTCCACTTCTACTCTTCATGTTTTTTGGCAAACAATCTGGTAAATAAAAAAAATCATTAATGTGTAAGTTTTTCTTTTTTTATTCGTTTTTATGGTTTTAGAGCATCCTCCCATTAGAACTGGTCTATACTTTTTTTGATGCCTTTACTTTTATCCAACAGTTGTATCATGTACTCCTGTGGTGTAGCCTTTATTTTTTGATGCCTTCACTTTTGTGGTTCAAATTTTGAAATCAGATCTATATGCCTTCTCTCTCTCTCTCTCTCTCTCTCTCTCTCTCTCTCTCTCTCTCTCCCCCCCCCCCCTTGCCGTCTTCCTCCTCCATGGCAAAACTGCAACATAGCCACCATTTTTCTCCTTGCCTTCTTTATTCAGGAATGCATACTCTATATGGCAAAAAACAGTTCAAACCACTTCGTCCATCTCCAAGGAAAATCTAGCAGCATCTCCTTGTAATTCTCCACATACACTACGTAGATGAAGTGTATTGATATACACCACATCTAGTATGTATGCCGAAAATAACAGGAGCTGCCGCACAGAATAACCCTCAAAGATAAACAATCTGAAACGGTGAGTCACTAACTACCATAAAGACTTATGCATTCTCAAACTGTCCGAAACTGAATAATTCAATAACCATCTCATCAAAGCCGAATCTACAAACTCTAATGAGGATTCTTGAACGAGTCTAAGGTTATAAGCTTATATTTCAATTAACTCATGCAAGCATGAGGTAACCAATATATAAATATGTATGTATGTATGTATGCATGCACGCAAGAAATATCATAAACAATGTTAGGGCAAAAAAAAAAAACATTTCTTCTACTCATTTAGTAGAAGAAACATTGTCCTATTATTTTTTTGTCATTTTAATTTTTCTATTTTTCATAAGATAATACTCTTAGTTTTATTGGGACTACTAGTGGAGACGTGCTTTGCACGTGATATAGTTTATTAGGATTATCCATGTGACGTGCTATGTAAAAAGAATTGTGTCGCGTTTCTAGTCTTAATTATTAATAAAATCGTCTCATGTTTTGTTTGAATAATGTGAATAGATTAGTCACTTTTATATACTAAATTAAATGTTTTGAGAAAAATTAAAGATATAGTCTTGTATATAAAATAATATGAAGCCAATATTCCCTGGCATTATTGTCTTGATTCGGTCATATATATATTGTGATATCATTTGAAGTTTCTTTTTGCTCTCTTCAACTATTCATATGGATATCTCTTAATTACTCATTCTAGCACCTAATTTGTTTGTTGAAGAAAACACGATAATTGGCAAAATATTTATGTATATATATGTGTGTGTGTGTGTGTATGTGATTTGGGGGGTGTTGACGACATTAAAAGACATGTCCCTTTCCCTTTCCCTTCAAGTAGGGATTGTTTTATCCTCGTAGTTTGGAGTTGCTTAAATCCATATCAACGATATTCTATTTATTTAATCATCAATAATTTTTCTTAAAAAATTCTTTTATCCATTGATTAGTGAATCTTTTGTAGATCTGAAAGTTGGACAGTGTTTGAACTCATGTAACTAATTGAAATTTCCAATCCATTTAGAATGGATGATTTTTTTCAGGAACATAAATTGAACTTCATATAACTGATTGAACACAATTAAAATTGCTTTAATTCATAACAGTTTTCTAAGTTCTTGCTCCTCTAATAAGATAATACCATAACATCTTTTGTTGATAACTATTGAGGAATTACATAAACATGGGTTGCAAACAAATTATGCAGTTAATATTGGACTCATGAAAACTTCGATAATGTTTATTGGATTGTGTTGGTTTCTACAAGCAAAGAGTCCCTTTGCACTTAAGTCTTGTCAATTACAAAGTGACTAATTATCGAGTATTACATTTCTTTGAGAGCATATTAAAGACTAATAGTATGATTTACAGCTCTCATTCTAAACATCCTGAGGAACTTATTGTTGGCCTAAGAAGGCAACCCAAGAGGGGGGGTAAATTAGGTTTTATGGTATTTATATCAAATAATGCAACTAAAAACAGTTTATGTATTTTAACAATGATTAATCAAAGTATAAATCAAGCAAGTAAAGTATATATTGAAGTATATATCTATGCAAGCATGTATAGAGAGCAAATAAGCAAAACAGAGGTAAAAGAGAAGAGCACCAGATTATAGAGGTTCGGTCAACCTTGCCTACGTCCTCTCTTCTTTGAACCTTTCGAAGATATTCCACTATATAATACTCCTTACACAACTGCTGGTTTTGCCACAAGTGCCCAGCTCACTCTTACAAAAGCTTCTTCTCAAGCTTTCAAAATTCAAGAGATTTTGTCCAAACTTTTCTCAAACTTACAAGTGATTTTGTCTAAGCTTCACTCAAATTTACAAGTGTTTTTACCCAAGAACACTTAAACTTACAGGTTTACAAACCCACCCAAGTGAAATGAATAAAGGTTATACAATGGGTAACTCTCTTAATGAGTATATGAACAAATATAGCTCAAAGAATAACCTTAAACACTCAGCAAAATATGTGAATAGTACTGTTGTTATGCCCTAAGTAGTCCCATCACAAAATCCATGGCAATACATTCCCATTTTCACTCTACTATGGGTAAGGGTAACAGTAATCCCCCTGGTCGCTGATGCTCTACTTTAATTTGTTGACAGGTCAAACACTTCTCCACATACTTAACGGCATCATCCTTCATCCCCTTCTAATAGTACTGTTGTTTCAGGTCATGGTACATCTTGGTACTTTTTGGGTGTATGGTGAATTTTGACTTATGCGCTTCTACTAAAATCTTTTCTCTTAGGGTTGGGTCTCTAGCTATATACCATCTATCTTTGTATGGCAAACTTCCATGGAGCCTATTGCCCATCCCATCTCTCCATCTTTGTGTTATACTTATGCCTTGGTCACTAGTGCTTCATCATCGCTTTTCTGAGCTTCTATCGCTTGCTCTAACAGTGTAGGTTGAACTACAATGTTATACATATAAATTTGGGATTCTTGAGCATCTACATACAAATTGAAAAAAGTGATTTTGAAAATCTAAGATTTGACGTAGAAAATAGAGATTTTGGAAATCTATGTTTTGAAGAAAGATTGAAAATCATGTTTTAGGGGAGAAAATTAGGATTTCCTAGCTATGGCTCTTGGGTTTGACTTGAACTCCAAGAAAAATGAATTTTGGAAAATAAATCTTTTTGGAAAGAGAAATTTTTAGGAAAGAGATTTTTGGAAAGTAAAATTGAAAAGAGTTTTGGAAAGGAGATTTGCAAAGAGATTTGGGAGAGAGTTTAGAAAACAATGTTGGAAAGAGGATTTGAATGTGAACTTTTATAAGTCTTTAAAAATATTTCACTTTCCTAAAATAATTCTAACCATGGAGGGATTAGAACCACTCTAGGATTATGGTTTTGAAAACAATAAAGATTTAAAAATATGGACCATGAAAGTCACTTTAAATGTAACATTTTCCTAAAACAACCCTAACCACGGAAAGGCTAGAATCACCTTAGGATTGTGATTTTGAAAATAAGTTTGAAAAAAGAAGATTTAATGCCAGTTTTGAAAAAGATTTTTCGAGGCAAATTTTGAAAACAAGTTTAAAAGCGAGTTTTGGAGAGATGCATGATCATGATATGTGTAATACAAGTTGGGGTCGTGAATGTATAAGGTTAAAGGTTTCACCACATAATCAAGGAGGCCAAACTCACGTGATCTCCGATTAGATTAAGAGAAAGCCCCCGACACCGTGATTTTCAATAGCCTAATCCTACACAAAAACCGGGGAGTCCCTTGTTTCAAGCATACAAAAAAAGGAGGAAAAAGATAGGGGATTAAAATAGAAGAAAACCCAAATGGGTTAGGAGAGAGAAGAGAGAGTGGGGAATTGCGTAAACGTAAATAGGAAGCCTACCTTGTATCTTCTTTGTTTTGCTTACTTTATTTGTTTCGTTTTGCTTGCTCGCTTGATTTGTTTTACTTTGGTCTTCGGGAGCTTCCAAGTTGTAGCACTTTAAGTCTTCAATGGAGGCTTTGGAGGTTCGTATATGAGTGTATAAGAGTGTATATGAGCTAGGGTTTTGCATATAGAGGCTACGGTTTGGAGAACCTAAAGAGAGCTAGGCTTTGGAGGGGCTTCGAGCTCTGTATATCGCACAACAGAATTTTTGAACAGTGTTTGCGGACCCTTTTCACGTTAGAGGAGGTTCTATTTTTATAGACAGAAGAGTAAACTGGCACTTACTGTAGTGGCACCAAGCCAAAAATCCCACTGGCGCCACTAGGAGTGGTGCCAAGCCATTTTTTGGCTTGGCACCACTACTAGTGGATCCAACCATTTAGGAAATGGTTAAGGTCGGCAAGCAACGTATCTTCAGAAGATTTGGGCGCTTGTATTAGTTACTACCATGCAATATTTAGCCTGGTTTCAATAGAAGTGACTCCGAAAAATTCGAGAATATTTAAAAGGCCGGGAATGGCCCGGAGAGCCGAAAAGGGCCAGGAACCCTTAGAATAGTGTCTCGAGGGTAGTAGACTTGAAAAATAATGTCAGGATGCGTTGGAAGGGTTAACCGGGCCATTAGGGGCAAAACGGTCAATCAAGCTAGAAAGCTGTCGAAATGGACTTGGAATGTCCCGGAAGAAGGCTTGAGGCTTGGAAACATTAGCTAGAATGTTCCAGGAGGTTGCTGATTTGATACCCAAAGCCGGCATGGTTGAAAAAGGCAACCGGCCTACTAGGGGCAAAACGGTCATTTTGCATTGGGCTTGCTGGAATTGATTCAAAATGATCCAGAAATATATTGGAAGGCTAGGGATACTATTAGAAGCATCCCTAGGAGGTTACCGATTTGATACCTAGAGCCGGTGTGGTTCCCCGGGCGCTCGGCTATCTAGGGGCAAAATGGTTATTTTGACCGGAGGGTCTCAGAATTGGCCTGAAACTAACTGGAAGGCACCTAATCATGTCGGATTATCTTTAGGACAATCTGGGAAGGGTGGACTTACCGCTTTGAGGACTTAGGTACTTTTTCGAAAAAGCGTGTCAAAAAGCCCTGAGGGCAGTTTGGTCATTTTTTACCGGAGTGGGCTAGCAGGCACAGGTATTGACCTAAGTTTTGAGTGCTTCCGTCACTCTGACAGTTTGTGACGAGTTGGTTTCCAAAGGTACCCCGTCCCTTGGTAAACGTATCATGGCCAAGAGGCGAGTTCAGTTCCGTGACATAGGGGGTTTATTGGCAATTCCCGATGTCGACCTGTTTGCGAGTGTTTTAGCCACTCTAATGGTTGCGAAGTTTGTGAGTACTTTCGTTACTCTAATGGGTTGTGATCATTTCAGAGACTGCCTGATCTCTAGAAGCTGTTAAGTGGACTTATCGCCTTATGAATCAACTTTCTTAAAAAGGCGTGCCGAAACGAACATTCTTCATTGGCGGGCTAGCAGGCACTAAAGGTTAACCGTTCTACCATCTTGGGGACTTGAGGTCTCATCTCGGTCGATGGGTTTGAAGAGACTTACCGTTCTGAAAATTTTCTTAAAAAAATGCTAAACTGGATTGTAACACCCGTAATTTTCTTTGACTGAATTACCCCTAACGGGACCGATTAAGGTATGACCATAGGATTGCAAGTCAGAAACAAGGCCTTTTTGAACCCAACCCTGTTCATATGTCGAAACTCGAGTCCCCGAAAAATAAATAAAAAAAATAATAAAATAAAAAAATATATATATATATATATATAATAATAATAAAGGGTTCAAAAATTCTTCACCCAACAATTCGCACCAAAACGGCACCTTAACTTTGAACGGAGATTTCTCCCTCATCTTCCGTCAGATTTCGGCGAATTATATGTCTAAAAATATCGCCTTTTCAAGCCCGACGCCTTAGTAATCTCAGAACTCCATTCCGAAGAGTTTCGGTTCGCCGAAAAGCCCCCGCAAGCTGCTGCACCTGGAAATTCGCTCCCGAATCTCCCGTAACTTCAATTCGAGCTTTCTCGCTCACCCGGTGTCGGAATTGTACGAAATTGGAGCCTAAAATTATTAATTTTTCAAGGGCTTTCTACTTAAGATATTGAGTCAGGCATTTGATGAAAAAAAATTAGAGCCTTGAATTTAGTCGCTTTGAACTCGTACGTTTTTACGAAACTACCCCCCCCCACCCCACCAATTTACATGGCCATCCTTACTTAATGCCACATGTAGCACATAAATAGGAGTATATATATAAGCATGCATGCATGCATACACTACCTAAGCAGAAATACCGCCCATACATGTGTATAGACTTACCTATCCAAGCTGTCAATTATAGATAAGAATACAACTTAGGATTTAACCTCTAAAACGCACACACACACACACACACGTAGCACAAGGTCGTCAAATCCATGCTGCAACCGACCTTGGCAACCTATAGAAACTAAGAACGAGAGAGAGAGTGAAAGACGCTGGGAGACTCAAGAGAGAAACCGAGAGAAAGAGAGAGAGAGTCCACTTCTGTTGCCCAAAACCCACAACACCTATATATGCACCCTCCCCTTCCCTCATTCAGGGTGCGAAAGAAGTTAAGAGAGGAAGCTGTAGAGAGAGAGAGAGAAAGAAACCGAGAGAAAGAAGAAAAGGAAAACGGCGAAGAATCGGGCTGAGGCTGTGGCATTTGAAAGACAGGTAAAGAACCCATCATCACCACCCCATAAGCTCCCTAAACCCAGCAACCTTGACCCCGAAGCTCCACCACAACAGCCGAGAATCTAGAGTGAGAAGGAGACCGAAAAATACATTACCCAACCCACTCCGGCCAACCCAGGAACCGAGGGCTGTCAGAGGAGTTTGGGACTTCTTGGGGACTCCTTCTGGGTGTCCTAGAGAGGTCCACGACCTCTATGCATGCACCAAAGTCTTCTGCAAAGCCGAAACCGCCGGAAAAGGTTCGAAAAATCATAACTCCGGCCACCGGCCACCTTTGCCAACCGGATCACTTGGGGAAGAAGCGTCTTTGGGCAAGGAACAAAAGTCATGAAGGAACCATGGCCGAATTATCACGGGAAGATGGCCAAAAACGCTGTTGCAGGTCGGTAACCCTAGGGTTCCGCCATGCAAACGGCGTTTCGGGCCATTCCGGCCACCTCCGACCATCTCCGGCCAAGCTCCGACCATAGATGTGTGACCCAGGTCCTTGCCAATCTCTGGGTCACACATGCATGGCCAGGGGGTGCGGGGAATGGCCGGAAAATGAAGCAAAACCGCTGCCAGTCGCACGGGAGGAAGAAGAAGGCCAAGCCTTCCACCCCCACGCGCTACTGGTGGCGCGTGCAGGCGCGTGTGGAGTCCGATGAAGCTGAAATTTTTATGGTAGCTATTAAATTACTTCAAGAGGCTCCCATAAAAATTTCAGGTCAATCGAAGACCTATGTGAATTTCCATGGTTTATTTACGATTTAAAGGATAAAAATTTACAGAAAATAAATTATAAGTAGAAAAATTTTGAAAAAATTACCGGGATACCCCTAGATATTCGGGGAACCCAAAAATGGGAGAGTGGCCTTAATATCCCCTCAAAATGAAAATTTTCAGAATCTCTCTACTTTGAAACACCGGCAGTTTTGGTTCCTAGCTCGGCGACGTATATCTCCCTAAGGGAGAAGTTTGAACCTTCCACCTCATTTTAATTATGCCATCTCTGAGTTAACTTACCCTCCCCATTTAACTACGCCTAAACGAGATTTTTATTTAGCTAATTATAGACTAAGCCGGATGTTCTTCCTTCTTTTTACAGAAAATACCGAACCCTCTTGAATTCCGGAAAGATACTAAGGGTAGGAATCTATACATTTCCTTAAGATTCATGCTTACATCTTTTCTCTATTAAATGATTTGCATATTATCATGTTTTATGCTTTCCGGTCAATTTATCTTCTATTCTAATTGTCTTTTATTCATTAACTGCAAAATATAGCATTTTTGCTTGTATGACTACATCATTGAGGAGGTATAAGGGTGGTACAACCAGAACGGAAAAGACCCCGAATTTTATATCATAGGTGTACCAGACTGGCTTGATATTTGGGGCTATCATGGGTCGGTATCACTGGCTTGATATCGGGCTAGATGATCATGGATGGGCCCCACTGAACTTGATGATGGAGGATGAATCTTGGGTGGACCCCATTGGCTTGAATTGGCCCTGGCAGGACATACCTGCAAGGCTCCGGATATTGATGAAAAGAAAAAAAGAAAAAGAAAAAGAGAAGTTTCAAGGGTCATATGCATGCCATGACATTCTTTTATTGGGTTATCTTTTATCCTGCATCTTATAGAAATCTTAGATCTCCTACTGGGCTTTACCGCTCATTCCTATCTTATGGGACATTTTCAGGGATAGAGACACCCAACTGATTTCCAAGGAAATGAGCATACGAGAGCAAGTTCTCCTGTTATCTTACGTCTTTTAAATTCTTGAGTTAGTTTATGCTGGACTGTAACATTATGAGACTTACACTAGTTTTACGTCCTTGATGTAATATTTCTGGACCATCTATGCTATATTCCTAATTATGTTATTTTGTTAGAATCATAAACCCCATTGCCTACTTTCAAATCCAACCTTAGACCATTATCACTATCGCGACCTAGTGAGATTTGAGTCGGGTCGTGACATGGATGATCTTACCGTCTGAGGGATCAACTTTCTCGAAAGATGTGCCGAACTTAATTTGAACTGGAACTAGACTAGAATTATATTTTTATCTTGGAATTAAGATTGAAATAGGGACTTACCGTCTTTGAAAAGACATGCCTATTGGAATTGGACCGGACAATGCCCTAAGGACATTTTGGTCATCTTGCCTCTACTTGGGTGCAATAGGCCCGCGAAGCGATTTATTGACTGGATTATGTTTGGAAAATTGGTTTGAACTGGAATATATCTATATTGACTTAACTCAACTCTGGACAGACTGGAGGCTACCGAGAGGACAAAAATGGGGTGCTTACAGTCCTTATTAAGTTATTCTAGGCCATATTGTATCTTATTTATTGGAATATTCTGACATACAACAATCATTATTACCTAGACCAACACAAACAAGTAAGAGTGCATAAACAAAAGGAAAAGCAGGTTTTCATTCCTTATGGTCAGATCATACATTTATGTTTTACTCATGTAGTACAAAAAGGCTATAGGTCTACCTACCTATCCCGTTAGCTAATACATGTCAGTGCAAAACAAAAATCATGTACTCCCCACCCACACAATGTATGACCCACCTATCTACCCTACTAAGACTAGAAGTCTCACTCAGAGTCCTCCCCAAAAGTGGCTTCAAATGGAGAGGTAAGAGCATCATCTAGGTCCTCGTCTGGGTCCTCCTCACTGTGCTCCTCCATCGACTCTAGCTCCTCATCCTCTAAGGGGTCCTCCTCATTTGAAGAGATAGTTGGTGGTGTTGGCACCAGGGTAGGTGCAAGTGTAGGTACAGGTGCAGGTACTAGCCCTATCAGTGCTATGGGGCCATCTCGTTACCATGTAAAACATCTGGGATATGTCCTCTCTCAACTAGTCCCTAGACTAAGTCATTATAGCGAGTCGAGGACTATATCATATCACGTGTCATCATTGCTACCCTCTCATATGCGTACAACCTATGTTGCACATGCCTCGACGATCTCTGCTTGGGCTAGAGCACGAGCCCATTCTCAGATGAGGTCCTCCTTCCTTGCATCTAACTCTCCAATGACTTCGTACCTCTCAACAAACACTTTAACCCATGGGTTATAATTACTGTTGTTCATATTGCCTGTTGGGGAAGTTTCCTATTAACGCTACGCGTAGGGGAAATAATCTGTGTAATGACAAATGCATGCAACGTAAACCTATAATGACACCATTCTATCCCAACTAAATTTTCTAGTCCCATTTAAGACCTAATAGCAAGCTCTGATACCAACTTGTCGTGCCCTAAATTTCCCATGTCTGGGGATTTCTAGGTGGTGCAACATAAACCACTCATTAACCCCACATTGGCAACGTTGACACCCCTAATAAGGGACCAACAAGAGGTCAAAGTGCTATAATCTAAATAATTCAAATTAAGTCTCTAAAATAAATCTCACAACATAATAAAATCCACACATCATCACAATATCTCATTACAGTCATCTAGTGTCTATGCACTACTTAAACAAACATCTAGATAGTTTTGAAGTCCTGTTAAACTCAAGAGAAGACATCAAAACATAAATGAAGACTTGTTCATGGAGGTTTCACTAGCGACCTATCTCTAGATCCAACTTAGGTCCCCATGACCCTACCGTTGTTCCTATTGCATTTATTGCCACATCGTCTAAAATGTTACCCATAAAATGGTGTGAGCTGTAAAGCCTAACAATAGAGTACTATCCAATAAACAATAAGTTTAGGTTTTCAATAAAGCAATATTAACGTGTTTTTGAGATAGTGGATAAAAGCATTTATTTTAAAATCAGGACAAGTGCTGATTTTGAAAAATTACATAGTATGCTCAAATCTCTAGCACATGTCATGTAAAACTTATAAAGTCATGTTATCTCGATAAGTAGTTATTCATTTAATTCTTATGCTCGTGGCACCACCTTATCTCCCCTTCTTACATACCAATTCTTAAACAGGGTAGCACGGTCTTTTAACCCCATTTAAGGTCTGGGCCAGGACCAAGCCTGCATCAGTCTGGACTTAGAACCAAATTCACATAGGTCTGGACCTACGACCGAGTCCGCATTGGTCTAGACTCTAGACCATCAACTCTCATTTTATCTTCTTAATCCAGTATTTCAGTATCAATGACATGATAGTTTATTCAGCTATCTCGTGTAAAAATAAATATGCTAGTAGTGTGGAAACAAGGCGAAATATGCCTTTCAATTCAAAACGTAATTTTAGCACAAAGTACATATATCAATGAGAAATAATCATAGTGCGATTATTGGATTGGTACTCCCTACCTAATAGTCCAAGTTGACTTAGGTATGCTTCTTGGGATCTTCTCAGTTTCTGTGCAAATTTGTCAAACACAACTGTTGGTTAACATCGACCTAAGTATCTCATTGTTTAGTATAAGACTCCCTAAGGACCTTAAGTTGACTCGTCAAACGTGTAAAGCGACCAAAATTAAGGTTGTTTGTCCTAACAGTTATAATTCCTACTGCACTTCGGCTTAAAAAAATCTTATAATATTTGAAAAAGTATTAAAATTTTTAAAATGTTATAATCATGAAATTTTTGGTGTCTAAAAATTATTAAAACAGTTTCGTGTAATTTTTTTAATATTAAAATAATTTATTTGCCTTTATTAACTTCGCAATTATCTTTGAAATTCTAATAATTATAGAAAAAAAATATAATAATAGGCAAAATAGTTCTAAATATTCTCTAAGTACTGTAAATAGGTACCACAACCCTCCATTGCCAATAATTTAAATTTTAGCATTTTCGAAGATAGGATAAGGCTTACTTTTCCTTTAAAAATCTAATTTAATTTGTAAATACTTAGAAAATTTAAAATTCAACATATAGAGTGCTAATAGTGGTACTGGAAGCTCCCACAAATTTTTCAAAATTTTTTATGTTTATTTAATATTTATTTCAAAATATTACACTTTAAAATATATGAAAAATAGTTACGGCAATTGAAAATTTTCTTTGAAAATTTTTATTTTTAATCTATTCTATTTTAAAAAAAATTTTAACCCAAAAATGTGTGTCACATGCCTCCCATGCACCAAACCTGTACTGTTCATCTTTTTCCTTGAGTCATTTTTGGCCAAATCTAACCTTGTTTGTATTTTGGCCATCCTTATTTTTGAACCATTTTGAGTGATTCGTGATTTGAAATCTTGTAACTCGAAGCGACCTACAACTTTCATGTTTTAAGTTTTTCAAATGACCTCCAAAATAGCCTCTAGGTCTTGTGGGTCTGTCCAAACTTTTGAGATAAACCTGTAACTGAAAATTTCTCCATTTGTTTCCATTTCTAGAGCTACCTAAGAGCCATGCATGGCTTCTAGACATCTTATATTAACCTCCCCTTGCCTCATTTACATTAAACCGAAAGAAGAACTTATCATTTCATGCATGTAATCGGTAAATGCTATATTTGTAAAAATGACTCCCCATTTCATTTTGAGAGCACCTAGGCCTCAAAGATTGAGTTCTAGAGCTGAAAATACTCCCCTAAACAGCCCCTATATGGTTGGGAAGGATGGGTAGGTCGGGTTTCTATGTTTAATGGGTTTGAAACATTTTTTATGCCCCGCTGGAAACCATGGTTTCCGGCCATGATTTCAGCCACTAAGCTGTACATTCGGTAGGTATAACAGAACTATGAGAGCTTCTTGGGCTTACCTATGGTTGCTTGATCTTCTCTTTCTTCTTCTCTTCCTCTTCCCACCCTTGGCTGAGTAGCCCTTTCTCTTCCTCCTCCTCTCTCTTTTCTCTCTTCTTCCTCCTCACTATTCTCTCTTGTCTTAGGCTATATCTTCTCTAAAATGGCAGTACTCCCTTTTAGGACAGTTGACTTCCTATATCTTCGTGGGTTTCTACTAATATTTGGTGTAAGAAAGGTGACCAATCCCTCTCTCTCTCTCTCTCTCTCTCTCTCTCTCTATACATATCTATCTACTTCACAGTTGCCACCCCCTCCCTTTTCTAGATTGCTCTCTTATGAGAAGACTACATCATGAGAGTCCTTGCATGCTAGCATGCTTCTAGGACATCACAACATTGTGCCAAGTGTCCACCATGCATACCTCCACTCCCCCACTACTCTACTACTCTATATATATGTGTACATGACTTATATCTATATATCTATATATCTATATATAGAGGTTTATATGATGCAAGATGACTTGTCTATAGTCATTTATGTACCTACTATCTTAAACTAGTTTACCATAATTAAGTCAAATAAGTACTATTATAAAAAATAAAAAAAATTCAGACCAACCAAATCAAAGGAAGAAAAAAAAATGAAATGAAATTTTAGGGTTTTACATGATTGGTTGTTTACTTTACTTAACCATAAGTTATGTGAGTATATGTATGCTAAATTTCATGCTAATCCTAAATAATCATACATTATGGCTGTTAAGAGTATTGGGCATGTGTAATTCCTTCACTTGATTAATTTTGATAATATATATATGTTAATTTTGATAATATATATAATATATATATATATATATATTGAATTGTTCGTTTAAATGTTATGTATATGCTTATTTGCCTGCTGATTTAATTTCATATAATTTAGAGACATATAATTGCATTTCATGAGTACAGGGGTTAACACATTTTATAAGAGTTGACAGTTGTTCTTTTCAAAAATGGGAAAAATGGTCTCTAAAGTTTCGTGTGTTAACACCTGGTTTGATGAAAAGAGGTAGAAATGTTTTTCATAAGCTCAATGTGTCAATACCTATAACAAGTGTCGACACCTTTGCATACATTATACATACATTTTGCATAGATTTTAATTCTTGTTGTCAACCGATCTTCATCAGTTGCATTCCCAAACACCAATAATAACTTTTCCCTCTCATTTTACCTATTCAAATCTATTATATTAACCATTATCTACCCCAAACTCTTACAAAGAGGAAAGAGGTTAAGGAAAAAGCTTTGAAGAAGGAAACAAACAAATCTGGTACACAAGAAATGAGAAGCAAGAAGAGAAAAGAGAATGTTCAATCCTCCCAAATGTCAAAGAAATATTGTTGAAAAAGAAGAGAGTGATTGGCTGGAAATGAATTTATATTTTGAAAAGATTTCTACAAAGGAAAGTCACTTTGGCAACATACATATTGATCAATATGGCTGAAACTAAGAGATCTTGCTTGCCCCATGAAAGGAAGTAAAGAATAAGGTGATGTCAAATACTGATGAGTATAATCAGTCTACTATGAAGAGAATGGGATATCAGTTGAATGAAGAAATAAAATTGGATATTATTCTGAGGGGGAAGATACTCCCATCAGGAGTGAAACATCTGAAGTAAAAGAAGAGTCTCTAAAAGTTGCAAAGCAAAATACTTTCCATTACAACTTTTGGGATCATAAGGCTTATGATTGTGGAGAGCAATGTCATGAGAATGAATAAAAAGGTTGTGGATATAAGCAACAAGGTCAAACAAGAAATTGTAAGAGCATTGCTATGAGCTACACTCTAGCAAAACAAGAAGGAACTCAAGTACCAATTCGACTGAAGAAGAAGACAACACTTCATTCTTAAATAGTGAGAAGGTTATACTTGATGATGAGCTACCTACTGAAGTTCAACCTACCATTCCCACTCAAATCTCTCAAGCTTCTTCTGCCAAAACATCCCAAAAACATTAACTTTCAAAGTCTTCAAAGATCCAATTGATATGACTAAATCCCCATTTGCATGATTTGTATTAATGTTACATTTTTGCATTTAAATTTGCTAAGTACGTGGGTTGTGATCATAAAGACAATTTATTTTGGTTTGCAATATATTATGAATGTTGAATGACTATCATTCGTTTTGGATATTTTGCATGCTAGTATATGTTTGGATGCTTATCATTCTTCTTAATTTTGATGGATTAAATGTCTTATTTGTTGGTTTAACTCCTAATAACAATTATTCTATATGTTAATATTTTTTTGCTATTGTATCTATCTTACAATACAATTTATATGTCTTTTTGATGGATTGATAAAAAGGGAAAGAAGTACAGAAGAATGCAAAGTATATTTATATGTCAATATAAGGGAAGATGTATTTGTTTACATGAAAAAGAGGGAGAAAAGTATGGAACTTCTAAAGTATTGATTACATGAGAAAGGGGAAGAAAATTCAAAATTCCTGATTGGCATTATTTATTGAGAATTTATTATTATTGCACATTGTTTTTCCTTTAGATTAAGAGGAAGTAATTTATTTTGATTTTATGCTTACATTGCTTATATTTTTATCGTCATCAAAAATGAAAAAATTGTTAACTCCATGCCTTGATTTTGATAATAACAAAACATTATATTGTTTTACTAATGAATTTAGTTTATGTGAAGAAATTTATTTCTTATTTTCATCTCATTCCTTGTTTAAAATAATGATCATAAGAAGGTGTTTTGAAGTTTAAAGTATGGTAGCTTGACAAAATGAAATTGAATGTGTTCATTGAATGATTGGTTAACCTCCAAGAAGATCAAAATACTGAAAGCAATCAACAAGCTTTAGAAGAAAAGCCTTGCATGCTTATCATGGTGGACTAAAGAAATTGAAGATTGATAGATAACTAATTCAAAGAATCATTGGGTCAAGTTTATCTTGATATATTGAAGTTGTTTTACTTGTCCAATGATATTTGAATGAGTTTTTGAAGACTTGAAGTAATAAAAGCCTTAGTGAATCAATTGAAGAAGCTACTAAAGTAGTTGAAGTAAGTTGGATAAGTTAAAGAAGAAGCATGAAGAAATAGAGGTATTGACACCTCTCATAGGAGCTGACACCTTTTGGACTTGTGGCCTTAAAGAACTGATCTTGAAACTAACAAGTGCTAACACCTACTTCAGAGGTGTTGACACTTAGATTTAGAAAGGTCAAAAAAGAGAATTAAAACAGCAAGTGTTGACACCCATTATAAGAGTCAACACTTGGATGGCAAAAAGAAGGGAACTGAAACGGCAAGTGTTGAAACCTACTTCAGAGGTGTTGACACTTAGATTCTGCGAGGGTAGAAAAGAAAGTTGAAGCACAAAGTGTCGACGCTCATTATAAGAGTTGACGCTTGGACAGAAAAGAGAAGATAATTAAAGCAGTAAATGTTGACACCTATTGTAAGAGTCGATGCCTAAAAAGAAATTTGGACAGTAACAGTAACTTTTTTAAACATTCTGCAGCACTTAGTTCGCATTAAATGCACTCCCTCCACTCTCTAACGGTTAGATATGATACAAGGCTATAAATACAAGATCTCTAAAGCATTTATACTGTAAGACACAAGATCATATAGACCATACATCAAATTCAAAGAGATACTCTACACTTCACTTATATATTCTTCTTGTTCCTCATTTGTGAGGATTTTTATTAAGCTGTAGCTTGCACATTTACTGTTTATGAGAGTACCTTTTGTACTAAACTCCTTCATCACTCTTGGGTTGGGTTGAAACCTATAAGTTTGAATGTTTTTGGGCAAAAATACTTTATAAGCTTTAGTGAATCTTGGACAAAATTACTTAAGTTTTTAAGAGTTTGGTGTCAAGTCTTATAAAAAGTGAGTTGACACTTAGAGAAACAGCAAGATGTGTAAAGACTTTTACATAGTAGAGGATCCTCTTAAAGGTATCAAGGAAGAAAGGACGTAGGCAAAAGGAAAGCTAAACCTCTATAAAGTCTATGTGTCTATTCCTGCTCTGTTTTAAAATTTTTGCATTACATTGACTGGCTTGCATTTATATCATGCCTTGATTTATTGTTTTATTCATTTTTATATTTTGCATATTGGTTTTATTGCCTTAATTTTTGAAAACCCAATTCACCCCTCCCCCCCAGGGTTATTGTTTCGGGCCAACATAAACCTAGTCCAATAATTTACAACAATGATGTCACTAAGGAGGCGATTTCTTTCATCATATCAATAATTAGAGACAACAAGCATGCTATGAGTGAACAATATATAAAGATCCGGTGGCAAAGGAATATTTGGGTAGCTGTTTATGCTTGTAAGTAGGGAGAAAATAGGAGATCCCTAATGTGAAAATTTTCACTAGTGGCTGATACTATAATGCAGGAATAGGAACTTGCACAGATGAAAAATAAGAAAAATTATGGTTGCTAAAGATGAAAATTTTATAGAGGAGTAGGATACGGGAAGGAAGAACAAGTCATCTACTTGTCTAATCCATTGAAACCATTGTTCCACACTGGCATTTGCAGTTGTTCATGCATCTATATTGTCATATTTCTTTTCCTAGGTAACTACTTACTTTCTATTTATGAAGGTTGAAAAATTGTGGAGGCGCATAAACCACTAATTCAAAACAAAGTACAGTCCAATCAACAATCTTGATACACAGGCTCAAGTACGCGTATACCAAACTACTCTTACCATTTGGGTCCCAACACCCAAGCACATTTATTAGCCTCTTTTCTCGTGGAGTCGTTTCATTTTCACTTCCAAAGCTCAGGCTCTATTATGGAGGAGAGAAAACCATGTTCACCTAGTTCATCAAAAGACACAGAAAATGAAGCCTTAGCAAAAACATGGCTACCCATTGGGGTACTTACTGAAGCAAAAAAAAAAAAATTTCTTTGCTATATCAAGCACATCACTGCTCATATGACAAATCAACTAACTTATCACTTTCTATTAATAAAAATAATTGCTTTATGCAATGTATTTTTTACATTGCTTTGATGTGCAAATATAAATAGATTGCCTTACTTTTGATCCTATGTTATGTTTCATAGATTACATAGATGGCACCCGGTAAGGGGACAACAACCTCCACAGGATCCCGCCAATGGACACCGTCTCCATTGGCATGTTGTCCCAGTGTCAATGAGTTGTACAGAATTATAGAATGTTTTTTCATTTAATTTATGATATTTATATATATGTTGTATATTAACACGCTATTGTCTAGCAAGTTCATCTTGCAGAGTTTTATATGGTGTAATGATAGGGAAGCATATTGCCCGCCAAGGTGGCTAACGAGTTAGGAGTCCAGATGAGGCTTGCTACCTACTACCAGGAGTTACTTGGTGGGTTGAAATTAAACGTGCAATTAGGGCGACTATTGTGTAGGTTGCTCGGGTAATTGTATTCAATATTCATTTATTTATGTGTTAATTAATGTAGTACTGTTATTAACATCATAATTGCATTTACTATGTTTGTAGGACAAGTTTGAGATGAGGTAGTATGATGAGAGTGTAGATGTCCAGGAGATCATGGCCAAAAATGTGCTTTTACAAGAATTGGAAAAGCAAAATGAAGATGCAATTCCTCAAGTTGCTAGAGGCACAGTGTTCACCACTATAGCTAGCCGGGGAGAGGCAAGAGAATTGGACATGCATGATTGACCATGTACGGCAATATGAAACTCATTAGGCAGGAAAATTGGAAATACATTTTGTTTGAATATTTTTTTTTTCTTGAGTTATAATATTTCGTTATAGGTGGAGATTTGTATATGCTTTATTTTAATATATGGTATTAATTTCGAACTTCTATTTAACATTATTTATTTATAAATGGTTAGCAGAATGAGAATGAGGTATATCTTGATGACTTCACAAATTGTGATTGAAAAGAAGAATCATGTTCAATGTATTTTTAGGGATTTTTAAAATAACGCAAAATTCACTTTTTGTGATGAAATATATAATTAGTTGTTAATCGGCTTGAACACTTTTGCGACAAAGGCGTTTAGCTTCCAAAAGGCCTTTTTTAGCAACGAATATTTTTGCCGCTACTAGTTAAGGTTTTGCAACGAAGTTGTGTTCTTGCAAATTAGGTATTTGGCGACAACTATTTCTCATCATCACACAAAGTATAAAGTTTTTTTGGACGCTTGATTTTGCTACTAAAAGTTATTTTTAACAACCAAATTTTAAATTGTCACAAAAAACTTTCTGTGCCAAGGGTTTGGTGATGAGCTAACAATGAAATGATATTAGTTCCTAATTAGTTTTGGCAATGACATTCTTACTTTTAGCAATGATATTTTTGGTTGCAAAAGGTGACTTTTCTTGTAGTGCTCGTTGCTTTATTATTTGCTTACTTCTATACCACACCACAGGTACGTATGTTGGCATTTGTGAGGCATTCCTTGGCTGGCTTGCAAGTACGTATGTTGGCATTTGTGATGTATTCCTTGGTTGGCTGGCATAGTGCCGTCCAAGACAAGCACTGCATGTAGGGGCAAACCCAACAAGGGTTCAATGGGGATAGTTGCCCCTAGTGAATTGGCTACTTTCACTACTTTAAAAAAAAATTATGTGTATTTATTTGATCATTGGTTATAAATACATGTTTTACCCCACTGAATTTATCAATACTTACATTTGCTTTCCTTTGAATTTACTAAAAACTATATTTATCCTTGCTGAATATCACTAAAATTGTAGTAAAAAATATATGCATCTCCTTAAACCTTTATTATTTGGCCAAATAAACAACAAAATCCCAATTAACCATGTATTCATAGGCTCTTGGTTATCTAAATTTCAAAATTCCTTCTCAAAATTGTGAACTCTTTTCCAGCCAAATTTAGATTTAATTTTTTATATAATTTTTGTGTATGACTTTCATACCTAGGCAATGCCTTTTTCAACCTCATTAATATGATTCTCTCTTTATTTATTAAAAGAAATACATGTCAATTAAAAAAAATTGTGTATGATGCTTTGTAAATTTTGCCTCCATTGAACAACAATCCTAGATCTGCCCCTGACCGCATGGCTTTTAACACTAGAGAAAAGTGTTGGTCCATGACACCTATGCTGCTATGCATGGTCATCACCACGCCACGAGAGAAGAGTACTGTAACCTAAAGTTCTTCCAAATAAAGAATGTATGTGGTTCAAATAAACATTGCATTTTTTATAAACCTGAGCAGATTTCCGACGAACCAATGTCCATGAGATCCTGGAGTGGACTCCTATTTAGCAGTAATGCATACAAGGGAGGTCCCATTTTTGTTAGTTTTACGGTGGTTCTGTTTTGTTGGGGTTTGGAAGTCCTAGGGTTGATTGGTTTTGGTTGACAATAGAAGAGACAAAGCTGGAATATTCTTCAAGCAAGTGGGGGCTTTCATAGCCAAATGACAGGCAGATTTATGCTTTTCGTATGGAGATTCCTTAGGATTTCAAATGAAATTATAACAATGCAGTAAAGTTAGATTTTTACAATGTTTCTGTGACTATTATGCCCCTCTTCACATGGTTTTATTTTTCTTTTCTTTTCAAGGTTTAGGAAGTAAATCGAGTTATTTGTGCGTTCATTTATTTTCTGAAGTAAAAGACTAATCAATTTCCATGGGCTAGAAGAGAGCAATTCTGCTACTTCCTCTTTCCTCTTTGAGAGATGCCGGCCCAAGTTCAAAGGGATTTATACAGACATTCTAGTTATCTAGTAAAAACTAGTCCAACTAGAAACAAATTGAATTTTGTATAGTAATAGTCACTGGCTCAATGTTTCGAAGCACTACATATTATACATACCCTGTATTCAAAACTATAGTAAAAGCTCTAATGTCTATGCTTGTTTTTAGATTTAATTTAACAAATTATTCTAATTTCTTAATGGTTTCTCCACTTTTGGTTAACGATAACATTAACAAATAAATGTTTTTGTCTCCTGGGAATTCATGATAGAAAGAAGAAGAAAGAAAAGAAAAAACCGCAAAATAAAGCAAGATAATAGGGTTTCTGATCGAAGAGAAATAAGAATGCCAACCTTTCGATAGAGTTTGAAATGGTGGCTCGAAGTACAAAGTATCGAAACCGACGAAAGAGAGAAAGTAGAGCATGTGTAAATTGAAACTGGATACTGGCAATTTGTACCATCAAGGTATTCTTTCTACAAATTAGCAATTTGTATAAAATATCTATTACAATGCAGAGAACGTCAGAAAAAGAAAATTGGAAAACACAACATGGTTAAATTTGAGAATGAGAATGAGAATGAGGAAGAGGAGAGAGAAAGAAAGCCTAACTGGTTGGGGTTCTGTTTCTCTGGGCAGAGATTAGTGATGGGTGGCTGCAGATGGCTTACGGCGGCACCTGAAGACTGAGTGATGGGCCACGAGCCTATGATGGCAACTGGAGATTGACTAGAGGGGGTAAAGAATGAGAGGGAAAGGTATTGAGTTGTGTTCATATTGCGGCCAGCCTCAAATCTAGCTCTAGCCAGTGAAAATACGCCTTGTAAATTTACACGTCTATAAATACATTCTCAATACTATTTTTACGACAATCCAGAATCACGCCTTAAAAACCCTAGTAAAAATTTTAAAATATTTCTTTGGTCTAGTTCATTAATTTATTATCAATCCCAGCGGATACGAAAGAGACTCTCACTCGGGATTTAAACCTAAGAGCAACTCCAACTCAACTTTTTATTTTAATTAGTCAAAATATAATATAATATTACAATCTCTATTTTGGAAAGTCATTTTTAAAAAGTAACTCCAACACTACTCTTTATTTTAACTAACCACTCCAACTAACTATCATATTTTCAAAAAAATAATATTACTTAACATGTCATGTCATTATCATGATTGTGACATGGAATGATAACGAGACATGCCATGTCATCATAATTTAAAAGTTAAAAAGTTTTTTAAAATAAAAACTACATTTTTTAAACGAACTAACAAATTTAAAAAATAAAACAAGCAAATTCCAAAGTAGCAGTGCTTTCTATAGTCTTGTAAATGTTATGGATTCAGTACACCTGAATGCTATCACCCCGAGGATGTTTTAGAGCTCTATTATCAGGAACGTTCACAACCTGATCAAGAAGAAGATTTACTCTAAAATAACTAACATTTACCCACAAAAAAAAAAAAATTACATCTCTAACATTCATCACCATCTCACTGATCAAAACGCACAAAAAATTACATAAACAATAATTATATCTTTTTCCCGAGAATTTCCATTTGGCGGTGACTAATATATTCAGCTAGCAATGGAGACATCCCACTTGTATTCATTGACATTATCCTTTCTTCCTCTTTCAACTGTTCCATTTGTATCCATTCTTTTTCTTGAGCAAGTCTTTTTTGTTATTGAATATTGGATCTTTCAACCCATTCTATTTTTCTCTCGTTCATTATCTTTTTTTCTCCTTTCATCTCTTCCAATAACTCCACAAAAGGTGAATTCATATCATCATTTCCACAATCTTTGGTCTTTCATTTATTTAGTCGATCCTTCTCTCCAACTTCACATAGTTATCATGTGAGGCAATGTCATCCCCTAGATTTACCGATTCTAGTGTAGAAGGATAAGAGCTACGGGGAGTTGAAGGACATTTAGCTTTTTGTTTCTTTGTCTGAGCATCTTCCATTCATTTTGGTTGCGATCTTAACTAATTCCAACAATGTTCAAAGGGAAACTGGGATTTGTACATTTCTTTGTGGAACTTTTTAGCATCACAAATCTAAAAAACAGATATACGAACGTTAATTATCATATGAAATCATACCGAGTAAAAATAACAATGTCAATGCTTTTCTCTGTTAGACCACTTTGATTCAACCTGTTAATCTAGGCAAACCAACCACAAAATTTAATTGTGGCAAGTCGAATCGCTGACCAATGATTTATTATAGAAGCTTGATTACAATTAGAAGCAAATGTTTTATGGTTGTGGAAGTATTCCCACACTCTTAGCCAATATGTTCTTGATTTTTGCTCATTCTGTTGCACCAGATCCAAACTAATGTTAAGCCATGCAAATATAACCAAGTTGTCTTCACCTACAATAAATTTGCTACCTCGTTTTTGGGAAGTGGATTCAATTTGAGGGGAAATTGGGAAAGATTGCCCACCATGATCGAAAGATTTAATGCTAAACTCATAGTAAAGATTTGTTCCATCATTCAAAAGATTGGTGTAATACCCATCTTGCGTTGGGTTCATCTATCAATAGTTTAGAATTAGCAATCACAATAATAATATAGAATCAAATAAACCAAATAGGGAATATTTATAAGCATAACAGAATATGGGAAGGGTTTGGGTGGAAGCAACAAGGCTCGTAGATATGGAAAAGCATGGATGTTATTTGTGCTAATGATATAGGGCTAGTAATGCTATAAAAAAACAGAATTTTTGTATAAAGTTTTCATATAATTTTGTAAGCACAAATGAACCAACGCCCGCCACGGATTAAAACTGTCAGCAGCTGTAAGGATTGGCTTCCCAAACTTGTCCTAAACCAAAATGTCGTTCCATAGCTTCTGACAAGTATTCATCATATAGATGCACTAGAATGTAGAATCCAAATAGATGCATGAATGGAAATTTTCCAAATGCTCAGATACATTATAATGGCATTCCTGGTGGTCATATAATGAGTTTTCCTTACACAGAGGGCAACCACATCATGCCACAAGGCTTTAACAAATGCCTTCAGAAATAGTATGAATGGCTGCCATAAGGTTCTTTTCGTAAGAAATGAAAACCGGCCAGCTCCGATATAGGGGTTTGTAAGACGAGAGGGAAATATGGAACCATTTAAAGCACATCCTTGACCAGAACATGAAAAAAATGTATAAAGCTGTGCAACATTAATATTACTTGCCATCTAAAATAATTCCTTCCCTGCCTAGCATCAATGCTTTTACAACACATGAAATAGCTGAAGCCAAGAAAAAAAAAAAAAAAAAAAGGTTTTTCCACACGCGCACACAAAAAGCAGAAAGAAATAAAAGGAGAAAAAAAAAGGCAATTGGAGAGTGTAAACACGAGGAATACAATTCATTTTAACTATTTGGAAAATTCAATAGCACATCGAAGACTCAAGTAATTTGTCCTCAATGTTACAAATTAAGCTGACTATGTGAAATTAGTATTCTAGATAAATCTATTCAAGAAAGAAAAAGCCACAAAGGAATGCAATTTGGATCATAAACCTTATTTCAAACAGTCAAAGTAATGCAACTTAAATCTTCATTAAGATCCATACAGTTCCATTTCCACTAACTTCCAGTAAAGAATCCATAGGTAACAAGTCCTAAATAGGAATATCAAATTCACAAGAGTTGCATGCGTGTTGTAGACTCATAGGCAAAGAGAATAGTTTTTTGCTTCATTTCTCTACATGTCATCTTCAGTTTGACATTTTAACAAACAACTCATCCACAAATAATTAGAAGTTATAAAAATGTAACTTTTATATGCTTCAAAAGAACCAGATGAAGATAAAAAAAAAAAAAAAAAAAAAAAAAAGCAATCGAAACAGAGCATTGATATAAATGCAAGCTTGCAAGTTTGGGAATCAACATTTGCATCAAAGCTTTGTGCAAGTTCGTAAAGGCCACAGAGCATTAAACCAATTCAAGAAAATCCCAAATTAACATTGATTCTGGAAAAATTAAAAATTAAAAATTAAAAATCTACCCTAGATATTGAAACCCTAGATGTTAAGCATAATTCAAAGATCACCCATTGTTAAGAATTAAAATCCAAAGATCACCCATTGTTAAGCAGAATTCAAACCCTAGATATACATAAAATCGTAGTGCAATCTCAGAATTTTTTTGTGCAGAGGGAAGGGGAATTCGGGTTCTATGGAAGGAGTGAGATACATGGGCAAAGGGGTTTTCAAAAGTAAGGGAAGTACATGAGAGAGTTTTTCGAAGGGAGTGGAGAGAGGAAAAACGGAGGAGAGAGAGAGAGGGAGGGAGAGAGAGAGAGATTCCATACCTGTTGAAGAAGAAGAGATTGAAGGTGAGAAGCTTTGCTGATTCGTGCCCTAGACTCTGGAAGTTTTGTGCTGAGAAACGATGAAGAATGCTCCACATCAGCTGGCCGTTGCAGTAGCGAGCAAACTTTCGCTCGCCATATTTGGCAAGCCAAATTGATGATCGTCAAACTGGTGAGTGGTTTGCCGAGCCCGATGGAGTAAAATATTGGGCTTGGGCTTGCTATAATAGCTAATGGGAGGACTTTAGCTAGCCCATTGGAGTTGCTCTAAGGGGTGACTCCTTTATGTGTAGGATAGATATGTGTTTAACGAGAAAATATTGGATACAATGATGGTATCACGTTTTTATGCTGATATGATACAATAAATTAATAAATTAGAGCTATGTAATGATATAAATCGTAATCATCAGGAATGTTGAGTTTAAAATTAAATTTTTTTTTATCTAAAACAAGATGATTATGATTGCAAACACTCATATGGGCATGAATCATTTACCTTGTTGTACCACATCAGCATGATGATGTGGTACTACCGTTGTATCTAATATTTTCTAGTGTTTAACGGCTTTGGTTGTAGGCCCTGCACTATTAGGAATTAGACAAGGAAGAAGAACCAACAACAGTTTATTTTCCTTATTTTCTTGTGTTTGGTACTTTGGGTGCATATATTCAGTAAAGAGAAACACTACAGTCACTAGTTTTTTCAACTAGATGAACGTCAAGGATAAACACAAGGTGATGGGGTCCACATTATACCATACATATAAAATTTACTTACTTGTGTCTATCTATAATGATAATCCGGTAAATAAAACATGTGGCTATAGCTATGGACGGAGCTATGTTAAAGGGTGATCTAGACTGTAGCCCGATACAATCTAGCCAAAAAAAAAAAATTACTAGTTATAAATTTATCAAAAATATAATTTAGCCCACCCTATTATTTTGTTGTCCACCCCTTTATATGGTAGCCCACCAAACCCACTCTAGCTCATCCCAATTTCAAACTCAACCACATAAAAAATCATCACAATTCCAAGAACGCAGGGCATCAAAATCCTCACTATGGTCATATGTAATGGATCATCTAGGAAATGCTCATCTCGATCCCCAATCATCCATTCTGAGTTCGGCTACAACGGCATCATCACCATCTTGCATTGGAGGGAGCAATGTAGCTTCTTATACTTAGCTGGCTTTAAAACCAAAGTATGGCTTTAAATCATTAGACATTGATAAGATTTGTAGTTTTGCTGAGAAATTTTATCTAAATTATTTCACTGACCAACAAATGCAGTGTTTAAGATGTCAGTTCGAACATTATAAGCATGATGTACCTCATCATAAAAAAATTTAGAATATGTCCATAATTTCTAAATTATGCCGAGTATTAGTTGAAACAAATAATCACAACATTATCATCTAATCAAGTGGTTGATTCGTCTTATTTTAACTTTTTCCATTGCCATGGCAACTACAAAACAAGTATTTTTAGCTATGAACCATGTTAAAACTGTTCTTCATAACAAGATGACGGAGAAGTTCCTTGCAGATTCTTTGATTTTTTAAATCAAAAGAGAATTTTCTGAAATAATCAATTCGGATTCAATAATAGATGATTTCTATTTTATGAAGAACCGTTGGGGCATAACCTCAACAGTTTACTTTTATGTAAGTATTTTTTTAATATTTACTTATTTATGTACAAATTTGTTAAAATTAGTTGTAAACTTGTTTGGTTTATATAACTTTTGCATATTTATGTTTTGTAATTTTTTTTATAGTGTATTAAATTTTGACATAACCTAGTGTAGTTTAAATTTCTGGCTCCGCCCACAGCTATAGCATTTTTCTTCGGTAAAACTTTATCCCGGCAAAATTATTTTCACAAATCGAGGTAAAATGACTTGCGGACTTCAGATCCGCTAGCCATTTTCCACAGGTCATTATCGGAGACATAGATATTTTTACTATCTCTGCATTGTAGTTTTTTGAATGGCAACTCAACCGAGAAGTAAAACTAACTCCTCCACCACTTCTGTAATGACGAAGACTTTGGCCCATTCCTCCGCAAGGCATTAATTTGACTCTGGCAAGCTCGAGAAGCTCCTCCACCACCTCTGCCACTTTCCTTACAAGCCTCAAATGACTTTTCTTCTTGTATATATATATTATACATATATCTACGTATATGTATGCATATTGTCTAGAGACGATAGAGGTTTTCAGCTACATTGAAAGCAACTTTCAGGTTTCTCATCTATGCATTTTTGTGCACAGTGAAGCATTAGATATATTTTGACACAAACCTATATTTTATTTTCTTGAGAATCTAGTCTACGCTACAGTTGGAAATTTTCCTAGGAGACTGGTTTTCTTGGAGTTTTTTTATGATCCAGGTGCCAAAAAAAAGCTGCTGAATGTGAAATGCAAAGCACCTACAGATATATTTATTCCATAACTTGTACTACTTAAATTTTGTGTCTTGTCAATGTTTGATGATATGCTTGACTTAAAGTTTGATTTTTAAATGTGTCTACATAACGCCCAAATGTAGGAGTGTGAAAATAATTTTGCTTGAAAAAATTGTACAGTAAAATCATTTTACATAGTAAACTATTTTACATTGAAATAAAAGGAGCCTTAATTGAAATTGTAGGGATTAGGTGGAGTGATTGACATTTGTGGGGATTAGGGAGAAAGACAGAAAATGCACCTTTCATAGGCATTTGGACTTTTGCTAATTTAGCATGTCTCAGTGTAATTTCACTAATCTGAAGGTAACAGTTGATACCAAGTCGAAAGAAACAAATGACACCAAGTTGAATCAGGTCATGGTATGCATCAGCAGCATTGTATTGTTCTCTGCATTCACGAATCTCAATAAACACCGGCAATTGCAAAAGCGCGTCAGTTTGAGTTGGTAGGAAAAAGACACATACCGCAAACAAAGCTCCACAATTCTTAACCACAAACCTCATATGTCTCTCAATTATTTCCAATCCTTTTATATAGAGGTACATATATATATATAAATATATATGTAAATAAGTAAAATAAAAAACTAATCCATCCACGTTGCGTACTTATCACCATAACTATTTTATTTATTTATTAATTTTAAACTCTGCACTCACTTATTTACGTATTGTTGTTGATAAGATAATCTTTCTTTTATGAATTAAGAAATCTTGACTATTTTGTAATAATAATTAAAAATTATACATGCATCATCGTGTTTGCTTACCCACTAATATATATATATATATATATAATCTGAACACACTCATCACTAACTCCTAAGAAAGACACACTAGATTGTTTCGCATAGAATAGTTCTTACCCTCCAAGAGAAGAAGAAGAAGAGAAGCCACGAAATAAAGTGCCGCCGACATGGACCACCGTCGCATCCTCCTAGTAACCTTTCCGAGTCCGGGCCATATCAATCCGTCCCTCCAATTCGCCAAGCGCCTTGTAAGAATGGGTGTTAAGGTCACCTTCGTGACGGCTTTCTCTGCCCTGAATAGCATGACCAAAGCCACCCCTACTCCAGAAGGCTTAACCATTCTGGGTTTTTCCGATGGCTATGATGACGGTTTCAAAGCCGGTTACGACCGTGAACACTACTTTTCTGAGCTGAGGAGTCGTGGATCACAAGCAGTCAGAGAACTGATTACAGGCAGAGCTGACAAAGGCCAACCTTTTACACGGGTGGTCTACACAACCCTTCTCCCTTGGGTAGGCGAAGTGGCACATAGCCTTCAGTTCCCATCCACACTTCTTTGGACCCAACCGGCCACCGTTTTGGATTTGTATTACTATTTCTTCAACGGTTATGGTGATGCTATTAAAAACAATGGCAAAATTGAGTTACCGGGAGTGCCTCCACTTTCTACCCATGACCTTCCTTCCTTTCTAACCCCTTCAAGCCTGCACAATTTTGCACTTACATTGTTTAAAGAGCATATAGAGATACTTGATGCAGAAACAAACCCAAAAGTCCTTGTAAATTCCTTTGATGCATTAGAACCTGAGGCGCTACAAGCTATCGACAAGCTCAAATTGGTCGCTATTGGACCATTAATTCCTTCAGCTTTCGGGGATGAGAAGGATTCGTCTGATACTTCATTTGGGGGTGACATCTTTCAAAAATCAAGAGATTGCATTGAATGGTTGAACTCAAAGCAGGACACCTCTGTGATATATGCATCATTTGGAAGCGTCTGCGTGTTATCAAAGCAACAAACCGAGGAGATTGCGTGCGGATTGCTAGAGAGCCATCGACCATTCCTATGGGTGAAAAGGGAAGCAGCAAATGGTGAGGGGGAAGTTAAGCTGAGTTGCGAAAAGGAACTGGAACAACAGGGGATGATAGTGCCGTGGTGTTCACAAGTGGAAGTTCTATCGCACCCATCATTGGGATGTTTCGTGACTCATTGCGGGTGGAATTCTTCCTTGGAGAATTTGGTTTGTGGGGTTCCGGTGGTGGCGTTTCCACTGTGGAGTGATCAAGGAACGAACGCAAAGCTTATCAAAGATGTTTGGAAGACGGGGGTGAGGGTGGCTGCAAACCATGAAGGACTGGTCAAAGGTGAAGAGATTGCGAGGTGCATAGAGATTGTCATGGGAGATGGAGAGAAGGCGGAAGAAATGAAAAGGAATGCTAATAAATGGAGAGATTTGGCAAGGGAAGCTGCCAAGGATGGTGGATCGTCCGACATGAACCTTAAGGCTTTTCTCAATGAGGTTGGAGATGTGGATGGTTCACTATAGTGAACTACATTCCTGAGAATGGTGTGTTTTGTTTAATAAAGTTTTCAACTCGTTTAATAAAGTTTCATATGACATTTCTGTTGTAAGGAATAAGTCGTAGTGCTCTGATACCCATATAACAATACAGAGAATATTAGCAGAATTGGATTTCTTTCCACTAATTTCATCTATTAGTAAGTGTACAGATCTTACCTGTAGTATGAAATAAAATTGATTAATTAGCTTTTCTGGAAAATTAGGAGAGTTGTGCACTTAAGAAAACAAACTAGTAACGTGGTCTTTTTCTCCTGTATTTAAAAATCAACCGAATGTGGATGGCAGTGCTGAATGGAATACATGGAAAGAAGGTTCCGGTGGCCTCTTCAGGAACGATCAAGGCATTTAGATCTCAAGGTTCACGGGAAGCTTAAGAAAAACAAGTAGTTTGGATGCGGAAATTTGGGTTGCTATCTTTGAAGGCCTCAAGCTAATCAAGGACAATAACTATAGGGATGTCATCATTGAATTCGATTCAACCTATGTTATCAACTTGATTATAGAAGCTAATGCAACAAACAATCCACACAAAGCAATTATTGAAGACTAAAGACGGAGACTGAACTATAGTACTAAGCACTCTATGAGGCAAGAAAATAATTGTGTGAACAGGTTGGACAACGTTGGAGTTAGAAACAAAGTACTCAAGCCTAGTGATATTGGGAAGTCCTTCAGTAGGGTTGATTTTGCTGCTCCAAAACTGATGTAGCTGGAGTCATGTTTTGCAAGTTCGGGTTGCCTTTCATTTTCCTTTGTACCAAAAAACATAAATATAAAGTGTTCAAAAAGATGAATGACAATAAATTCAAATAATGGATGAAATAGGTCAAAAATAGTACTAATTACAAGAGTACTATCGTTTATCTTTATCTCCTACATTTTCCTCGTATGAATAGCACCTTCAATAGTAACATCAGCTCACTGAAGGCTTAGCACCTTCAATAGTAACATCAGCTCACTGAAGGCTTACACAAATTTGTTATCTCATTTGCCACTTCTAGAGAATCAAAACGAAGGATTTCTAATGTCACTTGGCCACTACAGAAAAAACTAAAGGTGCACATACAAACCGAAAAACTTGATAACCGAACCAACAAGTATAAAGTTACTAGAACTCTTTCAAGGAAGGAAAATCATGGATTTTCGTCACCGCAGCCCAAAGAAATTTACTTTTTGTTGTAAAATACTGGTTTAGAAATTATTGTGATCATAAACATTAACTAATATAATTATTATTCAAATCATGATTAACAAACAAATATAAAGTTATAGCAAACTTATCAACCAAAAAATATTACCTTGTCTATATATAAGAGTAGATTGTGCCTCTGAGTACGTGATCCGATGTTGCATGCTTTGTCAAGCTACCCTTCACAATTCAAGTGTCGCTTGTGCATTCCCAAGTGCAGAAGTGTCAAGAAATATCTCATTGATCTCTTAAATATTAAATAAAAATATAAATGCCCATTTTGGGATGTGAATTTGCCTAAAATGATTAATTAACCTAAGTACCAAAGTAAAAGAATAAATCAATTAATTGGGTACGTCAATCCTATATGCAACTTTAAGATAATAAAGTAAAGAGGCAAGACACACAGGATTTTAGCATAGATACTCTATCAACTAGGGAAAAAATCACGGGGTCACACACAGCTACTAGCATACTCATCACTAGAACTTTGAACAGTTACAAAAATAAACTTACAACCCAATCCGTTGATCCACAATTATGGTAGAAATTTTAGCCTTGATCGCTAGACACCTAAGATTCACCGTTCTCTTGTACTATTGATGTTAACCTTTAGAATCCACCAAAGACGAGATGTGTGAAAGTTTGTTGTTAATCAGAAGGAACACTCCAATATCTATAAAGCACAACAAAGCTTTCTGAATAGCTAGGTGATCTCTATAATTGTATGCACATGAAGTATGAAGTTTTCATAACCTTTATATAGAGTCTAGAGTATTTGTAGAGCCTTTGACGAAGTCTATCTCACACTAAAAAATAGAGTTCTGGTTTCATTTTTTTTTTTTTGAAACTCTATCATGCATTCGAACCTTCTAGTCTAGAGTTCAAATGCTCGATAGATAGAAATGAATAGATCTCGAAAAGTTATATGAAATCGATATATCATGGATCTCAAAAACACTTCTAGTTTGAGGCATATGGTATTCTAAAGTTTCAACTATGCATACTTCAACAACTTGTACTTCAACCTCAGCAGCTTGTAATCTGACAACATTAACTTGAAATTTAAACCAAACACAATTCAAAATCCAATTACAATTAAAGCACTTTGCCTAAGGAATATGCCAACACTAAATACCCTAAAAAAATAATATGCAGTTTATAAAATATATCGGACAGAACCAAAAACATTTTGCCGCAAAATGTTTTCCCATTTTGCAGAGCACAACAGAGACCGACACCAATTGTTAAAAAATGTGGGGAAAAGCCCAGTTGGTAAGAATGTGACAGGTCAGTGTTCTAAAAAAATTTAAGAATTCAATCAAAAACTCTCCTCCACATGGGCATATACGATACATAAATATTTCAGTTTCTCATATAAGCGATAAACAATTATAATGAATATTGAAGGGCCACCTGTGTAACTAAAGAGTAATTGGTATATGAATGTAAAAACTGTGTAATTACTGGCTGTAGCAGCTACACAAGCAGAATTATATGTGGGATGGTTAATCGCTTATCATCTCTCTCCCTCCATGTGGTGTACACGATGGTGGACAACATTAATTTACCAAGAGCACACTTCAAGCTCTTCATCTTAGAGAATTGTATGCTCATTGAATAGTGCAATATCAGCCATCAAGAATACACATTTACCCACATTTGTAGAGCTGGCAGAACCAAAATTTTGATTTGGAGAGTGCAAAACTATTGAAAGACATATTTTTACCTATTGATATAATTGTTATATTTTAATTATTTGTGTACATAGTTCTAAGTTGGACAACATTAGAGTTGGAAACAAAAAGGTACTCAAGCCTATGATATTGGGAAGTCCTTCCGTAGATTTGATTTTGCTGCTCCAAATTGATCTGGCTAAAGTCATGTTCTGCAAGTTGGGTTGCCTTTCATTTTCCTGTGTACTACAAAAAAATAAGGAGTAATTACACTTTACTCTTCTGTGATTTGAACCAAGATTAAATGATTTCCTGTGGTTTAAAAGTGAACACGTGATCCTCCTGTGGTATTGGACTAATCTGCAAATGGATGGAAACCATTAGATTTAACGAAAATTCTATAATCGGAGTATTTTTGTCATTTTATATCTCTAAATTATAACATTAAAAATATTATTTGGCCTTTTTATGCCCAAAAAATTATGAAAATCAAAGATTATGTTTTCAAAAAGATAATTTGCGTCTTTAAATTAGAATATCAAAAAGACAACTTGGTGAAATAATTAAAAAAAAACTCGATAGGCAATACTTTATTTTGGTATAAAAGGGTCATAATTTTTAGTTTTTATAATCTTTTTGACATTAAATGGTCAAATCATCTTTTTAATATTCTAATTTAGATATATAAAATAACAAAAATACCCCTATGATAGAATTTTCGTTAAATTTAACGGTTTCCATCCATTTGCAAATTAGTCCAAAACCTTAAACTACAAGAGAGTCATCTGATTTTGACCTCAACCACATGGAGGTAAAGTATAATTATCCCAATAAATAAATAAATAAATACAATGTTCAAAAAGATAAATTACAATAATTTCAAATAATGGATCATATAGATAAAAAAATACGGCTAACAAGAGTATTATGGCTTATCCTGAGGTTAAAAATAACGGATCATATAGGTCAAAAATAGTACTAACTAGAGTATTATGACTTATCTTTAGGTTAAAAATAACGGATCATATATGTCAAAAATAGTACTAACAAGAGTATTATAGCTTATCCTTATCTTTTTTAATTGTACCTTCAATAATAACATCTGCCCACTGAAGGCTTACACAAATTTGTTATCTCTTTTGTCACTTTCAGAGCATCACCCTCAAATGCCTGTTTAGAAATTATTGTGATCATAGACATTAACTAATATAATTATTATTCAAATCATGAATAATTAACAAATATAAAGTTGTAAAAAACTTATCAACGAAGACATTTATTCACTATCTTTAAAAGTAGATCACGTCTCTTACATGGTACATTAGCTAGTGCTATGGCGACCTATCTTTCATGGTTCAACTGTTGCTTTCCTATAAAAATACACTTTCAAAAATGCTGCAAGTGTCATGAACATCTAGTTGAATTGCCGCAAATATTGAACAAAAATAGTATACGCTTGTAAAATATATCCAACAGAACCAATAACATTTTGCCGCAAGATGTTTTCTCATGTGGCATAGCACAACAGAGACCGAGACGAATTGTAAAAAACTGTGGGGGAAGCCAAGCTGGTAAGAATATTGCAGGTCAGTGTTTTAAAAAAAAAGTTGAGAATTCAATCAAAAAGGTCTCCTCCAAATCGGCATTTATGATGTATAAATATTTCAGTTCCTCATACATGTAATGAACAATTATAATGACTATTGAAGACCGCCTGCGTAACTCAAGAGTAATTGCTATAAGAATGTAAAAACTGTGTAATTAACTAACTAGCTGTAAGTGCTAGACAAGCAGAATTATATATGGGATGGTTAATCTAGTTGATCTGGGTTGCTCTCTCGTTTCTCTCGCTCCATATGGTGGACAACATTAGTTTGCCAATAACACACTCCAAGCTCTCCCCTCTGAGAGAATTGCACGCCCACTGAATAGTGCAATATTAGCCATCAGCAGTACACACCAACTCACATTTGTCGATAAGATTGGACCAAATCCTGTGAGTAAAGTTAAAGACTTTACCCTCTCTTGAATGCTTCTTGTGTGAATTGCACATCCTCTTTTCTCTTGGCCCTGATCTTACAACTGGAATAGATGATCAATATATAGATGAATGATAGATTGATTGTATAGAGGGAGAGAAATACATAGTTTCTTCAAAAGTATGACGAAATACACAATTAAGCCTCCATCCTAATAGAAAAATTGCGAAGAATAGACTTTACAACCGGAATAAATGATCAGTAGATGAATAATAGATTGATTGTATATAATAGAAAAAATATTTTCAATAACATGCCAAATGAGGTTATCAAGCATTATTTCCAAAATATGAAAAGTGGTAGAGGCCATTTGTAAAATAAAATTTTGAAGTTGTGAAGAAAATTTTGAGTCACCTTTTAATTTATAAATAATCATACTTTTGTTTAGAGATTTATACTGCCTTTGTATAAAGGTGCACCCCCCTCTTTTTTAGCATCATTAGATCTTGTTTGGTATGATTTTTTTTTTTTTTTTTGCTTTTTGTTTTCTAAAACCCAAAAATTTTTGCAATTAAAAAAAATTGTAAATATGGTTCTATATAAATTTCGTCTCATTGGATGAATATTCTGAGGTTCAAGACAGGTGAACAAAGCACAACACCACCACAGCACCTGCAACTCCAATTAATTCACATTCCAATAAAAGCTTGCCTACTAACAACTGGGCATAAAATTGCAAAACATTGAGCTTGATTTTACCGTAAACCTGATTTGTCGTTGGCATTGCTACACACAAGTGCTGAATGTAAAATGCTGCCAAAAAGTTTGAAAAATTCTCTATTTTTTTGGTAAGGAGTTGTTGTCAATCATTTGAATATAAAATCAATAACGATGTGACCTACCATTCCACAAAGCATAAATCCCCAAAAAATATTGTAAAATTTCTGCACAATTGATAACAGTGGCAGTGGTCCACAGTAATGGTGGCACCGGAGCCGGCAATGAGGTAGAGATGGAGAGAATGACAATGGTGGCGACGCATGCCAGCAGTGGATGTGGTCAATATGAGCAATGGCTAACATGGGCAGTGGTCGTGGCCTTTGGTAACGGTTGGGGTGAACGTTAGACACGACGGCCGATTTCAACTGGGCCCATACTAAAATTTTTTTTCCAATAGGCCGAAAACAAAATTGCAAGTCTGCTCAAAATAAAAAAACAAGATTTCTATGTCCGCCTATTTTACTTATAAAAAATTTTTCGATAAATTTTTTTCTTCAAAAATAGAGTTAAATAATATAAATTTAAATACATAAATATAATAAAAATATAAAAATACATCAGTTTATATATATTTCAGGCTAGTTCGGACACGAGCTTTAAATACAATTTTAAACTTGACAATTAAACTAATCGAACTTTAAAAAAAGAATTTCAAACCCCACAGGTAATGAGCGCACTTGGTCGAGCCAAGTAAATCATCAAGTTCGTGTCCCACATTAGGTAACGGTTACAGTGCAGTGGAGGTAGTGAGAGGCAAGAATTCAAAGGTGGTCGTCGTCGTCGTCGGCGGTGGTGCTGGTGCCGAGAATTCAAAACCCGTGTTGGACTTCAATTTGAGGCCACTTTGAGTGTCACCAATGACGTATACACTCAAAATTAGAAACGAAAAAACTACAAAAGACAAAAATTTTGGAATGAGTCAAAATACGTCAATGTCAAAAGGTCACGTCAACACCAAGTTTTGTTCCATTGAGCAGGTCTAGTGTTAGGCACGCCTGCTGGGTAGGCACCACTTAATGCTTGACACATCACTCATGCCTCACTAATAATAGGCGTGACTGATGCTTGACACACCACCCATAACCCACTAACCATGGCCCATCAACAATTTGATGAGCCATGGGTGATGTGTCAAGCATCAAACGCTAGCATTTTTGTTATTCCATCTTCAAAATAAGTGCATCTTAGGAGGAGAGTGCTACACGTCTGAAATTGAATATACAGACTGTAAGCACCCCATTTTTGACCGCTCGGCAGTTTACACTTCGTCCAGATTTGTTTTCAAGTCATTGTAGGTATATTCCAATCGAAACCAATTCTCTAGGTCCAAATTCCGTCTTTCCATCGCTTCGCGGGCCTGTCAGGCCCAAATAGAGGCAAAATGACCAAAATGCCCTTAGGGGCATTGTCCTTTCCTTTCCAATTCCAATCCCACTCTCGAGACAGTTTATTCCTCGAGACGGTTCCAATCCAAGCGCGTCTCTTCGGAGACAATAAGTCCCCCTTCCAATCCCTCTCTCGAGACAGTTTATTCCTCGAGACGGTTCCAATCTAGGCATGTCTTTTCGAAGACGGTAAGACCCCTTTCCAATCCCTCTCTCGAGACAGTTTATTCCTCGAGACAGTTCCAATCCAGGCGCGTCTCTTTGGAGACGGTAAGACCCCTTTCCAATCCCTCTCTCGAGACAGTTTATTTCTCGAGACGGTTCCAATCTAGGCACGTCTTTTCGGAGATGGTAAGACCCCTTTCCAATCCCTCTCTCGAGACAGTTTATTCCTCGAGACGGTTCCAATCCAGGCACGTCTCTTTGGAGACGATAATTCCCCTTTCCAAATCCCTCTCTCGAGACAGTTTATTCCTCGAGACGGTTCCAATCCAGGCACATCTCTTTGGAGACGATAATTCCCCTTTCCAAATCCCTCTCTCGAGACAGTTTATTCCTCGAGACGGTTTGAGTAGCGAAACTACTCACAAAACCATTAGAGTAGCGGAAATACTCACAAATAGGTCGATATAAGAAATTGGCAACAAACCCCTGTGTCACGACGACCGCCGTTAGAGTGGAGGAAACACTCAAAACCCAGGTCAACACCACTGTCTGTTAACCCACTTTGGTGAAAAATGACCAAACTGTCCTTTGGACCTTTTCCGAGACTTTCCAGTCAAGATGACCATTTTGCCCTTAGGCATCCGAACGTCCCAGGAACCACACCGGCTCTGGGTATCAAACCGGTAACCTCCTGAGACTACTTTTTATAGTGTTCTCAACCTCCCCTTACCTTTCCGGATCATTCCGAGTTAGTTCCGGCTAACCCGGTGCAAAATGACCGTTTTGCCCCTAGTGGGCCGGTCTCCTTTTCCGACCACCCCGGCTCTGGAAATCAAACCGGCAACCTCTAGGAACATTCTAAATAATGTTTCCAGATCCCAAGTCTTCTTCCGGGACAGTCCGAGTTCGCCCCGGCAGCTTCCCGGTCTGATTGACCGTTTTGCCCCTAAGAGCCCGGTCAACCTTTCCGACACATCTTATCCTCACTTTTCAAGTCAAATACCTCCAGGACACTATTTTTAGTGTTCCTGCTCCTTTCCGGCCTTCCGGGTCATTCTCGGCTCCTTTAAATCATTCCCGGACTTTTCGAAGTCACTCCTAGTGAAGCTAGGCTAAAAATTGTATGGTAGTCACTAGTACAGGCGCCCAAATCTAGTCAAAGATACGTTGCTTGCCGACTTATAAAATTTCCTAACTGGCTGACGCCACTCTTAATGGCGCCAAGAGCAATTTTGCCCTAGCGCCACTGCAACAAGCGTCAGGTTTGTTCAACCTCTATAAATACAGAGCTTCATTCAACGTCAGGGAGATCTGCAAACTCAACCTAAAAATCATATAATTCGATATATAGAGCTTGAGCACCTCAAAAACCCTAGCCACCTTAGGTTTTCCAAACCCTAGCCACCCTACACAAACCCTAGCCTCCTATACACTCATACACACCCCCATACACTCATACACTAGCCTTCAACCATCCTTTGAAGACTTGAAGAGCTGTAATCCAAGGCTTGAAAACAACTCTTGAAGACTGAAGGTGAAGATCAAGACAAAGACCGAAGACCAAAGACAGCACGGCGCGCAAAATAAACAAGATACAAGATAGGTTCTCCATTTAAATTTCCGCAGTTCCCCCCTCTCTCTTCTCTCTCCTAACCCACTTGGGTTTTCTCTATTTTAATCTCCCATCTCTTTCCCCCCCTCTCTTTGCATGCTTGAAACTAGGGGATTCCCGGTCCATGTGTAGGATTGGGCTATTGGAGAGTCACCGTGTCGGGGGCTTTCTTCTAGTCTAACCAGAGACCACGTGGGTCCGGCCCCTTTGGTTATATGGTGAAGCCTTAGCCTTGTATGTTCACGACCCCAAATTGCATTGTGCATATCATAGTCTTGCATCTTTCAAAATTCGTTTTCAAACTCGTTTTCAAAACCGTTTTCAAACTTGTTTTCGAAATTGCATCAAAATCTCTTTTTCAAAAACTTGTTTTCAAAATCACAATTCTAGGGTGATTCTAGCTTTTTCATGGCTAGAGTTGCTTTAGGAAAGTGTTACATTAAAAGTGACCAATATGATCCATATTTTCAAATATTATTGTTTTCCAAAACCGCTTTCCTAAAGTGGTTCTAGCCCTTTTATGGTTAGAATTGCTTTAGGAAAGTAAGATGTTTTTACACCTTCTAAACTCTCTCTCTTCAAAAGTCTTTCTTCCTAAAAATCTTCTTTTTCAACATACTTTCCTAAAACTCTCCTCTCTAAAATTGTTTTCAAAAACTCCCTCCCAAATCTATTTTTAAAAGCTTTCTTTTTCAACTCCTTTCCAAAAACTCTTTCTCCTCAAAATTCACTTTCTAAAACACTCCCTAGATTCACCTTCCTAAAAACGCTCCCTAAAAATCTTTCTAAAAACTCTCTTCCCAAAACCTTCCTTCTAGAAATTCCCCTGTAGGATTTTCTTTCTAAAATCTACGTTTCCAAAAACATGCTTTCCAAAAACTCCCTCTCTTTAAAATCTTTTTCCAAAAATTCTCTCCAAAAATCTTTCCAAAAACTCCTCCCTAGGATTCCCTTCTAGAAAACCTCCGTTTCCAAAAACGCACTTTCCAAAAATTCTCTTTCCTTGGAGCCCAAATCAAGCCCTAGAACCCATAATTAGGAAACCCTAATTTTCTTCCCAAAAACATGATTTTCAAACTTTGCCCCAAACCTAAGTTTCCAAAATCTCTTGTTTTCTACATCAAAGCTATACATGTTTCTAAAACCTATTTTCTAGGTCAAAACTATAATTTTCCAAATCTAGGGTTTCTAGAATCTCCCTTTCCAAATCCTTACCAAATCAAATCTCCCCGTTTAGGAAACTAGATCCTATCCTCCGTTTTTGGAAACAAAATCAAACCTTCCCTTTTAGAAACAAAATCCAATCCCTTCCCAATCCGAATCTTTCCTAATTCGAATCCTTCCTAAGCTTCTCCTTTCCTTAAATCTTAAGTTTCCAAAACTTGAACATAAAAATCTTTCCTAAGTTTTAAAACTCAACTTTCAAATCTTTCCTAATCCAACCCTTTCCTAATTCAACCCCCTTCCCAAATCTTAACTTTCCAAATTCAAGTTTTTAAACTTTTCCTAAACTCAAATCTTTTCTAATCTCAAGATTTTCTAAAACTCTAAAATTTTCTAAATCTTAAACTTTCTAAATTTCAAATCTTTCCAAATTCAAAACTTTCTAAATTTGAAACTTTCTCAAGTTAAATCTTTCTAAACCTAAATCTCTCCAAAATTCTAAACTTTCCAAAACTTCAACATCTTTCCAAATCTAAAATTTTCTAAACTCAAAACTTTCTTATTTTCAAAACTTCCTTGTTTTTTAAACTTTTCCACTTTCAAAACTTCCCTTTTTCAAAACATTCCAAAGTTCAAAACTTTCTTAACTTGAAACTTTCTAAATTCTAAGCCTTTCTTAAACTAAACTTTTCCTAATTCAAAACATTTCTAAATTCAAAATTTTCCTAAGTTGAAACTTTCCTAATTCCAAAACCTTTCTAAACTTGAAGCTTTCCAATTTCAAAACTTTCCTAAAATGAAAACTTTCCTAATTTCGAAACTTTCCTAATTCGGAACTTTCCTAAATCGAACCTTTCCTAATTCGAACATTTCCTAAAATCCAGTCTTTTCAAATCACATCCAATTTTCAATTCAATCTCTTTCTTCCAATCCAATCTCTCTCTTCAAATCAATCTATTTTCAATCAGACTCCGGTCCGAACTACGACTGACCTGATTCCCCCAAAGGGATACGTAGGCAACCTTCATAGGTGCAGTCAAAACACTTTTCAAACTTTCAATTCCACCTTCATAAGTGCAGTCACAACACTTTTCAAACTTTCAATTCCACCCTCATGGGTGCAGTTTCCACATTTTTCAAATCTCAAATTCCAATCTATTTTCAAAATTTCAATTTTCAAATTTCTATTTCCAAATTTTTAAACTTTTCAATTTCGATTCTATTTCTTCAAATCTCTTTCAAAAAAAAATCAAACTCTTTTCAAACCTTTTTTTTTTTTTTCAATTCTCTTCTATTGCACTTGCATATCATGCATCATATTTTTCAAACATTATTTTTCTAAAGTGAATAAGGTTGAACATATGTTAATTAAAAATTCTCATAGGTGAATCTAGGGTAGATTGACATGTAGGTACCGAAAGGGCGGGGTAGGGTGATAGCTTAGTGCGTCTTCCCTACACGTAACCAACCTTCGAACCTAGATCACTGATTTAAAAGACCAAAAAGGAGTTATTTTTCAAAAAGGGCTAAATGTTTTTCAAAAGTTGCCAAACAACTTGTTTTTCTTAAAAACCCTCTCTCGAGGAGATATTTTCAAAAATCGTTTTCCAAAACCTTAAGTGTAGTCTTCGGATTATTCTTAGTTTTTAGGTGACCTAACTCACCTTAATCAAGTTAGGTGGTGACTCCGAATTCAATTCTATTTTCAATTCAAACCTAATCGCACTCATTCTTCTAGGAGGGTGAGTTCTAACGAGAGAGTACAACATTTTTTCCACTTGTGTGAGTATTCCTCGAGTGCGAAAAATCTGGGCGCGACATAGGCCATATATATATATATATATATTCAAAATAATGTGTGAATTTGAAATTATCATTTTAACCTATTAAAATGACTTTTGATTACACAAATACCAGTGCTACAGTATATAGTGGACAATTTTCAAATAAAAAATTTCAAAGAATAAAATTCTCCTTCAGATATTATGGGTTTCTTTCCTTCACGTGTTAGTCGTCTTAGCCGAGCCTAGACCCTTTTTCGACTAAATACACCATAGTAATCATAGAACAGTTCCCTCTGATGGGGATTGATCTGGCAATGACTGATCAGAACCCCAACAATGGGCTAACCGAGCGAGACAATGCAGGTCATGACTGAGCAAGACCATGCCGGTCATGACCGAGTAGACCATGGCCGGTCACGACTGAGCATACCATGGCCGAGCAAGACCATGGCTGACCACGACCATGGCCGACCACGACTGAGCAATACCGAGCACAAGCTACCGAGCATGACCAAGCACTGCCATGCCGAGCATGACTGAGCAGGCCGTACCTCGAGCAAACCTTGTGGGACGATGCCGATCATACCCCCTCGCTTGCCACGCTAGTGAGGGGCCATCACTAATAACCCAATCACGGTAACGTGCTCCCAACTCCAGGACCTCGTGTGTAGCAGGAGGTAGTCACCTTCCCCGCTCTGACATATACCTAAGGGAGCGCCACGTGTGGGGTTGGACAACCACTCTCTCCATTATCCTGCCACCAGTTTGGCCCTCCAATGCCACGCTGCCACATAGAGAGACAACCATCTCCCACTATCTCTATATATGCAACGCCCTCCAGCGATACACAGGGGGCCACCATTAAGGCACCCTGAGATTCTCGCCTGACGATACATCCCCCACGATGGCAGAGGCATAACTGGAGGGCACGATTGGCTATCCCACGAAGGCGCCCACAATCCAAGCTAACACTCTTATAAGAAGGGCAGTCATCACCTCCAAGAAGGTACGAGATACATGAACCCTAAATACTGTTACTCTGCCTATATCTTTCTAGCCTAACTTTGGCATCGGAGTGTCTTTGGCAGACACCACACCGGTGTTCCAGGTAGGAGGATTCACCACCCCAACCATTCGCACCGGTGTGGGAACGACACTTTGATCGTTTCATTGTCTTGACCTGATCCGGTACTGCATTAATTCGGTTAGACGAAGAAATGGAGGAACAAAGCACTGCCAAAATCGCTGCCCTGGAGCAGCAGATCACCGAAATGATGGCTTCTATGAACCAGCTCCAGTCTCGGAATCAGAAGTTGGAGAGGAGATTGTCATCGCCACCGCCACCGAAGGTACCGTCGATGGCGGACCCATCTCCGTTAGAGGACCCACCGATGCCTGCAAATCAGCCTGCGGCAAGGAACCAAGGAGGTGACGCCGACGAAGGAGCAGAGGACCCAGCGCTCCCTAGAGAGAACCCTCCCCTGAGAGGGGTCGGATTCCACGCCGACAAAGCCCAGAGCCATGTCGACCGGTCTAAGGAAGCAACAGTGGTGCTTCCGGAGCACACTGGCGAAACCCACCCGATGTGGGACGAGTAGTTAAAGGAAATGCAGGCCAAACTGGCTGAAGTGATTGTGGCGGTGAAAGAGAAAGGCCCCAGCACTGTAGAAAAGCTGGTAAACAGGATAGACATGCCCTTCACACTAGTAGTAATGAGGATGCCCTTACCCCTAAAGTTCAAGATGCCCACGTTGGACTCTTTCGATGGCATAAAGGATCCCCTAGACCACCTTGAGACATATAAGGCCCTGATGGACCTTCAGGCGGTTCCCGACGAGATCATGTGCAGAGCGTTTCCTACCACCCTTAAGGGCCCAGCCAGGATCTGGTTCCACAGGCTCTCTCCCAGGACGGTCAATAAATTCATGGACCTAAGCCGGTTGTTCGTCAGCCATTACATCGGTGGGCAGAGACAGAGGAGGCCTTCCACCTCCCTGTTCAACACTAAGCAGCGCGAGAAGGAAACCCTGTGTGAGTTTGTCACCCGTTTCAACCAAGAGACTCTCTATGTGGATGACCTGGATTAGAAGTTGGCAGTAGCAGCATTCATTGCAGGTGTCAGGACCCCCAAGTTCCTGTTCTCCCTGGCAAAGGAAGCCCCCAAAACCATGACTGCTCTAATGCTTCGAGCGCAGAAATACATGAACGTGCAGGATACCCTCAAAGCCAGGGAAAACCCAGAGAGCGCCTCACCCAGCCTGGACAAGAAGAGGACAGTTGAGAAAAAGAAAGACGACAGGGCTGTGAAAGCCCCAAGGCTGGCAAAATAGAAACTACGAGGGAAGGGTGATAGAACTAAGCAGGCGAGGTACAACCAGTACTTTACCCCACTAAATACTTCTTGGGATCAAGTACTCTACACGATCAAGGGGGATACGGCGCTAAGATTGCCTGGGCGGATGAGGTCCCTACCAGAGAAGAGGCCAACCAACAAGTGGTGCCGATTTCACCAAGACCATGGGCACGATACGGAAGACTGTTACGACCTTAAGCAGAAGATCGAGAATCTGATCAAGCAAGAGAGCCTAGGCAGATACATAACGGGGGGTAGGCACGACGAGAGGCAAGACCAGGCACTAAGGCCTGCCGGACGAAAAAGTTCAAAGAGGGAAAGGCAAAACCAGCAGCCCATGGGCGAGATAAGGGTCATCTCTAGGGGGTTCGCAGGCAGCGGAAAGTCCTCATCAACAAGGAAACGACACGCTAGGGAGGCATAGAGCCAGAGAGAGGTCATGTCCATAGATCGGTCAGCCAAAAAACCCAGGACTGAGCACGATGCCATCACATTCACCGATGAGGAGGCTTGTGCCGTATGTCAACCTCACGACGACCCCTTGGTCATATCAGCAATAGTGTCCAATTTCATGATCCGGAGAGTTTTGGTGGACAGCGGGAGCTCGGCAGACATACTCTTCCTAAAGGCCTTCGAGCAGTTAAAAGTCGGCAGGGAGAAGCTACAGCCGATCAACTCCCCCCTGGTCGGCTTCACCGGTGACAGAGTTATACCTCTGGGCTCCATAGCCCTACCAGTAATGCTAGGAACGGTGCCTCAACAAACTATCAAGATGGTAACGCTTTTAGTGGTGGATTGCCCCTCAGCTTATAACATAATTGTGGGCAGAACAGCCCTCAACAAATTTAAAACCATACCTTCCACCTACCACCTAAAGGTCAAGTTCCCAACATCCCAAAGGGTTGGGGAAGCTAGGGGTGACAAGCAGACCGCCAGAGAATGTTACATTGCATCCCTCAAGGGGGAAACCAAGGAGGCCATGCTGATTGAGGAGCTGGAGGTTCGAAACGAAGAAGAGATTAGGAGGGGAGAACCCATAGAGGAGCTTGAAGAGGTCGTGGTCTGTGGGCAAGACCAAACCAGGATAGTAAAAATTGGAATAACAGCCCCCGAGGAATTCAAGGAGGGACTGAGGTCTTTCCTCAGACATAACGCTGATGTTTTTGCCTGGTCCCATGAGGATATGCTGGGCATCGATACCCGAGTCATTGCCCATCATCTGAACATAGACCCAACGGCAAAACCAGTCAGGCAGAAAAGGAGGTCCTTCGCTTCAGAGTGCAACGAAGCGGTAGTAAACGAAGTTGAGAAATTGACAAGAGCAGGCTTCATAAAAGAGGCCCAGTACCCAACCTGGCTATCTAATGTGGTGATGGTTAGGAAGGCAAATGGAAAATGGAGGATGTGCGTGGATTTCACAGATCTGAACAGAGCATGTCCCAAGGATAGCTTCCCTCTACCCATAATAGATCAACTGGTGGATTCGACAGTAGGGTATGAGATGTTAGCCTTCATGGATGCTTTCTCAGGTTACAACCAAATAAAGATAGCGGAGCATGACCAGGAAAACACGACGTTAGTGACAGACAGAGGTCTGTACTGTTATAAAGTAATGCCTTTCGGTCTCAAGAATGCCCGAGCAACCTACCAAAGACTTGTCAACCGTATGTTCAACAATCAGATCGGAAGAAACATGGAAGTCTACATAGTTGACATGCTCGTGAAAAGCAAGAAAGCCACCAACCACCTGACAGATCTAAAAGAGACGTTCAAAAACCTACGAACCTATAAGATGAAATTAAACCCGGCCAAATGCGCCTTTGGAGTGGCATCTGGCAAGTTTCTAGGTTTCATGGTCTCCAACTGGGAAATAGAGGCTAATCCCGAAAAAGTCAGGGCAGTACTAGACATGCAATCCCCAACGTCCACCAAGGAAGTTTAAAGGCTGGCTGGCAGAGTAGCAGCATTGAACAGATTCATCTCTAGATCAATAGATAAGTGCCTTTCTTTCTTTAAAATTCTGCGTAAAGCTTTCGAATGGACCCCCTGAATATAAATAGGCTTTCCAACAACTCAAAGGATATCTGAGTTCAGTGCCACTGCTGAGCAGAACCGTGGAAGGTGAAGAGCTTTATCTTTACCTTGCCGTGTCAAACACAGCCATGAGCTCAGCCCTGGTCAGGCAAGAGGAAGGGATCCAAAAGCTCGTCTATTACACAAGTAGGGCCCTGAGGGGTGCAGAGGAACAATACCTCACAATGGAACTGCTAGCACTCGCCCTCGTGACCTCAGCGAGGAGATTGAGGCCATACTTCCAGGCCCACACCATAGTTGTCCTGACAGACCAGCAGTTAAAAAAGGTACTCCACAAGCCAGAGACTTCAGAAAGACTTGTCAAATGGTCCGTAGAGCTCAGCCAATTCGACATCCAGTACAGACCAAGATTGGCGATTAAGGGGCAGGCTATAGCAGACTTCATCACTGAATTCACCCACCCAACAACCTACCCCGGTGACAACTGCTCGCAACCCCAGTGGGTGCTTAATGTAGATGGCTCCTCCACGGACAGAGCAAGCGGCATCGGGGTCGTCCTTGTCACACCGGAAGGGCACAAACTCGAGTATGCCATCAAGTTTAAATTCCCCGCCTCCAACAATGAGGCTGAATACTAAGCCTTGATCGATGGCCTCCAAATGGCTTGGCGAATAGGGGCAGAGCACTTCCTGGTACATAGTGACTATTAACTTGTGGTGGAACATGTCAAACGAGAGTACGAGGCCAGAGGAGAAAAGATGCAAGAGTATTATGAGATGGCTAAAGGCCTATTAAGAAAATTTCCCAAAATACTACTAGAAAGAGTACCAAGATTGTAGAACGAGGAGGCAAATCGACTGGCCAGGATTGCCTCATCTCATGAGAACGACCCTAGAGTACCCGTGGAAGTGTTGGATTCGCAAAGCATTCGGAACCCAGAAATACTACAGGTAGAACAAGAATTGGAATGGGCAACACCGATCAGAAACTACTTGGAGCAAGGGTCCTTACCAGCAGACAAAGTTGAGGTAAGAAGGATTCAGTATAGGGCTAGCACATACGCCCTAATAAATAATATTCTGTATAAAAGGGGGCACACCATGCCCCGGCTAAGGTGTGCAGGAAAAACAGACGCTGATTACATCATGAGAGAGGTGCATGAAGGGGTCTACGGCAACCACTCAGGAGAAAGAGCTTTAGCCAAGAAGATTCTCAGAGCAGCCTACTATTGGCCCACAATGTAGAAGGACGCCTAAGAGTTTGTAAGAAAATGTGACAAGTGCCAAAGATTTTTCAACATCCCAAGCCAATGGCCAGGTCGAAATCACCAACCGGACACTGTTCAAAAGCATCAAGGCAAAGCTGGAGCAGGTGAAAGGCTTATGGGCAGAGGAGCTTCCCAACATCCTGTGGGTCTATAGAACAACAGAAAGGGTTGCAACAAGGCACACCCCCTTTTCCCTAACTTTCGGATCTGAAGCGGTCATCCTGGTGGAGATAGGCCTGCATAGTCCCAGGGTCGAACATTTCAAGGTCGAGGCCAACAGCGAAGCCCTAGAGGTGAGCCTAGACCTACTTAAAGAGAAAATGATGCAAGCAGCCGTGGAAGTAGCTGCCTATCAACAAAGGATGCGCAGGTATCACGATGCCAGAGTGAAACCCAGCGTGTTCAAAGCAAGAGATCTGGTTCTCAAGAGGGTCAATCAGTCTACCAGAAAGCCCAGTAATGGAAAACTCGAGCCAAATTGGGAAGGGCTATACACAGTCAAGGGGTTTTCTAGAAAAGGGACCTACTGGCGAACCGGAGTCGACGGCAAAGAGCTCCCCAACCCTTGGCATGTTGAACACCTGAGAAAGTACTATGTTTGATGTAACCAGCATTCTTTAATGAAATTTTCGCTCTTTGAGGCCCCCAAAAAGATCGATTACTTGGACGACTTCTAAAGCATAAGCCGAAAGGCCATAAGGCTACTAAGCCTAATTGGTCAGTCCCCAAACTGACCAGACCAGCCGAAAGGCCACAAGGCTACTAAACCCAATTAATCAGTCCCCAGACTGACCAGACCAGCCGAAAGGCCACAAGCCTACTAAGCCCAATTATTCAGTCCCTAAACTGACCAGACTAGCCGGAAGGCCACAAGCAGAAAGGCCACAAGGCTACTAAGCCCAACCGATCAGTCCCAGACTGACCAGACCAGCCAAAAGGCCGCAAGGCTACTAAAGCCCAATTGGTCAGTCTAGGACTGACCAGACCAGCCGAAAGGCCGCAAGGCTACTAAAGCCCAATTGGTTAGTCCCAGACTAACCAGACTAGCCGAAAGGCCGCAAGGCTACTAAGTCGAACCTGTCAGTCCCCTAGACTGACCAGACCAACCGAAATGCCACGAGGCTTCTAAGCTCAACTAGTCAGCCCCAAGACTAACCAGTCTAGATGAAAGGTCACAAGCCAAAAGACCACAAGGCAATGGTGTAGAAATTGAATCTGCTCAGTCAAGTGCTGAGCAGAGCCAGATAGCCTTAATGGCCATAGCATTGAATATGCTCAGTCAAGTGTCGAGTAGAGCTAGACGGCCTTGATGGCCATGACATTGAATCTGCTCGGTTAAGTGCCGAGCAGAGCCAAATAGCCTTAATGGCCATGGCATTAAATCTGCTCGGTCAAGTACCGAGCAGAGCTAGACGGCCTTGATGGCCATGACATTGAATTTGCTCGGTCAAGTGCCAAGCAGATCCAGATGACCTTAATGGCCAGGGCATTGAATCTGCTCGGTCAAGTGCCAAGCAAAGCTAAACGGCCTCAGTGGCAATGGCAAAGTCCTGCTCAGGCCCACGTTGGGCAGGCAGAGGCTTTAGGCCCAACAGGGGCAAACAAGGCTTTTTCATTCCATAAATGCATCCCACCTTTACGAAGCGACACCCGCCATTCTAAAATTCCCCTAATCACACTTGGGGTACTTAGAGGAATTGGGGGCAACTGAGGGTATTGATCTGGCAATGACTGATCAGGACCCCAACATGGGCTGACCGAGCAAGACCATGCCGGTCACGACCAAGCAGACCATGGCCGAGCAAGACTATGGCTGACCACGACCATGGCCGACCACGACCGAGCAAGACCATGCCAGTCACGACCGAGCAGACCATGGCCAGTCATGACTGAGCATACCATGGCCGAGCAAGACCATGGCTGACCACGACCATGGCCGACCACGACCGAGTAATACCGAGCACAAGCTACTGAGCACGACCAAGCACTGCCATGCCGAGCATGACCGAGCAAGCCATACCTCGAGTAGACCTTATGGGACGATGCCGATCATACCCCCTCGCCTGCCACGCTAGTGAGGGGCCATCACTGACAACCCAATCACAGTAACGTGCTCCCAACTCTAAGACCTCGCGTGTAACAGGAGGTAGTCACTTTCCCCGCTCTGACACATACCTAAGGGAGCGCCACGTGTGGGGTTGGACAACCACTCTCCCCATTATCCTGCCACCAATCTGGCCCTCCAATGCCACGCTGCCACGTGGAGAGACAACCATCTCCCACTATCTCTATATATGCAACGCCCTCCCGCGATATACAGGAGGCCACCATTAAGGCACCCCGAGATTCTCGCATGACGATACATCCTCCTCGATGGCAGAGGCATAACTGGAGGACACGATTGGCTATCTCACGAAGGCACCCACGATCCAAGCTAACACTCCTATAAGAAGGGTAGTCATCACCTCCAAGAAGGTACGAGATACATCAACCCTGAATACTGTTACTCTGCCTATATTTTTCTAGCTTAACTTTGGCATCGAAGTGTCTTTGGTAGACACCACACCAATATTTCAGGTAGGAGGATTCACCACCCCAACCATTCACACTGAAGGTTGGGAAAGACTTTCAAATTCACTGCATCATCACCCTCTATCATGTAGTTCTTAAGAATTTTGCCCACTTTATGTTTCTCACCGGAAATCCTTAACTCCATTTCATAGAGTATTAATCTTCAAAGTAGAAAATAATGGGAAAATGAGAGAATTTAGAAGGGAAAAAAAAAAAATTTCTTCCAAGTAACTTTATACTTTGTAGTGAAATACCAGAACACAAATATGACTAATTATACAAACCTCTTTCTCGCCATTCTTTTGTTTAAGAATTGATCAATTTTTTATTCTCTTCTAAGGACAAAAAAATCTGCACGCCTGTATCGTAATTCAAAAACAGTAGAACAGAAGAATCAATAAATAAATGAAATGACGGAGGAAGAAAATATATCAATAGAAATACATCCATCAAGATGAAAAAAGTTCATCCTCCTAAAAACCTCTTTCAACCTCATCCACAAAAGCCCTAAGATTCACGTCGGAGGATCCACCTTCCTTTGCAGCTTCCTTGGCCAAAACTTTCCATTTTTTAGCGTTCCTCCTAATTTCTTCGCCGGTTTCTCCATCTCCTATAACCAATTCTATGCACCTCTTGATCTCATCGCCTTCAATTATTCCTTCTTCATTCACTGTCGGCCTCACCCCGGTCTTGGATGCGTCTTCTAAAAGCTTTGCATTGGTTGGTTGGTCTGTAAATTGTGGCAAACCCACCACCGGAATACCACATACCAAACTCTCCAGCGAAGAATTCCAACCACAATGAGTCACGAAGCATCCCACAGAAGGGTGTGATAGAACCTCCACTTGGGAACACCATGGCACTATCATACCTTGTTTTTCCAGTTCCTCTTTGGAACTTAGTTTATCTTCTTGCTTCTCACCATTTTCTGTAGCTCTTATCACCCACAAGAATGGTCGATGGCTTTCCAGCAACCCACGTGCAATCTCTTCCATTTGTTGCTTTGTAAAAATAAAAAAGCTTCCAAATGATACGTAGACAACGGATGATTGGGGCTTTGAATCCAACCACTCAACATAATCCCTTGATTTTTGCAAGAGGTCGGCCCCGAATGCAGTATCAGAGGGATCTTTTCCATCCAAGAAGGCTGATGGAACTAATGGTCCTATTGCAACCAAGTTGTACTTGTCAATAGCTCTTAAGGCCTCGAGTTCCAATGCATCAAAGGTGTTCGCGAGTATTTTTGGGTTGGCTTCTGCATCGAGTGCGTCTAGCTGCTCTTTAAACCCTGGTACTCCAATGCCGATTGAGATTGAGTTTGAAGGTACCAAATAGGAGGGAAGGTCCCGACTAGTGAGCCGTGGCAGCCCAGGTAATTCAATGGGGCTTGAAGGGTCGTGGCTAATATTTCTAATGGTATCACCGTATCCATTGAAATAATAGTAGTAGATATCAAAAACAGTGGCTGGTTGGATCCATAGAACAGCGGATGGAATGTTAAAGGAATGCGCCACTTCGGATGCCCATGCTAGCATCATCACAGAGACCACACCTGTTATGGGGTTACCTTGCTCGGTGCTGGCCATGATGAGCTCTGAGAGGGCTTTGGAACCACGACTCTTGAACTCAGACATGAAGTGTGCAGGATCATGACTCAATTTGAGTCCATCATCACAGCCATCGGAGAAGGCAGCAAAGGTTAAGCCTTGTGGAGTTGGAGAGGAAGAGGAGGTTTTGGTCATGCTATATTGGACGGAGGCACTGGCAAGGATGGTGACCTTAACGCCCATCCTTACGAGGTTCTTCGCAAATTGGATTGACGGATTGATTGAGCCTTGTGACGGAAAAGTTACAACGACGATATGACCGTGCACCATATTGGCTACTCAGCGGGTCTGTGTTTAAGAAGTGAAGAAAAATATATGTATTGCAATTGCGTGCAGCGAAGCAGATCATATGTATATAGATTGAGAGCATGCATGACGTGTGTGGTGACGAATCTGACCAGGCCTTTATTAGTTGAAAATTCTTAGTGCAGTTCCGTAGGTTAACGTTGGTAAATGCTTATCGATGAACTCTTTTTATTTTTTTTAATTTTATTTTATGTATATTATTATTTTGTACATTATAAAGCCAAAGCCTGTCCCAAATGCAAGTTAAGCCGATGACCTAACTATGGATAAAATAGAACTTATCATTAGACTAATCCCACTCCTCAATAACAAACTCTTTCAGTGCATTTTTAGCAGCGCTTAGAATGAACTCTAGGCCTGAAAAATAATTTAGTGGTTAAGTAATACTAAGTAATTGATAGTAATCTTTATTAAATGATGATACGTAGTATGTGAATTCGTCAACAATTTAAATTTGTAGTGTATTGGAAAGACTTTTATGCTCCGTTTGGAATTTAAATTTTTTGTAGGAAAAAAATGTGAAAAAAATATAAAAAATTAAAATTATTTTTGTTCTCTTTTTCCTCATGTTTTTCTTTTCTTTTACTTTTTCAACCGAAAATCCGGGCTCTAAACAAAGCATTAAGGAAGCATCTTATTATATTTTGTCATGTTGTATTTTTTCTTTAAAAGTCTCTCTATTACACTATAAATTTAAGTTGTTGATATATTCACACGCAGCGTGTTACCATTTAAAAATTATTTTTTTGTTGCTAATTAAAAAATATTACTATTGAGTACTTAGTACTATCAAACTATTATACTTTTTTTCCTAGACCCTGACCTTCTACTGGGTATTAAGTAATTAAGATTGTGCAGCTTAGATAAAATAAAATTTGTGAAATATGCTAGAAGTTATATAGTGCTCTTGAAGCATCACAATACATTATTATACCAAACATAGTATATGTGGAACTCATTAGACATGGGTACGTCAATTTGGGTTCAACTTCCTTCTAGATTCTAATATTCAGAATTTTCCATACTCGTTATTTTACTATGTCATGTATTAGTCACCTAAATTTAATAAATAATATTATTTTATTTAAATACATAATTTTATTTAACGATAAAAAAAATTTCAAGATTTCTTAATATTAAGATATGAAAAAAAGCCAATACCATGAGTTTTACAAGTATTGTGTCTGATGTAATAGTACAACGTGATGCTCTAAAAGACAGAAGGAAAAAACTTCCGTATATACATGGGATTCTAATAATACAAGTCTCTGTTCCATCATATTCAAGATTTGCGTGTAGAATGGTCATAAGCCTAAACTTGTCATTATGTCAACATCTTAGGTCATTATGTCTAGGGTAGTAGCATAGAATCAGTCAAAGGTGATGGGCTAGTATCATCTAGGAAGTCCACCCTCCACAAAACAAAATGAAAAAAATAAAATAAAAAAATAAACACAAACAAATTAATAAGGGAAAAGGCTATAATTCGGCAACTGGCACGGACATCATCAATTTAAATATTTTACAGTACTAAGGCTTAAGACCACGTTTATTTGTTTGATAAGAAAATCAATAATAAATAATATTATGAGATAAAGAAAAGTAAGGATGAATTGATGAATGGGGATTATTTAGTCAAGTTTGGTTAGGATAAGGCAAGTAATATTATATTATAATATTATCATATTATTTATCACAAAATTAATATTGGTTTAATATTATATTGTAATGTACTTAGATAATATTATATCAACATATTATAATAGTAATAGAAGGATAAAAATGAAATTTCAATTTTATTTTAATGGAGAGGATATGTAAAACCATCTCTCTCATGTTATTGAATGTCCCATATTTGGGGGATTACATAACTTGTTTTTTTGTTTTTACCAAACATGAGTTTTGGTAGGCTCACTAAATACCATCTCCAATCCCCAACCCCTTATTCTTCGAACAAACGTGGCCTAAACGTTTTCTAGCACCTTTGAAGCATAGAAAGTTCATATTAAGCGCATGAAATTTCCTTTTATGTGGGTAACGCTATCCAAATGATGTGTCTAAATGAGGAGAAATTATTTGATACAATGGTGGTACTACGTCATCATGCAAATGTGGTACAACGGGCCCATAATACATAGTCATATTAGTAATTAAAATCCTAATCATCTTGTTTAAGACGAAAAATTTTAATTTTAAACTCAACACTCTTGTTTTAGAATTTGATGATGTGATACCATCGATGTATCACATATTATTTTATAAATTCGAGTTTTTCACTTCAAAATAAACATCCACCATAATGACTTTTGTGTGCGGCATGGACCAAGGGATATAGAGTTAACCACCCTGGGGTCCGTCGAGGAATTTCAACAATCACTAACATGGCTAGGGCCTCCTGGAGGCGGCAAGGAAAAAATCAAAGACAACCAAGAGAGAGAGAGGAGATCACGAGGGTGAGCCTAGGAGGTTGAGAGCACTCAATTATTGTCTTGGGCCATAAATGAGCTGGCTAATTATAGTAAGTATGATGACTGATGTAGCGGACGCGTGGCGTCTCCCGATTTGACATAAACTGGCGCCATCATAGCTAGGAGCAGCCATGTCAGTGCCGCAGCTGCTTGATAGGATGTGGGAACAGTCCCAATCATCAAGCATATGTCCAATCGGGCCATGCCATGTTTCCACTTCATTAAATGTGGATTAGGCCTCCATTTAATGCATGTGATACATTCATTTAATGCAAGGATCTTGCACTTGAGTACGTCTGGTGGATGAAGCTCTCTCTCTTAGCTAGTTGATTGGACAAGTCCCCGCGCGCTCGAAGGGTGAGTGGCTCAACAATTCCCTTTGGTTCTGGCCTCCAATCCACAATCCCTGTGAGGTCCCGAGCGGTGGTAAGAAAGAGAATGTTGAGGCATGGGGCCTGTATCTGGTGAGCCTTGGAAGTTGCCTAAGTAAGAGTGGCCGAAGCCATGCAGGCGTGGAGCCTGACTTAGAGGGTGGCCAGAGCCATGTAGGCACAAAGCCCGGCTTAGAGGAGCCCTTGAGACAACCTTCACAAGGTTGGGCCTATGGGCTTTAGTGGAGCGCCGACCTGCTATAAGAGAGAGGGAGAGGGAGGGGCACTGACCTGTCTCCAGAGCGAGGCACACTGAAAGAGCTACTGCAAGAGCGAGGCGCAATGGAAGAGGCGCTTACCTGTTGCAAGAGCGAGGAAGTGTGAGGGGCACCAACCTACCGCAAGAGCAAAGCACGCTGTTGACGTTATGTTGACTTTAAAATATCCTGTGGTCCATGTGATTTGCCAGCTTGAACAAGTGGGTAGGCCACGTGGCGCCCATGGATGAGGGTACTTACAACTTTTAATTATAAAATTGTCACTACTATCATATAAAATGATGTGTCTAAATGAGATCTGATTTCTTTAAGGGCCGGGTGGGGGCAGGTGCAAGGGAGTTTCAGCCAAATTTTGTGTCGTTGAATTCAGCAGGTTGAGAGGAAGCCTATGGTGTCATCAAAAGTAATTTTGAGCCATCTGAGGTTGGAGCAAAAAGAGGTGGTTCAAGTGCCACGTTGAGCTATTCGGCGATTCCAAGACTTTTAAAAGAGGCCAGAAAAAATTAGAAACTGATAGTGAATAATGTCCTTGTATTGAATTTTATATAGAAGTGTTGTGTGAGAAACTAAATAAAATAGGAAACATAAACTAAATAAATCAAATCACTAGAGATATACTATATATACACTAACGTAAATATGCATTGGTTTATAAATGTATACATAAATATGTTCATTTATATGTATATGCGCGACCTAAAGACACAACTACTCTTAAAATATTTTACAAATGATGCTCTCGCTCTTGCTCCCACCCCGCTGCACAAATTGTTACTTAGCACAACCTCCATTCCAAGCTATTTGCTTTCAAAATTCAAATATGGAAAAATTACTAGAAATTGCAAAAAGAAAAAATTGTTCCAACATATTTCAGCTCACAAGGGACACAAATATGAAATTGGAGCCCAGCAGTAGGGACGAAATTACCCATGCAATCTACCCCCATGTTGACAAAATTTCATTTATCTCCTATTGATTTTGAGTTTCTTTTATAATAAGAGTACAATTGTTTTTCCTTTTAAGCTTTCAAAGTTCAAGAATTTTTTTCTCAGCCATAACGAAATTCAAATTTACCTTGGTCTTTCATAACCTCCTCAACAAAATTTTTTATTTTGCCCACCAATTGCACTTGGTGCAATACCTATTCACGCCCACTGCTTTATGCTGGTTGTGAAGCTCACTTGGGGAACATATTTCTTGTAAATTAAATAATTGCATGAGATGCTCAATTATTAGGGCATATATTCAGTAGACACAATAAAAATACAAGAACCTAAAAATTTGGTCAACTATATATAAATAATTAAACCTCTAATATGCTCAATTATTAGAGCATATTCAGAGACTTATACACTTGGGCCACATGCTAAAAGAGCTCACCAACTCACATATACGAACACAAATTTCTGTTCTAATCTCCAATGTTAATGCTTCATAAAATTACACTGTGCAACAAGCGATCCCTAATTAATTTTGAGATTTGTGGGCCCCTAAAATAGTTTGGAATTCACATAATTCAACTAAACTAATTGAGTACTTCATTGAATATATTTCTATCGAATACCATCACCACAGATGCAGAGATAAATAGGAATAAGATTAAGAGATATATGTTGGACGTAGTCACATAACATTTCCTTTGGCTGAGCTCTCATTTTCCCAGAACTTAATGTGAAAGAAGGAAATAATGGGAAAATGTGAACAATTAGAAAGAAAAATAAAAAAAGAAGATTAGTCCAAATGATTTTATTGATTGCATGGCACAACCCAAATAAAAATATGAAAAACAAGAAATACATAAAAAAAAAAATTATTTTCTTCTATGGAGGAAAAAAAAAAATCCTCGTGACTTGCCAAAATACAAAAACCACATAAAAGAAAAGTAAAAAAAAATAAAAACACAAATGGAACCACTGATGAAGGAACCATGTCACACTTGTTAAGATGGAAAAGTTCATCCTACTGAAAACCTCGCTCAACCTCATCCACAAAAGCCCTAAGATTGATGTCCGAGGATCCACCAAACTTTGCAGCATCCTCTGCCAAATCCTTCCATTTTTCAGCATTCCTCCTCATTTCTTTGCTAGTAACTCGATCTCCCATAACCAATTCTATACACCTCTTGATCTCATGCCCTTCAACTATTCCATCTTCATTCACAATCGCCCTCACCCCGGTCTTGAATGCGTCTTCCAAAAGTTTTGCGTTTGTAGGTTGGTCTGTGAATTGTGGCAAACCCACCACCGGAATGCCAGAAACCAAACTCTCTAACGAAGAATTCCACCCACAATGAGTCACTAAGCATCCCAAAGAAGGATGGGAAAGAACCTCCATTTGAGAACACCACGACACTATCATACCTAGTTTTTCCAATTCATCTTTGCAGCTAATTATTTTGTCTTCTCTTTTCTCACCATTTTGTATAGTTCTAATCACCCACAGGATTGGCCAATGGCTTTCCAGCAACCCACGTGCAATTTCCTCAATTTGTTGCTCTGAGAAAACATATAAGCTTCCAAATGACACATAGACAACGGATGATCGGGGCTTTGAATCCAACCACTCGACATAATCCCTTGAATTTTGGAAGAGGTCACACCCAAAAGCAGTATCAGATGGAACTTTTCCATCCAAGAATGCTGACAGGACTAATGGTCCTATTGGAACCAATTTAAACTTCTCAATGGTGCTTAAAGCCTCTAGTTCTAGCGTATCAAAGGTGTTCACTAGTATTTTTGGGTTGGCTTCTGCATCAAGTGTATCTAGCTGCTCTTTAATTTCTGGCAATGCAAAACCATACATGACCTTGGAAGGGATCATATAGGAGGGAAGGTCCCGACTAGAGAGCCATGGTAGCCCGGGTAGTTCAACTGAAGATGAACGGTCATGGCTAATATTTCTAATGGTATCACCGTGACCATTGAAATAATAGAAGTAGATAACAAAGACAGACGCCGGTTGAGTCCATAGAAGTGCAGAAGGAATGTTAAAGGAACGCGCCACTTCAGTTGCCCACTGACTCGCCTCCGTATGCGGTATTCCTACAAATGGAGTTAGCACCCCGCAAGAGTACGGGGGTCACGATGAAGTATAAACCTGTAATCCGGCATCGTTCTCTCCCAAGGGACCCAGCCAAATATAGGCTCTAGCACTTAACTCACACTAACCTAACCTAGGATTGATCTACAATTATATGGGGAATTAGATCTAAAATAAAAAGGAAAATAAAAAAACCGAAAATCTTTTGGGTTTTGATGATAGTTTTGAATTACTAACCTATTGCAATGAAAATAAAAACAATTAACACTAGGAAATTAAAGTAAAGCACAATGAAAATAGAATTAAAGCAATTAAAGGGGAATTGGGCTCAAATGATCCAATCACTCAATTTCATCCAAGGTTTCCAATTGGGTTTATAACTCAAATCAAACACGACATTTAAGTGCGCTTAATTCGGAGGATTTAGCTTTAAAAATCGATTATTCTCAAGCAATTTAAATTAGGTAAATGTTCAATGGGGAGTCAAAGGTTAATACCATCGATTTAACTTAGTCAATACCAAATTTGTGGTTTGTGCATTGATTAGCCAAACATAGTCAATAACCTAGGTTTTCTAAGTTATCTTCAATCAATTGTTGAGAATAAAATTCTAGAAAAATATAGCAATTATTTCATGAGATGCCTCCATTCAATTCCTTGGATTATTTAGGTGATTTTCACATTTGAACCCAATCTAAAACTAGCTAATTAAACTCATAATAAAAGCATAAAAATGGAAATAAAGCATACAAGGATTGGAAGCTAGCATTCACTTAAAAGAAATTAAAAGAGTTTAGGTACAAGAAAACTACAAGAAAAATATAAGAAAATTACAACATAACAAAGAAAATTACAAATAAAATTACAAGAAATAAATCTAAACTAATAAATGAAGAACAAATGAAAAACCAACCTTGAATGAAGATCTCCCAAGCCAATCTACCAAAAATCTACTCCTAACAATCCAAACTATCAAAAAACTCTCTACAAAACTCAAAACCTAACTCTAAAACTAAACAAAAACAACTCCTCGCTTCCCTCGGCCGTGGCTAACGTTTTAGGGCAAATCTGTGCTCCCCGTCCAAAGTGCGTCCGACGCGTGTCCAAAGTGCATCCGGACGCACCGTTCGGACGCTTATTTTACCGTTCGAACAGCTGTTTTACTGTCCGAACGGTCTTCGGACTCAAAAAGATGACTCTGGAATGGCTGCGAACGTAAAAACACGACTCTGGAGCTCCGCCATTCGTCGCACCGTCCGAACGGCTCAACCGTCCGGACGCACCGTCCGAACGGCTAAATACCGTCCTGACGTACCGTCCAGACAGTCTTCTGGAATTTTGGCTCTTATTCGTTGTTTCCATTCCAAAACCTACAAAATACACAAAAATACATAATAAATCAATTATTGAACTAAAACAAGATAATTAACTACAATATAAATCTAACAATGTACACATTAAGGACTTATGATTACACTTTTAGAGTGTAATCACCCATGTTAGAAGCATGGGATAGACCACACCTGTTACGGGGTAACCTTCCTTCACGTTGGCGATGATGAATTCTGAAAGGGCTTTTGAACCATGAGTCTTGAACTCGAACTTGAAGTGTCCAGTGTCGTCAATCGGTTTGACCCCATCATCATAGCCATCGGAGAAGGCAGCAAAGGTTAAGCCTTCTGAGATTGAAGAGGAGGTTTTGGTCATGCGACGGTGGACAGAGACACTTGCAAGTACGGTGACCTTCAAACCCATTCTCACGAGGTTTTTGGTGAATTGAATTAACGGATTGATGGAGCCTTGAACTGGAAAAGTTAAGACGAGGAAGTGACAGTGCACCATGTTGGCTACTCGATCAATGGAAAAAGAGCGAGTCTGTGTGTTAGAAATGCAGAAATATCTATGTATGAATTTGAGAGCATTGAAGAATGTTATGTATAGATTGAAGCAGATTGAGACCATATATGCATACCTTGCTGTGTAGTTGGTCTTTATTGAAAATTCTAATTGCAGTTTGATGGACTTGGTGAAATTGGAGCTCAGGGTAACTGCCACGCGCCACTAGTTGGACTTGGTGCGATTACTCTTCAGGCACGCTGATTTAGGCTAGTTGTGAAGCCCACTTTAGGCAACATATTTCTTGTAAATTATAATGATTGCACGGGATGCTTAATTATTAGAGCAATAGACGTAATAAAAATACAAGAATCTAAAAAGCTTTGCTAACTATATATATATATATATAACCCACGCTCAATTATTAGAGCATATTCAGTAGACATGATAAAAATACAACCTTAAAGTTTGGCAACAATACAGAAATAATTGGATCTGCAATATGCTCAATTATTAGAGGTTATTCAATAGACTTAGGCCACATGCTAAAAAAGCTCACCTAACACATACAAACACCAATTTTCGTTCTATCTCCAATGTTAATGATTCCGTAATAGTGGTACTGAAAGTCTCAAATTAATTTCAAGATATTAATTATATTCCATGTATAGTTTCTCATTGAAAACCATCAACATACAGATGCACAAAGACGCCTCTTTTCACATATCAGCTCTCTTCCTCAATCTTTATCGTCACCGTTACTTAACGATGTTTAAATTTTACGTGGCGTTGTTGCGGGTCGTTCTCATCTGTCGACAACCCGGTCCACGCAACACCGTCTCTTTAAACAGACTCCGTTATCCCCTTCCCCCTCCTTTCGTCTCCTCTCTTCTAAATAGTTGAAGATCTCTGCTCATTCCTACTCGAAGCCTCGTCTCCACAGGTACTGCCGCCTCTTCTCTCTTTCGATCTCATTTGTATCTCTGCATGGTGATATCTTCGTTGGTTAGGGTTTAGCCCGTTTTAAACGGTGTAGATTGAATGAGATTCAAAGGTTTTTCTCAAATTCAGCCTTCTCTTGCTATGATCTCTAGATGATGATACCTTTGTTGGGTATGTCATAAATTGATTGATAAATTTATCATTTTGGTGGGTTAATTTGGTTCATGAAAATATCTCTGAGGTGCTTCTTTTGGTTTTTGGATGCGGTTCTTGTCGTTGGGTAGATTGTGAGTTGATTCATAAATCTATAGTTGATGTGTTTTTGATTGATTTGAAGATGTTTGTGACATGGTCATTTAGTATTGGTTGTGGTGGAACTATGAATTCCACCTCACTGGCAATAAAGTCCACAAAAGAGAAAATGGGTGAGGCACTTTTCACAACCTTATCCAGAGAGCATAATCAATTACGTATAGATTTAAAAAATATAACTTAATAAGATTTTATTACTTTTAAGGTTTTTTTTTCTTCAATGCAATGCATTATGAATAAAATCTAAAGATCCTACCCAAGTGCCTTGAATACTATCTTCACATAATTAATTCATTTGTAAAATATATATATATATATACATATATAATAGTATTCTACTTAGTATTAACTTACAATCTTATTATTTTTTTGAACTACAAAATTGTTTAAGACCTTATATTGACAAATCAAATTTTTTTCAAGGCTTGAGTATTGGAGTTCTGCTTTCTCTAAGATCTTAAGTTTAAAACCTCGCAGGTGGTGTCAACTCCTTGAGCCACCCATATAGCCTTTGGTTTGGTAATTATTATTAACTTAAGATTGATCTCTATATTGATTTGGATGCTAACAAAATCATGTACTTGTTGTTGACTAATGTTTTCACTTAAAGTGTGTAGGTCTGTGATCTAGAAATAGAAATAAAGAAATATGAATGCATTGAAACTGCGAAGAAGATTATATATATAGATTGATAACGTACATGACGTTTGTGGGGACGAATTAGAGTTTGTTTTGTTTTTCAATTTGTGTAGCTTACTGTTGTTAGTTGAAAATTCTGAGTGCAGTTTCGTGCGTGGACCTTACTCTATTGACATTTGTTAATGACTACATTCTGCATGCTTGTGGAATTTTTTTTTTTTCAAGTTGCCGATGCTTACCAATAAGCAACTTCTTTTTTGGTATTTTTGTTTTTCACATCCGCGGACTGAAGTTCTAAAGTGGTATTTCCCTTGCCGCTGGAATAAGCCACTTCTCAACTAAGAACTTTTTCGGTGTATCATTTAGCAGTACTTATAAGTCGCAAGGCCATGGCCTTCTACTAGGGATTAAGCGGTTTCAGATTGTGTGGCTTAGATAAAACAAAGTTCACGTAATAGGTGAGAAGTTGTTCAAAGCTACTGAAGGAGAGACAGCTCAAAAGTGCCACAAGTAGTAATGCCTGATACTTCGGAAATACCAAATAAGTTTGTTAAAAGAGTAATGTTATATATAATCTCATTTATTAATTTTTTTTTTTTTACTTTTAGGCACAAGTTTATATAACTCACATTAATAAATTCATATAGAATTCATTCACTGACAGAGTAAAAAAAATAATTAAAAAATAAAATTACATATAAGATTTTATTTTTTTTAATATAGATGGTACACAAATGGTATAAATCACAGTCGTATGAGCTTCAAACTTAGGGTGTGGCTTTGGTCAAAAGTCTAAATCTGTCGTTATGCGGACATTTTTTTTCATTATGTCTAGGTTGTAACGTACGTAGAACCGGTCAATTAATTAAGGGCAGGCAACGGGTTAGTATCGTCGATTGAAAAAAATATTTTGACGAAGTCCACATCAATTAAACGCATGAATAATGTTTTTTAGCACATTCGAAATGCAAAGAGATTATATTAAACGCATGGGAGCCCCTTCTCATGATCATTTTGAATTGACCTCACTTGGCCTTAATTTTAATTACGGACACAGCCTGAGTCCAAAAAGGCATAGAACAAGATATATATCTCCGTGTATATAAAGAAAAGAGAGAGAGAGAGAGAGAGAGAGAGAGAGAGAGAGAGAGAGAGAGAGAGAAGGAAATACACGAGAAATTATAAATGCCTTTGTCCCACAAATGTTTTGAAAAATAAAATGAATCAATTTTGATTCTTGGTATCTACAAAGCTCTTTGGATATGATTATGGACAAAGTATTATATGGAGTGAATATTTGAATATAGCTTCTTGTTGGCACTTGTTAACTTCGTATTTCGCTTCTATTGATCAATAAGCTCTTAGATGAATTGAATGTTATGCAGCTCTTTTCAAATTTAGACATTCCAATTATCATAAAATTCAAGTGCAGCCAAGTGACGTAAATAGAACACTTTTCAAACTCTTCAAGGCCACTACGAGCAGTGATGAAACTACAGCTAGACTATGGGGCTATGGCCCTCCTACGTAGTACTTTGATAAAATTATATTTAGACCTTATAGAATTTTAAATATTTAAATAAGAAATCGTATATTGACCTTCCAAAATCATAACAATTTTTATTTGAGCTCCAAAATTTAAGAATTTTTTTTTATCTTAACCACGAACAAAATTCAAAATTTTTTCTTGAACATCCAAAACTCAAGAATTTTTGCCTTCATCCTCCAATAAAATTCAAAAATATTTCATATTTACCTTTCAAAATTTAACAAATTTTATCTTACGCCCTCAAAAAAATTTAAAACATTTGCATTGGCCTTTCATGGTCCCTCACAACAAAATTCATAGTTCTTAACGATGCCATTTAGCCTCACCAACATATATTCAATTTTTCAAGCTCTCAAGTACGAGGCATTCAAAGACAAACTGGTCCAGTTTTCTCCGATGACACTTCAATATAAAATGAATCGTGGGCTAAACATATGGGTCAATTAGAGTCGGTCAAGGAAGGAACTCAGTCCAACCCACGTACAGTTGGTTAAAGAAGATGAAGCTGTAAATCCATGGAGGTTACCGGATATATAATATCTTTTTTGTTTTTTTGAAAAGGATAAGATCTAACTAGTGGAATTTCAGACCTAATAAATTAATTCCATAGTAACACACACGAAAGTATTTTAAATTAAGCCTAACATTTATTGGAATGGTGTTAAAATGATAATATACTATACCATATGAAACCTCAAAATGTACCGGTAGGGTATTGCGGTGGTAGAGTGAAGGCTGTAATGGGAAGACTGCAGAGGATAGCTAATGCGTTCCTCTAAAAATACGATGTGCTCCCGCGGATATTGTGACAGGAGGAAGACTATAAAAGGCAACTACCAATTGCATTTCATAATTATAATAATAATAACAATAATAAACTCTCACAGTATTCTATTCGAACTAAGAGTGGACACCGGCCCAATTGCCCGCAAAGCCTTTTGCCCGAGCTGAGAATTTTAGGGGTTGGAATTAATATTTAGTCTCATAGGGCCGTTAAGGGCTAAATAAGTATGATTATATTTTGGGTTAGGCATAGGATGAAGATTTATACCCGGGTTGGCTCAATGAAGAAATTTTTATTTTTATTTTAAATAATATTGATAAAAATACTAAATTATGCTTAGCGCTTGTGTCTAATTCAACTTTTTGTGACAATGTTCTCTATAATAAAAAAATTATTCAGTGCTTTTAAATTATCACATTATTCTTGTTCCATCTCTCACATAATGATAAAATCAAATTATTTGCCTAATGAATGCGAACTTACATTAGTAGCAAGAACATTCTGTGTTCTGATTGGAGAATTTCGTCTTCACTTTGTGTGGCTTTCATATTGACCAAAAGAGTGACTCTAATGCACATTTTACAAAGCATTGGACAAGTAAGGCACTGTGCTGACCAATACCTTGTCTGGTTTGCATGTGCATTCTCCAAAATAGTTGATCCATTGGCTTTTAATGCCATGCCATTGATTTAAGCATTATCCTAATTTTTGAGACAATTGTGCGGATGCTTACAAAACATTAAAATTCTAATATGGTATCAAAATTTAGTTCTATCAAATAACTAGGAAAATTTTCTCAAAGCAAGTTCTGATCATATACTATGCGTGAGAAAGGACAACAATAGTTGATCCAATCGAAAGTCTCCTATCAGGTTTAGCGTTATCTGAGCATCATTAAAGAAGCACAAGGTCGCTAGTAAGTATCGCCCAAGAAAAGAACACTAAAAAAAATGGAGAAAAATTGGTGTTAAAAATTTATTCTTCAAGCATTTGACTTATTGTACGAAGTTGTTGGAAAGATAATGTTGGGCATATTGTAAACAAAGTTCAACAGAAGGAAAATGCAAAGAGCATTGAAGATTTTGCAAAAAGGCAATAGATATTACATATGTTAGGAATATTAGTGCCGGAAAAAGAAGTAACCAAAAATACTTTGTTCAAATCAACTGGGGTTAGTCTAGTTGGCCAGAGTTTCTAGTCCCCATTTGAGATGTCAAGAGTTCGAACTCCTTAAATTCCCTTTTCGACTTCAGCCCTCCTTGTAATTCATTTCAATAAACCTAAAAAATAAAAACAACATTATAATATAATTTTACACTTTGTTTGTAATTGTGTCAAATAGTGCAAAAGCAGTTAAAAATTACACGTTTGAATTGTAGTGCGAGCATTCAAATAGAGATGTAATTGTGTCAAATTGTCCTCATCTAAAAATTATTATAAATGTCTTGTTTGAGGCTCTAAATGATGGAATTTGTTAAAATTCAAGTTTCACCACCGTGAGAGGTGGAACATGCTCAAAATCATGTTTCACATCAACCTGTCAATTTTTGCACAATTTCAAGATATCACCATCCGCTGTTTAATTTGTCATTGAATAGATTCAAGTGTTTCATAAAATCTAATGTCACGTGTGCTGCTGCATCAATATACTTCATGTTTTTTCTTATATCTTGAATACATCATCACAGGAGCATAGAGAAACAAGAATAAGCTTTAGAGGTATATATGTGCTAGTTAAAACAAGAGACTGCATGACTTTCGAGCATTTTCTCATGTGTATTCTTATCATATATACGTGACAGCATACTATTTAATCATGTATTTATATGTATATTTTTATTGGAATATCTTTTACAAATATCGCAAACTCGTGAATGATACCTAAAATTTAGAAAGAGATTAAAAATATGAATAATACAATTTTAATACGTGGCAAAATACTATTTGACCATGTATTTATATATATTCTTGTTTGAATATCTTTTACAAATATCGCAATCTTGTAAATGGTGCCTAAAATCTAAAAAAAGTTTAAAATATTAACAATAAAATTTAATACGTACGTGGTAACACAATATCCTATCACATACACATGATACGAGGAGTTCCTTCAACCTGACAGCATACTATTTGAAATCCTTGTCCTTTCTCATGGCTGAGCTATAATATTTGAAAAAGATAACGTCAAAGAAGAAAATAATGGAAAAATGAGAAAAAAAAAAGAAAAAAAGAATTCTTCCAAGTAATTTTATACTAAACTAAATACAAATACAACCAATTTTCGAAGATACATCAATTTTTTATTCTCTTTCAAGGACAGAAAATTGAAATATGCGCCACCAAATCAAAATACAACAAATGAATAAAAAAGAAAAAAAAGAATAAATAAATGCAATCACAGATGAAGAAAGCATATCAGTATGAATAGATTTCTCAATATGAAAAAGCTATCGTACTAGGGGGTGTTTGGGCACTTAACTTACAAGTCATAAACTATAAACTATAAACTATAAACTATTTTTAAAAAACTACTTTTAAAAATAATTTTTTTCGAAAAACGTAATTAGACATAAGCTGTTTTTTTAAGTCACTCACCTAAATACATTTTAAAAAAGTCATATGCATAAGCCATAAGCTACTAAATAAGCTACGTCCAAACACTTCTAAAAATCTCGTTCAACCTCATCAACAAAAGCCCTCTGGTTCATGTCAGCGGATCCGCCTTCCTTCGCAGCTTCCTTTGCCAACACCTTCCATTTTTCAGCGTTCCTCCTAAATTCGTCGCCAGTCTCTCCATCTCTTCTTACCAATTCTATGCATCTCTTGATCTCATTACCTTCAACTATTCCTTCTTCATTGACTGTCACCCTCACTTCGATCTTGGACGCGTCTTCTAAAAGCTTTGCATTCATTGGTTGGTCTGTAAACTGGGGCAAACCCACCACCGAAATACCACAAGCAAAACTCTCTAGCGAAGAATTTCAACCACACTGAGTCACGAAGCATCCCAAAGAAGGATGTGAAAGAACCTCCATTTGGGAACACCATGGCACTATCAAGCCTTGTGTGTCCAATTCCTCTCTGCAAACTTAGTTTCTCTTCGTGTTTCTCAGCATTTCCCATTGCTCTTATCAGTTATCACCCACAAGAATGGGCGATGGCTTTCAGCAACCCACGTGCAATCTCCTCCATTTGATACATTGAAAACTTAAAAAAGCTTTTGATGGATAAATAGGCAACGGATGATTGGGGCTTTGAATCCAACCACTAAACATAATCTCTTGATTTTTGCAAGTGGTCACTCCCAAATGCGGTATCAAAGGGATCTTTTCCATCCAAGAATGCTGATGGGACTAATGGTCCAATTGCAACCAAGTTGTACTTCTCAGGGACTAATGGTCCAATTGCAACCAAGTTGTACTTCTCAATGGCCTTTAAGCCCTCTATTTTTGAAGCATCAAAAGTGTTTACTAGTACTTTTGGGTTGGATTCTGCGTCCAATGTGTTGAAAGTGTGAACTTGCCAAGATCTAGAAGCCTCCAAAATTGAGACGGAGCAGTCATGACAACTTAGGGATAAAGTACTTGAAAATTTAACTATGGAAGGTTGTAGAAGGATTAAGAAGTTTCAGATAGTTGAGAGTCAAAACCGTGTACGCCACGTTTGCTACAGTGGTCCACCATTGATGACCAATGAGGAAGAATCCTCAATCTTCTTGATACTTCATCTAAGTAGTATACATATAGGTATTGAGTTGTGCTTGTAAAGATATATCAATGAGAAAAAGAGGGTATGAGAGAAATTGAGAGTGCTTTGTAATTTTATTTGAAATTTTTATTTGAGTGATTTTTTCTATGAAAATTTATTTTGTTTTCTATCTCTAATTGATAAAATAACTTGTTCTCTATCCAACATATGGTGTCAGAGCTAGATACGAGTCATCACAGAGCACAAAATATTACAAAATAAAGCATAAAACCGCCCTCTGCCCAAAATTCAAGTTGGCCAAAACCAATTTTTGATCACACCAGAAGATTTGTCTCGATAATACGAGTTCAACGCCGCGAACGGTGTAAAAAAAGGAGGTCCAACGCTCTATAGATCTGAAATTAAAAGTTTTAGATCTATAGCGATTTTTTGCCGGAGAAGATACTTGTTCTCTCGGATGCGGAATCTTATGCAGGTAGGTAGTCTCTGACTATTGTTTACCCATAAAGCACCAAATGGGGAGCCCACAGGCTGGTGCCGGGAGCGGTAGATGCCAAAGCACCAATGCGACAACTCATAAAATAATGCAACAAACCTTTGACATAGCGCCACCATTAGCCGACATCTCCGGAGTCCCTAACATTGTTGTCAGCCACCAAGTCCCGATTCAGGAATTTTAACCCGATTCCCTTTCGAAGTTCACGCTGAATGCGCTCTCTGTCGGGGTCAACAGACGTCATCACTACAGTGACACTACAGGCACACTACAGTGATGCTACAGTTTGGCTTAATTGTAGATCGGGCCCCAAAGTTTGGCTTAATTACAATTGGTCCCAAAAGTTTGGCCCAATTTCAAATCAATCTCTAAAAATCTAAAATTATTCAGTTAAGCCCCTACTAAGTTAAATATAGCAAGTTCAAGTAATTTCTTTCAATCTCAACTTCCGCGGTTAGGCAAAGAAAATTATGAGAACTGGAGTATTCAAATTAAATTACTCATTGGGTCACAAGATTTATGGGAGATTGTTGAACGAGGTTATTTAGAACCAGCTTCCAAAGTTGGAGAAGATGCTTTGAGTGAGACGGCGAAGGCAACACTTAGAGAAGCAAGAAAAAAGGATAAGAAGGCGTTATACTTGATCTACCAGGCCCTTGATGAAGCCAATTTTGAAAAGATCTCCTCAATAACAACTACCAAAGAGGCATGGGAAGCCCTTCGAACTTCATTTTATGGCATTGAGAAGACAAAAAGATTTTGTCTTCAAATGCTAAAAAGATTTCATTATTCAACTCCATGTGCCAATTCACATGCTCAACTTTGCAGAGATATATAATGCTCAAGCACTCCAAATACATGATGAAATTGGAGCTAGTTCTGTTTGAATTGCTCTCAGAGGCAGTAGGGCTCAACTCCAATCACCTGAAGGACTTTGATTGTGCAGAGGGGCTCTTCTTTGTTGACCACTACCACCCGAACTAGAACTAACTTTCGGCATTAGCAACCATGCAGACAATGGCTTCCTTACTGTACTTCTACATGACCAAATAGGTGGCCTCCAAGTCCTCCATGAAAATCAATGGATCCACGTCCCTCCCTTGCCCAGAGATCTAGTGGTAAATGTTGGAGATCTTCTACAGTCAAGTATATATATATATATATAACATTTAAATTTTGAGCTTTGCATATTACTCAATGATCAAAATTTCGTTTTGGAGTGTTGTTTTAATTATCATGGAAACTGAAACGTAAATATTTTAGGAATATTTGAGAAATGTTTCAAAAGAACATTTCATAAGTGAATGTAGTAGAATACAAACTTTAGAATTTTTTGGAATAAAATTGTACCACATTATAAAGATTCTAAATTCTTGTCTACACACCTTATTGTTTTAGTCTGTTGCATTTTGTATTGGTTCATTTTGTTATGCTCTGGTGTATTTTGATGGAAATACTAGAATTTCATTATTTCACTAGTAATTCGTTTTAGTCTCTTAGAAATTGAAAAAGTTTCGGCTGTTTATATGGAAACAAATGAAAATCTTGTTCCTTGCTATGATCTTGATTATTACATTAGTTTTTAAAGGTATAGTTTGATAGGAACTTGCATTGGCACTTCCATTACTATTCGGATCATTATGATTCAAGTTTGAAAAGGGGTTTTTTTTTTTTTTTTTTGGGAGTAGCTCATTACAAATGAGAGGTTAAAGAGCATCAATCATAGAGTCCTGGCAAAGAAAGTCGGCCCGAGAATTTCAATTGCAAGTGTTTTCAGAACACATTTTCAGGAAGAGATCATAGAGAGAGTCTACAGTCCAATCAAGGGGTTGGTATCAGAGGAAAATCCCCCATTCTACAAGGAGACCACAAGAAATGGTTGGATGGAACTTCCTCACTTTCACATATTAAAGTTCTGGAAATAGGCCATGAAGACTGGATGAGTATTGAGTGAGTTGTGGAAGCATCGATTTTAGCTCTGGAATTAGCGGCAGACTTCTTATGTTTGATGTGAAAGTAATTTAAAGAATAAATGCTTTTAGAATACAAAATTTGAGTGATATTGATATACCTGCAGCAGAGACAAAAATATGAGAAAGGCAACCTTCAAACCCCCAATATTAATCTTGAATTTAGATGAGTTACAAGGACTGCTACATATCACTGGAATGCTTTGCAATGAATTCTACAATGTAGCCAATATTTTCAAGAAGACAATGCTCCATTTTGGCCCCCAAAAAGGTTGTTTATGCAGTCTATCCGAAATTTTTTTTTTGACAAGTTGCTTATTTTTTTTATTAGGCCTTATTTATGTTTTCTTTTCTCTTTGCTTTTCTTTTCTCTTAACAAATATAAGAAACAGAACAGATCATTAGTGACTCCATCTATCGAATTGTAAAGAATACTTGATTAATAATTGAAACTTGGGAGGTGGTGGTAATGAGATTTTCAGGCATTTCTAAGCATTCCCTGAAGTATTTTACAGCACTGAATCTTATTACTCTGTAATGTCCCCTACGATGATCAAAAGAACAATGAAGATGTTAACAATTCTATTCATGCGATGTTAGGAGGAAGTTTATATATAATAGCAGCTCTGATCATATCAAGCACCAGCAACTAACTTGAGGGATACAATTTCTTGTGTTATGGCGGCTCAGCCTCCAAAACCTGAAGAACTGCCTACTATGAGTATGTTTGGAATCGAACGATTGAGTTAATAATCTCATTTGATTAGTCTGGTAGATCATGTTCAAAGCTAGCTTCATGCCTGATCTTCTGAGTACTTGTGGTTTTCGGAATTTACCAAGCTTTTGCCTTGTTTTTCCGTGCCAAAAGGATACAAGATTTTATGGCTTGTGATGGTTGAATTCACAGGCTCAAGATGGGTTCATATTCAATGCTCTTAGAATGATACGCCATTCTTGCTCTACCTTTACAAATGTGATGAGTTCCCTTGCTAGATGAGTCCAAACATACTCACTGGATCCACCTCATGACCCAACTAGTAAGGGAGATCTATTATATTTGAGAGGTAGAGCAAAAATAACATAGTGCTCCAATAGCAGTATTGTATAATATCTCCATTTACACCTCTACATGTAACATTTTATAGGATTAACAACACAAACCTCCCCTAAACATTTGTTTAATATAGGAACTTCCTCGACCATTTTGAAATTACACTAACCACCCTTACTTTTGAAATGTCACTACATATTCCCTCTTTAGTCAACCTACCGTCAATTTTTAACACTGAAAATGATGACATAAGCAAAATAATTTAATAAAACATCTATTATACCCTTTTTAACGTGTAAAATGTAAAAAAAATAATAATAATACTTGTGCATTGTTTATGAATTTCTCTCTCTTCTTCCTCTTTCTTATCTTTCATTCCCAAAATCCCCCAAAATAATCCCAAGATGCAACTAGCTCTCCTCTACATATTCAAACTTCAACTACAAATAAAGAGAGAGAAGGTAAAAGGTCTCTAACCGCGATCAACATCATCGTGCGTCACTAGAAATTAATGACAGCACTTGTAGACAATGTGTGGATCAAGGATTTGATGATGGAAAAGAAGAGAAAAAAGGTGAGAGAAATGAAAACAAAAATACTCTTTCATTTTGTTTTCTTTTTTCTTGTCACATTTCATTTTCCTTCGTTTTTCCTTAATAAATCCGAGTTCAAAACACAACAATAATCTTACTTCTCCCTCTTTTCATCCCTTTCCTCTATCTCATCCCCTCCCTCTACAACTCAGTCTCTCAATCTACAAACCCCCAAGAGTTCATACTTGAGATTCTGCACATCCAAGATAGCCAATGCGATAACTAATTTGGTGGCAGCCCTATCCAAAGTGGTCATTGCAAATCGATGCTACCCAAATTGGTGCTAGCCCCATCTAATGGCGTATGGATTTGGGGATTTTTCCCTTCTGCTCTTTGTCCTCCATGATCTTGGCCTAAGCTATGGATTTGGGGATCTGGGTATCACAAAGAGAAATGTGTTTTATGGAGAGAAATATGAGATTGAAGTTTTAAATTATATTAGATAAAGTATTTTACTTATTTTACTTTTAATTGTCAAGGCTATTATTATCTTTTTGGAGATTCTGTTAACATTGTTTCCCTAATGTAAGACGGGAGGGAAAATCTATTAGTGAAATTTCAAAGTATGGAGCTCAGTGTAATTTTTAAATGGTTGGAGGAATTTCTTGTATTTAAGCAAATGTTTCAGAGAGGTTTGTTTAATTTACCTTATCTTATATGATGTTCAAAAAAGGGGTACCATAATCTAATTGGTCAAGTAGATTGTTCAACGATAATGTTCTGCAACCAGCAATTCATTTATTTTCAGAGCCACCCATTTACGACAGACTAATCCATTATATATATTTGAATGGGTAAAGAGTCAAATGTTACAGCAATTTCTCGTGAGAGGGTGTACTGAGAGAATTCAGAATAAATACTTTTTGATCTCTTGCCATAATAATATCTCAGGATTTGCAACGTTACCTGATATATCTAGAACAAGCAAAATGTTTTATTTTTTCATAAAATTTGTACAAAAAATTTTACAAAAATTATGTGATAATCGCATTTTTACAATTAAGACCTATCATGATAAGTGCTTTTTTTTCCCCTATTATAAGATGTCGAGGCCTTCGACTAACTACTTCATTGAGTTTGTGCAGAATAACTATCCACATGATGAAAACTTAACACTTTGTATGAATCATGGCCGGCTACAAGGGGAGAGATTGAGCTTGAAATATAATGCTTAAACATAGGACAAGCATACCACTAGATCACCCTTGTGGTTATTCTAATGAGTATTTGATTATAAAGTGAATGACTTTCTTTTTTTTTTACTAACCAGGTGTTCAGGTTAGCTTCGGCACACCTCGACCAATTTTGGGACTTATACAGTGTCTCTATCCCACACAAACCGGATAATTATCGGATCAAAAACCCTAGATGGCCCTAAAAAGTTGATAGCACCTAAAAAATTTCGAACATAAGACTTTAAAAAAAGCATACCACTATTTTTTAACTGGTGATAAATTATGTATGAATATTTTGGTTATATAACATTACACCTATAAACATTCATATAGCACGGCACCCTTATAAACATTCATATAGCACGGCACCCATTCTACTCAATGTTGTTTGGCCCTTCACTCAATAATAGAGGTCAAGACTATTTCAAAGAAGCAATGTCACTTTCAATTAACATTGTATTAGGCCACAAAAAATTGAGAACCACTTTTTTTTCTTCTTATATTTATTTATTTAATTTTTTGTGTTTTCAGAAACAAAAATAACATAAAGTTTCAAAACACCGTTATTTTACATTGTTTTCATATTTGTATAAAAACAATCTTCAAAAATTATAAAATAATTTTTTTACTTTTCCTAAAATTAAGTATTTTGAGAAAAATTTCTTAAAACCAAATCAGAATTTTTTTCATCAAGTTCCTTATCATCTTAGGAAAAAACGGCCATCACTTCATCTGATCGGCAATACACCATTGACCACAATACTAAAAATGAGTGTTTTTGCGATGAGAGTATTTGTTATGGTCATTTTCCTACAGCAAATACTATTATTTGCAATGAAAAAATGGCCATCACAAATGCCGGCGCAAAAACTTTTGTTTGGGAGGCATTTTTTTTAAGGCCGTATTCCCATCGCGAATAGTGTTATAAACTAAATAAATTTGCAGCAAGCAAAAAACAGTATATAATAAAACGAGTTCTTCTGGAACTGTCAAATAATAATTAAATAATTCTTCTGGAACTATGGGGATAGATCTTCTTGATCACCCAAGCATGTCTTGCTTTCATAAGACAAAATAGAATAATAAAATAGTTCTTCTGGAACTGGGGATAGATCTTCTTGATCACCCAAGCATATATTGTTTTCATAATACAAAAGATAGAGACAATAGAAATGTAAATAATTTACCTATACTTTTTGCCTTTTTCTTTCTTCTCTTTTCCTATTCTCCTTTCTTTTCTCTTCTTTCTCTCTCCCTCTTTTCTCTCTCTTCTGTCTCTCTCCCGCTTTTCTCTCTTTCTTCTCTCTCTCTTCTATCTCTCTCTCCTTCTTTCTCTTTTTGTTTTTTCTCTTCTTTTTCTTCTTCTTGCCACTGATATATATAGGAATTTGAGGCGGCTCATCCACCATGAGGTGAGGTGAGCCATGACCTCATAACACTCCCCCTTAGATGACCGCAATACATATTAGGATATGTTACAACTGCCTCATTAAAACCTTACTAGAAAAACCCAATGGGAAAAAACCTTAGCGAAGGAAAAAGAGTACAGTAATATTACGTAACATACCTTAGTATGGGTGCATTAACACTGCCTCGTTAAAACCTTGCCAAGAAAAAAACCCTGTGGGAAAAATCATTGGCGAAGGGAAAAGAGTACAGTACGCGACTCCCCCTCATTCATACATCTGGTATGAAGTTGAAGTTGATAGCTTTACTTGTTTACAGCTTTAAGACGACGCATGCCAATGTTGTGTACCAATTTCTCAAATGTTGTAGTTGGGAGTGCTTTAGTAAATAAGTCTGCCAAGTTGTCACTTGAACGTATCTGCTGGACATCAATATCACCGTTTTTCTGGAGTTCATGTGCATAAAATAATTTTGGCGATATATGTTTGGTTCTGTCACCTTTGATGTAGCCTCCCTTGATTTGTGCAATACACGCTGCATTATCTTCATATAATATTGTTGAAGTATTTTTTATCGAAGATAGTCCGCAACTATCTTGAATATGTTGGATCATTGTTTCAACCAAATGCACTCTCGACTTGCTTCATGAATTGCGATGATCTCAGAATGATTTGAAGAAGTTGCAGTTAGTGTCGGCTTCACAGATCGCCAAGATATAGCAGTGTTACCATAGGTAAATACATACCCGGTTTGTGATCATTCTTTATGTGGATCAGAGAGGTAACCAGCATCTGCATAACTAACTAACTCTGATTCTGGTCCTTTTGAATAAAACAAACCCAGATCTGTTGTTCCTCGGAGGTAACGGAATATGTGTTTCACCCCTTTCCAATATCTCTGAGTTGGTGCAGAATTATATTTTGCCAATAAATTTACAGAAAATGCAATATCGGGTCTTGTGCAATTTGCAAGATATATAAGAGCTACAATAGCACTGAGATATGGTACTTCAGGACCAAGGGGTTCTTCATCTTCTTCTTGAGGGCGAAAAGGATCCTTTTGTACATCTAGTGATCAGACAATCATGGGAGAACTCAATGGATGAGCTTTATCCATATAAAATCGATTCAGAACTTTTTCTGTATATGTAGATTGATGGATGAGAATTCCATTTGATAAATGCTCAATTTGTAATCCAAGACAAAATTTCGTTTTTTCAAGATCTTTCATTTCAAACTCCTTTAAATAACGAGCAAATGTTGTCAGTTCTTCAGAAGTTCCAACAAGATTCAGATCATCGACATAGACTACAATAATAGCAAATCCAGATTCTGATTTCTTAATAAAAACACATGGACAAATTGTATTATTCACATATCCATTTTTCAATAGATATTCACTAAGACGATTGTACCACATGCGTCTAGATTATTTTAACACATACAGAGATCTTTGAAGCTTGATAGAATATAAGCTTTGAGATTTTGAACTAGTTGCTTCAGGCATTTTAAATCCTTCAGGAATTTTCATATATATATCATTATCTAATTCACCATACAAGTAGGTTGTCACGACGTCCATCAGACGCATATCCAGTCCTTCTGAGACTGACAAACTAATTAAGAATCTGAACGTAATGGCATCCATTACAGGAGAGTATGTCTCATCATAATCAATACCAGGTCTCTGCGAGAAATCTTGTGCTACTAGACGCGCTTTATATCTCAATATTTCATTTTTCTTATTTCGTTTTCGCACGAATACCCATTTGTATCCAACCGGTTTTACATCTTTTGGTGTTTGGACTACGGGACCAAATACTTTGCGTTGTGCTAATGAGTTTAATTCTGTCTCAATAGCTTCTTTCCATTTTGGCCAATCACTTCTATGTTGACATTCGTCAATTGTCTGTGGTTCATTCTCTGCATTACTTCTTGTAATTGCAAGAGCCACTTTAAATGAAAATATGTTGTCGACAACAATTTTATTTCTATTCCATTTTTCTCCTGTATTCACATAACTTATTGAGATCTCATTACTGTCCTCTACAGGGGACATCTCTTCAGGAGGTTTCTCTTCTGGGAATTTTTTTACAGGAGTTCCTTCTTCTGGAGGTTTAGATACTGTGGTTTCTTTAGGAATACTGACTTGCTTATGCATTTGTACCTTCCTCTTTCTAGGAACTGTGTCTTTGGCACCAATAGGTCTCCCACACTTCATGCGTGCTTGAGATTCATTTGCTGCTATATTAGCAGATTGTCCTACAGGGATATCAATACGTGCTGGGGTATTAGCAGCTGGTATATATGATTTTGTTACCTTCTTGGTGTCAGTAAACACATCAGGTAATTGATTTGCAATCGTCTGTAAATAAATAATCCTGTGAACTTCTGATTCACATTGATTTGTTTGAGGATCAAGATGAGATACCGTGGAAGCATTCCAAGTAATCTCATGCTGTTTTTCCAGTTGCGTTTTCTCTCCCCCTAATGGTGGGAAAAGTGTTTCATCAAAATGACAATTCGCAAAACGTGCAGTGAATACATCCCCTGTTAAAGGTTCAAGATATCTAATAATAGATGGAGAATCAAAACCAATATAAATTTCAAGTCGACATTGGGGACCCATCTTAGTACGTTGTGGTGGCGCAATTGGTACATAGATAGCACAACCAAAATCCTTAGATGAGAAATATTTGGTTGTTGACCAAAAGCAAGTTGTAATGATGAATATTCGTGGTAAGCAGTGGGTCGAACACGGACTAATGATGCAGCATGCAATATGGCATGTCCCCAAGCAAAAACAGGTAATTTTGTTCTCATAAGTAACGGTCGAGCTATAAGCTGAAGGCGTTTGATAAAAGATTCAGCTAGACCATTTTGTGTGTGTGTATGTGCAATGGGATGTTCAACATCAATTCCTATGGACATGCAATAATCATCAAAAGCTTGAGATATAAACTCACCAGCATTATCCAGTCGTATCGACTTAATCGAATAATCTGGAAACTGTGCTCGTAATCTAATAATTTGAGCAAGAAGCCTAACAAATGCAACATTACGAGTAGAAAGCAAGCAAACATGTGACCATCGAGTGGATGTATCTATTAAAACCATAAAATAACGAAATGGTCCACATGGTGGGTGTATCGGCCCACATATATCCCCTTGAATTCTTTGTAAAAAGGTTGGAGATTCAACTATTACTTTTGACGGGGATGGTCTCACAATTAATTTTCCTTGTGAACAACCGGGACATGTATAACCACTTGACAAAAGAATCTTCTAATTCTTTAGCGGATGCCCATGAGAGTTCTCAATTATTCGACGCATCATCGTTGATCCTGGATGACCAAAACGATCATGCCAAAGTATAAAAGTTTTTGGGTCAAAACATTTCTGGTGCATCACTTCAAGTGATCCCAAAATTTTTATAGTTGTATAATATAATCCAGAAGAGAAGGTAGCAAGTTTTTCTAATATCTGCTTCTGGCATGAAACAATAGAAATAATGTAAAGATATTCTTTATTATCTTCATTTGTTGTCTCTATATGATATCCATTGCTACGTATATCTTTAAAACTGAGCAAATTCCTTGTAGCTCTAGTTAAATACATAGCATTATCAATATAGAGTTTTGTTCTTTTTGGCAACAATATATTGGCTCTTCCGGAACCTTCAATTAATTTTGTATTGCCAGATATTGTCTTAACGTTATTTTCAGCTAACGTTAAGCTAACAAAATATTTTTTCTCTCGAAGAATTGTATGAGTAGTTGCACTATCTACTAAACATATATCTCCATCGTTCATCTTGGAAGCGATTAATGCTTTGGTAGATTCCATGTTTCTATAAAATATGAAATTGCTTATTTGATAAGAAAACGAAAACATTCATATAACAGAAACATGCTTAGAAAAATATTACACAAGATAACAATAACCTTAAAATATAAACTAGTTGGTGTGGACATTTTCATCACCAATTAAGTGATCTATTTTTCCATTAGGATCTTCAAAGAAATCTGACACATCAAGATGAGTGATTTCTACTGAGTCATCAAAATTTGTGAAATTCATTTCAACATTTTTTCCTTTATCTTGTGTTGATGCTCAGTAAAAATCCACTAATGGTTTGGGCGTCTGACAGGTACGTGACCAATGCCCTTTCATACCACACCTGTAACAAACATCTTCATAATTTTTGAGAGGTTTATTCTGTAAACCTTTTCCCTTTTCCTGTTTTGTTTCAGAGTTGTTCTACGAGTTGTTCCACTGCTGGTGGTGTGGTGTACTATGCTTAACTCGAGAACTTGAAGAAGGATAAATGTTATAACCTCCACGATAACCCCCACGTTGACGAAAAGTATTTCTACCGCGTCCACGACTGTGGCCATGTCCACCACCACGACCACGACCACGTTCATAAAATGAGACCGCATTCACTTCAGGGAATGGTGTAGAGCCGGTCGGGCGAGACTAGTGGTTTTTCATCAGAAGCTCATTATTTTGTTCAGCCAAAAGGCGACATGAAATCAATTCTGAATATTTTTTAAAACCCCACTCTCGATATTGCTGCTGCAGGAGCACATTCGAAGCATGAAATGTAGAGTATGTTTTTTCTAATATATCTTCATCAGTAATTGTTTGCCCACATAATTTCAATTGTGAGCTGATTTTAAATAATGCAGAATTATACTCACTAACAGATTTGAAATCTTGCAACCTCAAGTGCATCCAATCATAACGAGCTCTGGGGAGAAACATGGTCTTCTGATGCTTATATCTCTCCTTTAAATTTTGCCATAGTACCAGTGGGTCTTTTACCATGAGGTATTTAGTTTTTAATTCTTCGTGAATATGATGACGAAGAAATATCATCGCTTTTGCACGATCCTGCTGGGATTCGTCATTTTCCTCATTTATAGTATTTCCAAGAGGTTTTGCACATAAATGGATCTCAGCATCAACTACCCAAGATAAATAGTTTTTGCTTGAAATGTCAAGAGCTGTAAATTTTAGCTTCGCGAGATTTGACATTTTCAGAATGCTACACTCACAAGATAACAAAGTTTTAGAATCACGATACACTACAAATCTCACACATCCGAAACAAATAAATTTAATTTGTTAACACTATGCATGAATAGTAAAATCACTATTGCTGCATTGTATTATATATAATACGTATATATAAATATATATAGTATTATCTTTTGTCCATATTATAACTTTCAATCTAGACATCAAAATATAGTCAAGTCACATGTCTATGGAAAGGTATTCAAATAAGGATTCCAGATCTATAAACATCATAAGCCAAATATTTACGATATGAGAGAAATAAACAAACAAAGTTTCAAAAAATTACAATTCATCACTATTCATCTACTATACATCACTATTCACCAACTATATAATAAATATAAATTTTGCCATGAAATGAAGCGTGAACAGTAAAGAACTCAAAATAAAGATACATAAATTGAAATATGAATGAAGTACATTCACTAATATTGAAGTACCTTCCCAATATATAAGTATTTAGAGTTTCGTGCTGATAACGTGTTATAAACTAAATAAATTTGCAGCAAACAAAACACAGTATATAATAAAACGAGTTCTTCTGGAACTGTCAAATAATAATTAAATAGTTCTTTTGAAACTATGGAGATAGATTTTCTTGATCACCCAAGCATGTCTTGCTTTCATAAGACAAAATAGAATAATAAAATAATTCTTCTGAAACTAGGGATAAATCTTCTTGATCACCTAAGCATATCTTGTTTTCATAATACAAAAGATAGAGACAATAGAAATGTAAATAATTTACCTACACTTTTTGTCTTTTTCTTTCTTTTCTTTTCCTCTTCTTTTCATTTCTCTTCTCTCTCTCTCTTTTCTCTCTCTTCTCTCTCTCTCGCTTTTCTCTCTTTCTTCTCTCTATCTTCTATCTCTCTCTCCTTCTTTGTCTTTTTGTTTTTTCTCTTCCTTTTTTTCTTCTTGTCACTAATGTATATAAGAATTTGAGACGGCTTATCCACCGTGAGATGAGGTGAGTCATGACCTCATAACAAATAGTACATTTTGCGACGGCATTTTTTAGACTGAAATTTTCCTGTCGCGAATGAGAAAACATTTGCGATGCCCTTTTTATGACGGCGGTCCCAGTCGCAAATACCAATTACAATGAACGCCGTTTCGTTTGGCGGGTACTCAAAATTTCCTTCCCTTTTCTTTCTCTCTCGATCAAAATATCAAAATCCCTAGGCGCAGCTGGTTCTCCACCCCCCGCCTTTTCTCTCTCTCTCTCTCTCTCACGCGAACGATTGAGTCCACCGCCGGCTTCAACCTTCACCAGCGCCGCTACCGCCGCAGCCTTCGCCCACAGTCGCCGCCGCTGAAGCAGCCTTCGCCTCGCCAAGCGCCGCCGCCGCTCCGTGGATCGGTACTTAGATTGACGACTGGTGTTTCTCCTGCTCCTTTTAATTCCACTCGGGTCACCCAAATCTCTTGGCGTCCCAGGTCCTATTCTCTCTCTGAACTCACACGATTCTTTTCCGATATTTATTGAGTAATTTTTGTGTTCATTGTATCTTGTATGGTGGTGCGTTGGAGTATGCAGGGCTTTCATTTACTGAGGGTTTTTGACTGATGAGGAGTGTGATCATTTTATTCGTCTGGTTAGACTTTACTTCGTATCTTCTACCTCTTCATGGATTTAATTACAGGGTTTATGCTCTGTTTGGTTGCCCAAAAAGATGTAGGAAAATAGAATTAAAATTCTTGATGTTGATTTTCTACGTTTCTCTGAACCCCCCAAAAGCAAAGAATTTCCTCGAAGAATTTTATTTTTTCTTCCCCCTCGCTTTGTCAGCAATTAGACAGAGGATCAGATGGAAAAACTATGTTAAAACTAAACAATTTCCTTGAAGAATTTTCTTTTTTCTTGCCTTTTTTCTTCCCATTCTCTTTGTCAGCAATTAAACAGAGGGTCAGGGAAAAAAAACTATATTAAAGTTTTGTAAGTTTTCTGATTTTGGAATTTGGGTTGATTGAAAAATTTGGTGAGTAGGCCAAGGATAAGCTAGAGAAGTCTATGGTGGCTGACAATGAATCGGGCAAGAGTATAGAGAGTGAAGTTCGGACGAGCTCTGGAATGTTTCTTAAGAAGGCCCAGGTTCTTGAAACTTATTATTCATCTTGAATAATCAATTAGATAAAAATTAATTTTGCACCTCAAAACAATTTTGATCAAGTTTCATAATTTGGATCTTGTGCTTAAGTACTGTATTCAAAATACAAATTCTGCCGAGTTTTTATTGATTTTAGGCTTGTACTATTGCATAGTTGCATGCTTAGCTGTAACGTTGGATGAATAATGTGATAAAGTAGCCTTCAATTTATTTTGGTACATTGGAGGGCTAAATCCCTTAGGAAGGGGGGAGGGTGAGTTGGGCCCATGATCTCAATTATGGGTGGGGGCACCATTTCCCCTTGGGCTAACCCCTCTTCTTAGTAGCCTTCAATATTATTGATTTCCAATTATAAAAGATCTTGGGCCTCTTTTACTGTTATCATTATTGTTTTGAACAAATTGAATAATTTGGAGGATGCAGTTGTGAAGAAAATGGTGGTCACAAGCAATACTGGGGAAGTTCAGACACAAACTGAGCTGCCTGAATTTGATCGGAGAACTGAATTAAAGGCTTTTGATGATTCAAAAGCCGGCGTAAAGGGGCTGGTTGATGCTGGGGTGACAAAGATCCCACGCATATTCATCCATGAAAATTGTCATCTTCATGATCTCTCTGTCCCTGTAATCTCCCAGTTCATTGTTCCAACCATAGACTTTGAAGGCATCTACAAAGGCACAGCTCAACGTTGCGAAATCATCGGGAAAGTAAGAGATGCTTGTGAGAAGTGGGGATTCTTTCAAGTGGTTAACCATGGAATCCCTGTAAGTATTATGGATGACATGATTGATGGGGTTCGCAGATTTCACGAGCAAGATGCTGAGGTGAAGAAACAATTCTATTCGCGCGATGTTACTAGGAAGTTTATATATAACAGCAACTTTGATCTGTATCAAGCACCTGCAGCTAACTGGAGGGATACCATTTCTTGTATTATGGCTCCTCAGCCTCCCGACCCTGAAGAACTGCCTGCTGTGTACAGGTACATTTCTGTTTGGTTTTTTTGGAATTAACCAAACTTTTGATTTATTCTTCCTTGCAGTAGTAATTCAGATGATTGTCTGTAAGCACATCATATGTGGATCATGATCTGCTTGTGTTGGTTTTCTTCGTTCGAGAAACAGGCATAAGACAGTTTGAAATCCTAGAGTGGAATTTTGGAAGAAATAGAAATATGTAGGTTTCACTACTTTTAGGCTTTCTCCAAGGACACATCATTCACCTGTACCATAACATGTTCATATTTGCAGAATTCAGAGTCAAATTCTAATCAGCAAACATGTAAAAATTACTAGAAATTTTACTTTCCCTAGACGGAATTTGGTTCTATATAGGGGAAATGGAAAACAGATGAAAGCAAACAGAGGGAAAAACTGATTCCCCCCTGCCCCCGGTTTATGACAAAATATTTTTTTCTTCACAGTAGGGGTTAGGCATAGATTTGCAGTTCCTAGTTGCTATTACTTGATGGAGATCTATACATTCCGTAAAGTATTTATTAAATGTTTTCAACATGCAGAGATATAGTGAAAGAGTACTCAAAGTACCTGATGAAATTAGGGATCACCCTTTTGGAATTGCTCTCAGAGGCCCTACGGCTTAACCCTGATCACCTGAAAGACATGGATTGTGCTGAAGGGCTCTTTGTCATGGGCCATTACTTCCCTCCTTGCCCTGAGCCAGAACTAACTTTTGGAACCAGCAACCATACTGACAGTGGCTTCTTTACTATACTTCTACAAGACCAAATGGGTGGCCTCCAAATTAGTCATGAGAATCAATGGGTTGATGTACCCCCTCTCCCCGGAGCTCTAGTGGTCAACATTGCAGATCTTCTGCAGGCAAGTCTATAACACATTGAACTTGTTGATTCATTTAGCTTACTGTTTTGAGAGTGTATCATATCTCAAGTATGTATATATAATCCTATAACAAAGATCCATTCGTTTTCATTTCTTCATCTTATGCAGCTAATCACAAATAACAAGTTCAAAAGCGTCAACCATAGAGTGCTGGCAAAAAATGTAGGTCCAAGAATCTCAGTGGCGAGTTTTTTCAGAACACATTTTCGTGAAGGGGTTACATCAAGGGTGTATGGGCCGATCAAAGAACTGCTATCGGAAGAAAATCCTCCAGTATACCGGGAGACCACTATTAAAGAATTCCTCGCACACTATTATAAGAAAGGGCTCGATGGAACTTCTTCATTGTCACATTTCAAGTTGAGCCAAAGGAGTCTTTGATTTGCTTGGAGATTGGCAGACTTAAGGATTAAGGGTGAATGGGCATGTATAAGCCTTGCCACCTCCCTAAGCAAGTTTATCAGTCTAGTTTACTTCTTAGTAGTTCAATATCTCTTCTTCAGCTCTAGAAGGAAAACAAGAACAGAAAAATTTGTACTTGAAGCTGAAACAAGAAAATATTATTAATACGAGTGGAATAAGTTTTTGTGTTCAACAGCTACAAAACCAATTGCTTATGTCATTTTGCGAATCTAATGGTTTGTCTTCGCTGTCACATTTCAAGTTGTGTGAGTAGGATGGGAAGAATAGTTATTGGTCAAAAGAGTTTATGTTTCTGCCAGTCTTTGAAAAAAGAATAATGATTGGCCAATCCAATTAGTTTTTGTTTGTACAAGATAAGAGAATGAAATGAAATGAAATGAAATAATTATTTTCATTCTCATTCTTAATCTTGGAAAACATTTTTTTTTTACTAACCTAGTGTTCAGATTAATTTTTGCTCACCTTGACTAATTCTAAAACTTTTACAGTCTTCTTGTTTCACATAAATTAGATAATTACCTGAATGGTCTCAAAAAATTGATAGTACTTAAGAAACTTTGAATATAAGACTTAGAGAGAGCATACCACTCTTTTTTAATAACATCCTTCTAATAAATTATGTATAAATATTTTGGTTATATAGCATTACACCTATAACAATTAAAACCCTTGTAAACATGCATATAGCACAGCACCCATTCTATTCAATTCTGTCCGGCCCTTCACTCAATAATAGAGGTCAAGATATTCCAAAGAAGCAATGTCACTTTCAATTTACAAAATATTATCAGCCACAAAAAATTGAGATCCACTTTTTTCTTTTCTTCTTGTATTTATTATTATTTTTTTCTTCGTGTTTTCAGAAACCAAAACAACGGAAAGTTTCAAAACACCGTTGTTTTATATTGTTTTCATATTAGTATAAAAATAATTTTCAAAAATTAGAAAATAACTTTTTTACATTTCCTAAAGCTAAGTATTTTCAGAAAAAATTTCTTGAAACCAAATGAGAATTTGTTTTCATTAAGTTCCTTATCATCTTTGGAAAAAAAAAAAAAGGTCATCACTCCATCTGATCGGCAATGCACTATTGACCATCAGTTGAGAAGAAAATGGTGGTCACAAGCTATACTGGAGAAGTTCAAACACAACTGAGCTGCCTGAATATGATCGGAGAACTTAATTAAAGGCTTTTGATGATTCAAAAGCTGGCGTAAAGGGGCTCATGGATGTTGGGGTGGTGACAAACATCCCACGCATATTCATCCATGAAAATTGTCATCTTCATGATCTGATTGTATTGATTTTCTTCATTTGAGAAACAGGCATAAGACATATTGAAATCCCAGAGTGGAATTTTGGAATATAGATGTATATATATACATATATGTATATAGATGTTTGTTTCACTATTTTTTGGCTTTCTCCAAGAACACATCATTCACCTATACCAAAACATGGTCATATTTGTGGAATTCAGAGTCAAATTTTAAGTGAATGGCTAAAAGGATGTCAATCAGCAAACACGTCAAATTATTACAAATTGTACTTTTCCTAAATAAAATTTGAATATATATAAGGGAAATGTAAAACAGATGAAAGCAAAAAAAAAAAAAAAAAAACGGAAAACAGATGTTTTTTGTTTTCCCCTGTTTATGATAAAAGATTTTATTCTTCACAAGAGGGGTTAGGCATAGATTTGCATTTCCTAGTTGCAATCACTTGATGGAGATCTATACATTCTGTCAGTATTTTTTTTAAATATTTTAAACTTGCAGAGATATAGTGATAAAATACTCAAAATACACGACATTAGAGATCACTCTTTTAGACCTACTCCGGGCTCAAACCTGATCACCTGAAGGGCTCTTTGTCATGGGCCATAAATACCCTGCTTGCCCTCAACCAGAACTGACTTTTGGCACCAGCAGCCATGTTGACAGTGGCTTCTTTACTGTACGTCTACAAGACCAAATGGGCGGTCTCCAAATCCTTCATGAAAATCAATTGGTTGATGTTCCCCCTCTCCCTGGAGCTCTAGTGGTCAACATTGCAGATCTGCTGCAGGCATGTCCATAATACCTTGAACTTGTATCTCAATTATTTATATGTATATATATAATTCTATATTTGAACATATATAGAGCACAGATTCATTAGTTACCATTTCTTTCTTTCTTTTATGCAGCTCAGCAGCTCAGCACAAATGGCAAGTTCAAAAGCGTCAACCACATAGTGCTAGTTGAGAAAACAAGTGTTCACAAACGTGTTCATGAGTACTTGGCACTTCATTGAATCCTCAATGATCCTTCCAATTACTTAAACTCCTTCAAACCACCATAGCTTCTTCGAAATAGAGGGATAAAGTGGAGTGAAGTCTTCTTGAGATTTTTTTCAAACACTTGAAAGACAATGTAGAAGACTCTCTCACTTTATGTCGAAGAACACTATCATTTTTATCTATCAGCCTTTAGGGGAGAGAGAGATATATATATTCTTCTAGGGGGCACTGCTCTCCTGATATAAATATCATTGCTCTACAATCTAGGTGAGAAGATCTTAAAGATACTTAGAGAAATGGAGAAGATCTTTAAGTTGCTTGGAGAGATGGAGAAAATCTTCTTTTTTTGGAATCACAAAGTCATGCTTTGTAGCTTGACACTCTGCCAAGCTTTCATTTTACGTCAGAGACTTTTTGCCAAGTCTACATCGTAGAGGGTATCACTTTGTCAAGACCTTCTTAGAGAGTGCATTGCGCTAGAGCGGGGTGAGAGCCCACCTGAAAGCGGGGTTCACTAGAAGGGTCTTGGTTTTGGAAGAGTTGGAGCTCGCTAAAGGGGGGTGCCTGGGGCCTTCGAACAATATGTTGGGGACTACGGAATTTTCTACTACCTGGCTATAGTGCATACACATAATACCAAAAAATCTAATCTGATTAGCAAAGACTAATCTACGTTATTAGAATCATACATTTGAGATCTCTCCGATTGTATAAATTTCGAAATCCTTCTATTTTGATCTCGAACAGCAAGCAACAGCGATAAGCACAAATCAATTGCTCGAATTTAACCTTCGGACTTCTGCTGTATCCCTCGTATACATCTTACACCAGAGAAAGTGGGCTCATAGCTGCTAGAGTTTCTCTTCCTCACAAAAACGTGTATCTCTCAATTATGAGCAAATGTCACCCTAACTACTCTTAAAGTACGTATATATAGAGGCTACAGTAGGGACCATAGGATTAGTACAACTAGGGCTTCTGACGCAAATAAAGATTCCTAATCCAACTAGGATTAATCTTTATTTACGTAAATTATAATTTATACCACTAACAAATTATAATTGCACTCTTTGTCATATTAGGAATTATAGTTCGAGCTCCATATTATTAAATGCTTATTTATTTTTCCGCATTAAGATTGCAGATACCCGTCTATTAAATTAAATTACTGACAATTAAATTTAATAGACTTATTTAATTCCTTAAGACCTTCTACTTAACTTATTTGGTATGTCGGATTCATAATCCACCTACAGAATTCAACATAATCAAAACTTATAAGTTTTCTCAAGGAGGTATCATCAATCCTTATACTGAGACATGAATTCTATCAATAATTAATATTCACCATACACGTAATGTTATTGTCCAACTCACTGAGTTTATTGACCCACAGAGAATCTTACTCTTCTGGGAATCAAAACAATAAATACTACATGCATGTGTCTATTTATTATATTAAGGTTAAGAGTATAAGCACTCATAATAATCATAAGGTATTAATTGTTTTATATAGTCATTATAAAAACAATTACCTCAACACAATCCTTTTCAATACATACAAAGTGTACTAGTGCAAAAAGTTGGAACTATACAATTCCTCATAGTCAAGACAGACCTATTAAAACCTTGTGCTACAATCTTACTGATAGTGTGTCCAGTTCCATATAAGACTGAACGATAAGCTTAAATTTCATAAGAATCAATGATCTGATTTTTTGTGTGTAAACTGTACTCTACACACCAAATCATCTATTATATAAAATAAAAGACATAACATGTAATCATTAAATAAATAACGTAATGCAAACATTGCTCACATAGATTCTCATTAAAATGGAATAACTAATTTATTATTAAATACTAAAACCATTACACAAAAGCATGTCTTTTAGTATAAATTTCTAACATAAGTGTTCCATAGATTCTAGCCATCAATTGCATAGAATTTAAGATCTAGAAAGATTAATCAATGAATTCTTGAGATACCTCCATAAAAACCTTGAATTCCTTGGTTAGTCTTCACAATTAAACCCAATTGGGGGTTTAGCTACTCATCACCATGAAAGAAATAAAGACTTGAATTGAAATCAACATGAGTTTGAACTTGAAATGAGATTACAATTGAAGTACAAATGCAATTACAATGGAAATTGCCTATTACAATGCTCTAATTATACTATCTATAAGTAGAAAATCATACTATCTAAGAGTTGAAATCTAAGATCCCCAAATTCTTAGTACAAAAACTAATTTATAGGCTGAAAAATAATAGAGTATCCAACGATCATGCACACGACATTGTTCACCGTGCGCACGATCTTCGAATGGTCTGCCTACGGTGAAATCGACTCTTTGTATCTTGCTTATAGTTTTGCAAAGCTTGATCCTAACTTATGAACCTACAAATCTGTGTGCACGGAACTGTTCACAGTACACAAGGTCAAATAACCGTTTTGCCTCCGAAGCTCTATTTTGCTCCTTTTAAGCTCCAAACCTACAAATCAGTCATAAAATTGCACAAGGATCATAATGTAACTAAAGCAAGCTAAATGTTGAACTACCTGGACTAATTCAAGCTATTTAGGGACTAATGATTACACTTTTGAAATATAATCACCTTGTAAGGAGTCTGATAGAGATGGAGCAACAGGATTAGAGGGATATATAATATACATGCACAATTTTATTTTAGAATTTTTTCTTAATGAGAGATTTTAGGGATTAGGTAGAGATTTTAGGAGGGAGGGCTGCTAGGCTCTAATGGCGGAGCTAGAAATTTTTTTTTTTTTTTGTTTTGTTGGGGGGGGGGGGGGGGGGGCAAACACTAATTACAATTTCTAAGGGAACATTTATAATTTTTTTAAGGAGGGCATTTTTCATTTTTAAAGGGACAAAGAGAGATTTTTTTCCTAGTAGTAGGTAAAAAAAAAAAAATTTCAAAAGTTAGGGGAGGGCCAAGTGCCCCCTCTAAGCCCATAGTAGCTCTACCCTTTTTGTGTGTGACCGTCAATGACTGGTTGATGGGCCTTACACTCAATTGGTGGCTCCCAACTGAGATGGTAGCTATTAGATGTGACTGATTATCACATATGGCTGTGGCTAGCATTTCGCTTTTAGGAAGAGGATCAATTTTGGAATTTATTGACTAATCAAATTTTAGCACTCAACTTTTTTGAAGCTTTAAATATTAAAAAACGAGAGAGGGAGATGATGCATGTACGGATTTTTTTTTAAAATCTTACCTTAATTCATAGAGTTTAGGATTTAAAAAGAAATTTTATAAATAAATTAAAAAAAATTTCATGTCACCAGTATTTTTTGTTTTTTGACCATTTAAGTTTTAAAACTCTATTTTTTTTAACACGTGACTTTCTTATATTTAAATTTTTAAAAAAATTAGCGTTGGCCTTTTGGAGGACACAGCCTCCATTACATTCTTATATATAAACTAGAAGGCATGGCACGCGATGTCTATAACTCCCACATACCTCGTTAAAGGAGTTACTTGAATTACATTGAAATTACTATCCCATCCTTTACTATTGACCTTTTTAGTTCGCAAAGAAGGATGGGAGTTGTATAGAAAGAAAGAAAGGTAGATAGATGAATAAATGCATGGTGTGAAACCTTATAAATACTACGCCTTTAGAGGAGGAGAGGAGGAGAAGAGGAGCTATGGAGTCGACCTATGCCCGTTCGTGGCGACTTAATGTTACGCCGTTAACACCACAGGTACCCTTAATCTCCATCTCTATATATCTATACATGTTAATGTATCCAATTCTATGCATAATTGCATATACTTCACACAGTGTATGTTGGTATAGTTTTATGCATGTGTAGGACTTATGACTTGTGTATTGGATTTGTATCAGATTTAAGCAGATTGGTTATGGTTTTCTAGGACCCTTTTTCTAATTCTTTTGGTGAAATCTAGGGTTAGGATGTTTCGTCGGAATTTTGATTGGGGTTTTGTCTGTTATATTTGAGTTTTCTATGAACAAGTGGCTTGCCCCGGTGGTTGGGGCCTTGCACAGCCAAGCTCATCATCTCAGATTCAAGCCATTCTCTGATATGAGCATGACGGATTGGAGAAAATTTATTTATTTGTTTGTTTGTTTGTTTCTGGGAGTGCTGTTGCTGCTAGATCTTCAATTGTGAGGATACATGATTTGAATTATTGATTGACTTATTAAGTTGGAGTGGAGTTCATAATCATCAACTTTTAATTTGAATCTGTTGGGGTTTCATTATGATGCTTAATACTTATCAAAAAAATGATAGATGCTAAAATATATAGTAAGAGATCATGATACTTTAGTGAGCTTCTTTACCTTCCTTTCTCATTCAAGATTAAATAAATAAAAGGACAGAAATAACTAGTAGCCAATTTTCTGATGGAAGTTGTGGACATAGTGGTCTCATTTTTTTAGGCTTGAGTCTTAAGTTCTTGTTTGGGTTTAATCTTCGGCATTCGGTTTTTTCCATTTCATTTGTGATCATAACTTTGCTTGAGCAGGCTGATGGTGTAGAGTATTGGATTTTCTTGAGGAACTCTGCTCCCCCTCTTACCCAGCCACTCTAATTCCCATCTCTTGGAAAATCTAGGTAGGGAAAATGTCTTCCTGTCTGGGTCTCTGCTATAACTTTGCGGGCTTATAATGGAAACCAACTTGTAAAGTATCAGAGATATGCTGCTTAGGCGCAGATATACCAGTGTAATATAGGCAAAAGGAAAATAATTTAGACACTTACATCTACCTTGTTGGTCATTCCATTGATGAGATTAGAAGCGAAATAATGTTAAATTACGTTAACGTTCCCTATTTAATTTCATTATGATCTTAGGTTGTTTTAACCCTTTTTTCCCCCTTTGCCCAATTCACTCTCTTTGAATTTTTTCTTCCTGTCTTTATTTTTCTAGTAGAGTGTTTGATTTGGCCTTTATTTCAAGTTCTTGTTTGATAATATACTATATATGATGAGCAGGTTTCTCTCTCTCTCTCTCTCTCTCTCTCTCTCTCTCTCTCTCTCTCATATTGATAAGTAAAGTATATTAAAAGAGCACCTAAAAGGGTGCAACCATGACAACAAGTTATGCAAATTAAAGGAGCTCAACTCGAGGTTGGGCTAATCTATAAATCTACAAGGGACAAAGGAGAATTAAAGATTTAAAAAATAATAATTCCTTTACACCTAAAATGGAAGTTGTGAACTAGACAACTTTTTTCACTTACATACAGCCATTTTGTATCAACTTTAGTAATGCACTAAAATTTTATAGGTGGTTGAAGAGCGCTGTGGATCCCTTGGTGATCTGGCAGTTTTTGTGGCATCTTGTACTGCTGCACCATCCCATGCTCACCTCCATGCCGGAAAAAATAGAAAGAGGGGGCTGACTGAGGAACAACAAACAGTTGTGGATGATCAAAATGAAAAGTCTATTGAAAAGGTACTTGACATTTAGATATGCTTTTTTCTTCTTTGTCTAGTATCCATTTGAATGATGAATAAGATAAATTCTAACATCCTCAACTTGAATTAAAACTAATTGGTGTTATTTTGGGCAAATATATTTGCTTCTGCCTTGTTTACATGTTCTTGTGTGCATATCAGAATATTGGCCAAGAGAGCGTGCAGGATCTATCTCGCAGTCATCCAATGATGAAAATGCCTAAACTCCATGATTCTTTATCTTGGGTCCACTGCAAAAGTCAGAATATGTCATCTAAGGATTCTGGCCTTATCATTACTGCAATGTCAAGCTTAAATAAGTTTGCTAAGGACGGAAACTTTATGCGCCAAGTTATGCGTCAGCAGAATGATGATCCTGGTGGTTATCTTGGTTCTTCACATAATCATGAGAGAAATTTATAGTCAGAATTGGTTTCATTAGACTCACAAAAACGCTGTGAATCTAGTGCAGTTGTTAATCAGGGATTGAGTGCAAACCAGTTGGCTGCAAAAGCTTTGCAGCTTCATTTAAAAGGGAAGCACGAAGAAGCTGAGAAACTTTTGGTAAGACAAAAATTTCTCCTTTAACTTTTTCTCTGCACTTCCATCCCTCCCCCACGGGAAACCCACAACACACCCCAACAAACTCACACAACGCAAAGCCTCCAAAAAAACTAAAGAAAAAAATAAATGGAAAATGTTTGCATGCACTTTCCCAGTATCTCAAGGTTTTTTGCGAGTCTGGTGTGTGTGTGTGTGTGTGTTTTTGTCCTGTTGGGTGTTTGGTAAAGTGGATCCTTCTAATTCATTATATCTCAACAGAAGTTATTGGAAAACAATAAATGTTATCAGTGGGTCAATGTGCTTGGTTGACCAGTAATAATGGTCCAGTTTCAATTTGACTCTTAATTTTAACTGTGATTTTTTTCGATTTCATAGAGCAAAAAGGAAAACATCAAAGCGAAGCTAGTTGCTGTGGATGAGTCGAGTAGACCACAAATTGAGGAAAACACAAGAAGGTATTATTGAGTATTGGTGTTTGCATTGCTGATCTCTTATTGTATTGTTGCTCATTATAAAATGATGTATGCTGATCTAAATTTATACCAAGAAGCATGTCCCTGCTTATATTTTTGCTTTTAGTTTTCCAGAAAAAGGTTTTGATATGTTTTTGGCCACTGATTAATTACTAACATGCTTCCCTTGTTGGCATTCTCTTGTCTTTTTACTATGTTTTGTGAGTAGACCTTCTCATACTTAATTTTTCTTTTTGCGTTTCATTTTCTAGATATATCATGCATGACACATCTATTTGGCAAAGCAAGAAAGAGGATGATGCGGACTTGCATCATGCAGAAAAGATAGTGAAAAAACAAACTGTATGGTATATCTGACTAGGCAGCTGATGAATATGATTTTGATGATGATCTACCGAAGAAGACTAGGAAGAAAGGTGGCAATGATTATGAGTTAACTGAGAAGAATGATTTTGCAAACCACATATGGACTCAGCAAGAGCGCTGCCAATTTGTTGGGATTTTTAGTAGGGATCTGCAACCTCATTGTTGGGATTGCCAGATCCACCTACACACGGAAGTTTGGAAGCACTCACACAAAAATACACACAACAAAGAGACAAGATTTAACGTGGTTCACCCAACCAATTTAGGGCTACGTCTACACAGGCTAGAGAGAGATTTCACTATGAACAAACATGACAAAGGATTACAAGAAGAGTTATATGAAATAAACTCTCTCTCCCACAAACCCTCACTATTCTCATCCTCTCATCCTCACAGTCCCTTCAACAAAGGATCCCAATCTTTGTATCACAATGACTCACAGAGGAACAACTCCCTTTTTTTGCCACCCCAGCTCGTCCCCTGACTTGCACCTCTATACCGGGGGCGGTGCTATCCGGACTTGCTCTTTTGGAGCTCCCCCTTAGAGCTCCCCTTGGAACTCCCCATTGGAGCTTCCCTTTTGCTCTATATCAATGGTATTGGAGAGGACTTTATTTATAGAGAGCCATGGCCACTAACCCCTTATGTGAACATGCCATGGTCAAGGTAGATGATTAACTTAGGCCACCTACCAAAACCACCAACCACGTTTCCCACATGGGGTGGCTAACCCAACACAATTCTGCTATGAAAATCCCAGTAGGCCAAGGCATCTTGTGGTTACTGTAGCCAATTTCACCTACCTCATCTTGAGGTCATTGCTGTATTTTAACCTTGCAGGTGAGTTATAGTTTCTTTAACTTAATTTGTTGAAACTAGTTGGGATTGCATTAAACCTATATGCTACGGATGACCATCAACTCACCATTTAGAAGTTAGGATGTCTGCTTTTTATTTATTTATTTATTGGCATTTTATAGCAGTTGCAACAGATCTTTTGTTAAGTAGTAGATGTAGAAAATTTTGCCCATCCCAAGTGATACTGCAAGAGTGAAGGATGCTACTTGAACCTTAGATTTCTATAGAAGCACGTATTAATAATAGTAAGTATAGTTGTTTAAGTTCGTGAGGGATAAAAGGGACGCGATTGGTTGCTATATTGGTAATAGACAAGACTTATTTCATTCCTGAGGATATCCAGTCACCACCTGTCCCTTATTGTTGTGGAATATAATCGGTTGCTATTTAAGCAAAAGACTCACTTATTTCATTCTCCTGGGATGTCCAGTCACCACCTCTTTCTTTATTATTGTTGTTATTGTTAATTTCAACATTATGTTTTTTTTTCATTCTAATACATTGTTTTGATGCCTAAACAGCATGAATCGGCGACAAGAGGTGTTGACAATAATGTGTGGGATGAAATTGTCAACTTCAAGAAATGCCTTATCATGATGTTTGCAAAGTAAGAGAAGGATCTAGTGTTCCTTGAAACAGTGATGGGCCTGGCACAACAACGGTGCCATTGTATGGTTGAGTGCGTTCCTTTGCCCCAGGACGTTGCAGAACAGGCACCTCTGTATTTTAAAAAGGTGTGGTTTTGTACAATCGTTTTTTATTAATTTTTTTAATATTCTTATTGCTTATTGATTCTCGAGCCAAATTTCTTGAAAGTGTTGTGTTTTAATGGGTTGAACAAAATGAATTTAACTTGTATCTTTTGAACTGAAGATTGTTTTTGAACCTCTACAATTGTAATCCACATATATTTGATATATTTTCTTGTTTCTAAAACAAGTTTTCTTCAGGCGACCGATGAAGCTGAAGATTGAGTGGAGCCAGCACAACTCGAAGCAGCTAATTGATACCAGCAAAAAGGGGTTACGAGGTTCAATTCCTAAGGCTCTGCTTGGAATCTAAATTTTTGGTATTGGAGTTACCAGTGACCACACATGGATCAAAATTTAATCTAATAAACTTGGAATCAAAGTTTCAAATTACTTTGAATAAGTTGGATGAAAAAGACAACTAAATAAAATGAATTCGAGTTGAAAAATACTGGCAACTACTGAATAATTTGAAAATTCATTCACATAAAAGAAAAAAAATACATATAACAGAAACAGTGCATCTCGACAAAACAATGTATATTTTTGCAAAGCTCAATGGTGGACATAGCATTTTGGGGTTACAAAGAAAAAGGAAATAAAAAAGGCCATATTCACTCATTACCAAGCATTTCACACTTCAATTTAACTATAAAAAAATAAAAAAAACCAGAAACTTTGTTTATTTCTTTGATGGGGGAACAGGGCGGCTCTTCCATCAGGCCAGTTAGGCCAACGCTTAGGCCGAAAATTATTTAAGGCCTCATAATTTTTTAAAGCTTAATAAAGTTTTATATAATTTTTACATTATTTTTATATAAAGTTATCTATTAAAAAAAGAGAGGAATGCCATCAACTAGGGCACTTCCCTCTCCTATGTCGTAGGGCTTGTAGCTCGGCAGTCCACCGGGTGGCTAGTTTTTACATCTTTAGGTTACAAAAAAAAGCCCAAGTCCAAATGAAAAGAAAACTATCTTTTAAAAAAAAACGAGTCCAAAACATAGTGCACTATAGTCAAAATAAAATATAGTTTCCACTTCTTTTTTTAAAAAAATGCACTTTAATTTAGGTGAAAAAAGAAGATTCGTTAAAAAAAAGGGCATAAAACCAAGTCACCAAATTAACTTAAAAAATATATATTAGCTTAACAAAAAATTATACAAATAAAATTTTTGTAAAGGCTTCAAACTTTTTAAAACTTTACATAGTTTTAAGGCTCTATCTCGTTTTACTATTATTTTTTTTTTGGGAAAAATAGGCCTTGGTAAAATAAGAAAAATGACCGATGTAAAAAAAATAGTTACAAAATTAGCACACTAGTAAACTTTAAAAGAAAAAACACCGGCTTACAAAACAAAATAATTTTTTATAAAATTTTTATGATAATATTAAATAAATATAAAAAACTACATTTAAAATTATTGCCTAAGACCTCGAATCATGTCGAGCAGGCCCTATTGGGGAAGCAAGGTTGATATGCAATTTTTTGAACTCCACGGCATTTAAATGACTCGTAAGAATACAAGAACAACAAATGGAGTGCTGGAACGGAAAGACGAGCATTATAACACACTCTTAACAGGCTGATTTTCGTTTGCTGAAACCTAAAATGGACAAAAACAAAAACGAAAACAAAATACTGAAAGCTTTTCATATGAGAAAAGTAGAAAACTCAAATGGAGATATGTAACTAAACACTTCAATTTTTGTAAAAGTACGAGTTCACAAACTCCCCACTGAGATGCAAGGACATTCAAATTATTTAGATCCTTGAGAAGAAAATAATGAGATCCCCAAACCTCACAAACGTCTCTTTGATCATTGTTGATTAACCCCACCTAGTACATTTCATCATTTCTCGTGAACAGCACCCCAAAAAATGATATGCCCAATGATCTAAAAATAAATAAATTAAAAAAAATGTATTGTAAGACTTTCTTCAAAGATAATGAATTTTGATCCATAACACGTATCAAAAGTTAAATCTGGATAATACTTCTCAACACAATTAAATCTGCGTACATACAATAATGGATCCAATTTGAGATCATAAATAATGAATTTTGGTCCATAACATTATCATGTGTCTGAGTGCATGGCCAAAAGAATTGCATTTGTTATGAAAATTATGGCTTTTAGCAGATTATAGCATGTTATGAATTCATTGTAGGATTCAATAAGTTTTTACTGCAGCTGGTATCAAAGATCTTCACTCTCAACTACTAAAGAAATGTTGTTAGTTTCTTGAAATGCCGAAAATTGGAGTAGAATTTTCACTATTATTGCTTGTTAAGTAGATAGGACAGTCGTGCAGGTGGCTCACTCTCTGGCTAAGAGAGTGACCCCATTTGGCTTTGTATCCTTCATGCAGTGGTATTTTGTGTTCTTGGTTGTTCTAAAAAATACAGAAATTTTGAGGGGACAACGAATCATCTACACAAAGCAATTATTGAGAATTGTAGGTTCTTAAGTCGGAGACTCAATTGTTGTTTTAAGCACACTTTGCGACAAAAAAATAATTGTGCTGACCAATTGGCTAACACTGGATGGAAGCAGACTCTCTTGTGATTTTGGAAAGTTCTCAAGCTGATTTACTTTTGTTGGTCCAAACCGATATGGTTGATGTCATGTTTTGGTCTTTCATTTTCCTTCGTACCAAAAAAAAAAAAAAAATGAAACCGATGTAGCTCCCACACTGGCCATGAAAGAGAGAAGACGACAAATTTTGGACAAATGAGAGAGCCTGATTTGTTCGAAATGGATTTATAGTTTGTTTTACACCTATGAGAGAATGAAAATTAATGGTGTTTTTTTTTTTGGGATAGAAAATTAATGGAGTTTTGAAATGGGGATTTTGGGTTGAGCAGATTTGTAGTTTGTATTATAGCCATAGGTATGTATGTGTATATGTGTGTCTATATACATACATATATATATATATATATATATATAGAGAGAGAGAGAGAGAGAGAGAGAGAGAGAGAGAGAGAGAGAGATTCTCTTCAAATAAAGTACAATTCAAATCAAATAAATAATGGATCCTTGATAAATAGTTAAAAAAAAAATGTATACCAATGCATCTATCACAACATGATAATTATGAAACTGAACTAAATTTGTTACACAAAAAGAAAAGGGAGGGTGGTGCAAACATGGTATGAGGAAGAAATTATTTAGAGACACCGTTACACCTTGCTAAAATGAGGTTGCACTCAAATTTTTCCATTTGAGCTCTACTTCTTGTTGCAGAATTTTAAATTTTAAAATATTTTCATTTAGTTATGATAATGCCTATAATTTAGCCTATTGTTGTTTCCCTCTCTAAAAAATTGGACACATGTCACCAAATAAATAAACTGTCCTACCACATGTCACCAAATTATATATTTTGAAACTCATCAAGGTTTTCAAACTAATTTTGAATAATTTAAACTTGACTCAGCTCGTTTCGTTTACGGTTCTACTAATAATAAGCTAGCTTTTTTTCTTGTCATCTTTAGTTGCTTCTCAATAAAAAAAAATTAAATATTGTTTTTATAAAACACAAACTAATGAAGTTATTGTATGATTGTATTGTTCATATGCTTGTTGGATTTGTGGAGGAAAAGAAAAAAAGAATTGAAAATATAGGAAAAAAAGGGAGTAAAATAAGCTATTTTTGGTTGGAATAGGAAAGTGAGAAAATATTTGTATGTACAATATATTTGTGTCAAAAAATTTTCATTTTTATTTGACTAGTCATAAAAAATAAATATTTGCGAATTCATTCTCATAAACAGTAACATTTAAAAAAAAAATTAAGATTGACATTCCGCGGCTCAAAATTTGGGTAAGGAAATTGTGAGAGTTCCTTGATGTTTATGGCATTGGTTTTGTGGTGCAATAATGTTGTTCTTGGCTCAAAGGTCAAAGTTTGTGAAATTCATGCTAGTCTTGTGCAATTTTATTTATAATTTCAAGTATTGTAAGCCAGAAATGATATTATACTATTGTCAGAGGTCTTTAAATCCCCAATGGACCAATGGCGTGACAATTGTGGGGGAACGTTGGCCATCTACCACGGTTTTAATGGAGTTTTTTCTAACTCAGTTACAAACATAGTGATGTGGTACCCAACTTCTTTGATTGTGTCAACTTAACAAAGTAGCTAGCAGAAAGTATGGATTTTGGTTATAGACTCAACTCAGGTTTTCTTACCAGCTTAGAAAGATGAGATTAAGCTATAGTTCGTGTCACATTCTCCAATAGGAGATTGTCACTTAGAATATGCCTAAAATGCAAGTCCAATGTATATGATCCAACTTGTTGCTTCTCCTAGAATTATAGATCTCAATTTTGTGTAAGTGGGGGCAGGTGAAAATGAAATTTATGGGAACATGTTGATAAAATCTTTATGGCAATATCCTTCAACAGCGTAAGCAAGAGCTTTGGCAGACCAAACTCAGGCCTTTTACAAGGATTCAATAAGATACTATTTTCGTAAACAGACCAATGTATACTTGATTAGCTTACAATCATGTAACATTGAAGCTTTCACGACTCAGGTTACTAGGCATAACATCACAATTTTCTTTGCTAAACCACTACAAAAACATGATCTCAATTGCTTGCTAGAAATTCTTTTGAGATTGCTAGAGTTGCTATATGTTATATAGGAAGTTTCTTTTGTAAATCTATTGTCGGTTTTGATTATTGGAATTGGTGATTTTTCTGTAAATCCCATAAAAGAAAGGGTTGTTACTGTGAACAAGAAGGTGTATAGACAACCAACATATAGAATGAGACCTCAAGATGAAGCTATGTTCTCACAATGTTGATAAGATGGTTGATTGTGATGTGTGAAGCTTTATCATTTGTTTATGTTGTCTTGATTTAGTATATAATTTCCTAGCAGACTATGGTGGCATGATTGTTATCAATGCCAAAATTCTTGCTACAATGGACATCAACGTAGTTCTTTTTTTTTTTTTTTTAAGGAATTTTTTGTTTCAATGCTGGCAAAAGTAATGAAAATAGCTTTTTCTTGTCATTTTGTAATGAATTTTTGCAAGAGAATTCAAGGAAAAAAATTTTAATCATGGCAAAAGAAAATAGACAAAATTGTAAGAATTTAAAAACCTGACTTTTTCTTCAGTATTATGTTTGGATCCTGAATTATAGAGGAAAAAAGAAAAAGGATGAGAAATGGAATTACTCTTGTTTTTGGTTGTAAGAAAAAGTGGTGGGTAAGCTTCTTTTTATATGTTTGCTTGCATTTCATTATATGAGACCATTGATCTGAAGCAAAGAGTGCAAGGGTGGAACTAGTGAGCAAATGATCCTATCTCTCATTTGCTTCAAGAGGAAAGAACATAAATCCATAGTGAACATAAATGCACGAGTGAAAAGTCCAAATTGCAAGCTTTGAAATTGTTTTGGTGATAATTGGATTTTCTGTTAACTTTTGTGCCTCTTTTCAGTTGTGTTTGGTACATGTGAAGGAGTTACAATTGAATGGTCAATTTAATTTTCATTTATTTCTTGTTTAGTAAATCAAAAGGAAGTAAGAATGCCCCTTTCAACGGAATGGATAGTGGAAATGGGCATTTCTATCATTGAGGTGAAAATTAGCACCTCAAAAACATGGAAGAATAATGATGCATATGCATTATACAATACACATATATACAAATTATGCTCTTATTACATTTCATTCTAGCATTATGTCTTGCTAAACATTAAATCAGAATGATTAACACACACACACACACACATATATGTGAGTTTGTTATGCTTGCAACAAAATAGTCTGAGTTCAATTGAGTTTTTTTTCCCCTTCTTTACACTTGCAAATATTTTTTGAGCCATTTCTTTGACTTAGATTATACATAAATCAGTTTTTTAAAATTGAATTGCACTAATTTTGTGTTCTTTATTTTAATTTTGTTGCACAGGTTTGTTTGCATGGATAGCAACCTGATTTTTGACTTTTTTTTTTTTTTTTTTGAAAACAAAACAGTGATCCGCTGCTAAAACAAACCGGTGATCCGCATCCAAAAAACATTGTACTTACCCATGACCCGTTTCTCCAACCCATGATCCGTATTTTGAATAGGCAACAAAATCCAATTCATCGTCGCCAGAGCCAGATTCATATGTGCTCGCATCATTTCGAGGCTTGAGCTCATCGGAAAGACGAAGGAACACACCGAGAGATCAGAGGTTGGAGAAGAAAATGGGAAAGATTGGTGCTTTTCCTATAATCAGACTTTTTTCAGCTTATTATTACCCAAGAGGTACTGCTCTTCTCTCTCTAACAAACCTAACTGAGAGTATGCTTCTGTTTCACTCTCACCCTAACATTAGAAACCCTAGTCCTCCTCCTCCTCCTCCTGTGACCCAACTGAATCAAGGATACCCAAGGGCTTTATCGAGAAGTTTGGGGGGCCAAAGATCTACAAGATGCTGTAGAGTTGCTCAATCAGATGATCCAAATGCGACCATTCCCGCCTATGTCTCAAATGAATAAAGTCTTAGTGACCATTGCCAATATGGGTCAATACGGGACTGCTCTTTCTCTTATTGAGAAATTGCAACTCCTAGGTATCCAGCTCAATTTCTATACCATAAACATTACGATTAATTGTTACTGCCGCGTGAATCAAGTCGAATTCGGGTTCTCTCTTTTGGGTGGCCTCTTTAAACGTGGTTATATTCCCAACATCATTACCTTCACTACGCTGATAAGTGGACTTATCGCAAAACGTTAAAACTTTTGAAGCTTTGGAGTTGTTTAAGAAATTAGTGAGAAAGGCAGAAATTGAACCCAATGTGGTGACGTACGGAACAATTATTAATGGGCTTTGCAAAACAGGGAACACTAGCACCGCTATTAGGTTGCTGAGGATGATGGAGGGGAGAATTTGTAAACCTGACACGGTAGTGTATAACACTATCATTGATGGTCTTTGCAAGGATAGGATGGTAGATGATGCTCTCAACCTCTTTACTGAAATGAATGAAAAAGGTATTCGTCCAGATGTTGTCACTTATACCTCCTTGATTCATGGCCTATGTACTTCTGGTCAGTGGAAGGCGGCTATGGGAATGTTAAGCGAAATGTTGGATACTGGTATTTCTTTAGATGTTCGTACGCTCAGTGTGTTGGTAGATGCATTTTCCAAGGAAGGGATGGCAAAAGAAGCTGAGGAGGTAATTAAAACCATGATTCAAAGAGGTGTTGATCCTAACGTAGTCACATACACTACTCTAATGGATGGATATTGTTTGCGAGGCCAAATGGATGAAGCGATGAGAATATTCAATACCATGGTGGATGGGGGCCTACAACCTGACATTTTCAGCCATAACATTTTGATCAATGGATATTGTAAGAAGATGAAAATAGATGAGGCAATGCATCTCTTTCGAAAAATGCCCCAAAATGGGTTCAAACCTAACACTGAAACTTTCAACGCTATGATGCATGGTTTGTTTTAGTCGGGTCATTGTGCTGCTGCCCAAAATCTTTTTAGTGAGATGCAAGCTGCAGGCCTAATTCCAGATACTCTTACTTTTGATATCTTGTTGGATGGGCTGTGCAAAAAAGGGCATATTGCAGAAGCACTGTCATTATTTCAAAGGATGGAAAGCAACAATTTAGATCTTCATATTAGTACATACACTATCCTCATTCATGGATTTTGCAAGGCCAAAAAACTTGATGCTGCTAGGGATCTTTTTAATAACCTTCATTCCAAAAGATTGCATCCTAATGTAAGGACTTACACTGTCATGATTCAATGACTTTGTGAAGAAGGCCTACTGGATGAGGCTAAAGAGCTGTTTGTGAAAATGGAACAGAATGGTTGCTTGCCAAATGGTGTGACTTACGACATTATAATCAGAGGATTTCTTACAAGGGAGAAGTTCTATGAGGCATTGATACTCCTAGAGAAAATGATTGGAAGGGGCTTTTCACCAGAGGCAACTACATTTTCCTTGATTGTAGATCTAATTTCAACAAAAGGACAGGACCCTACTCTCGAAGAAATGAAAAAGAAGTTCTTGCCAAAGGATAGAGATGAAATCCAAGAAATTGAGTAAATTCTTTAGCTATGAAGGTAAAGCTACATTTATACTAAAACACATACCCTATTATTAGTGAAATTCTTTATAGTTTGTATATAATGCATGTGATCTTCTAACTTCTGGCTATTACATTTGAAGCTATAACCATTTGTTATTTCATGGGAAAGCGGTGTATAAAAAATATTTCTGTTGCCTCTTCTATTGTTTTACTCTTTGGATGGCTTTGTCGATTAGTTAATTGATATTTGGAATCATATTTCCAGAATAACCTTCTAATGACGGAAAAATTGATGAATTCCGCCCCATCCTATATTGTATTATTGTCATTTTCTCCTTTTTTATGATGGAATTTGGTGAACACCAATAGCCTCTCCCCCCCGCCCGCCCGCCCCCCCCTCTCTCTCTCTGTGTATTGGTCCCTCCCTTTCTGGTGAACTTTGTCAACTCTTACATCCTGCCCTCCTTTTCCTCCCAATAACATCTGGAGGTTGATGACCCTCCTTGCATAAAATTTGGGCTTGAACCACTGCTTTGAAAAACTTGACACTTGTGGCCATTTGTAGAAGAGCAAAAAGGCTTATATGCAAATCTTTCCAAGTTCTTTATATTTAGCACTAAGATGTTTTAGGACTTTTGAGGATATTGTCAGATCCTTTGAATCTAAATGGAAGAGGTTTAAAGCCCTTACATTGACTTTGGCTCATGCTTCTCTTTCATCTATTTGGGATTTGTTACTACCTCACGTTGCAAAAATCTATCCACATGTTGTAGATTCTTGTTGACTCTTTGTGGCCACCTCCCTTTGCAAAATTGTTTTCACATTGACTCTGCTGTATTTTATTTCAAATGTTGCAGATTCAAGTTGATTATTTTATAGGGCATTGAGGTTCTGTATTAATGGTCATTCCCTTGGAAATTTGGGACAGATGACAACAGGTGACATCTGTAGAGATTGCTTTCTTAGGTGTGTGGGCATCAAATAGTTCTCTATAGCAGAGTTGTTGCTAGTGGCTGTAGAAGATTAAATGTCTCCTGAATTTTGGCACGTGGGTTGGAGGAAATGCAACTGCTGTAATAAGCTGGATTGATTACAGCAATTGTAGATCTTGGTGCTTCTGTCAGATTTCCACAGAGCTTGAGAGGCTTTACATTAAATAGCATATACCTTATACCTTTATGCTAGCAGTAGATCCATAGATAAGGTTGTCATTGTTAGGCCCAAACAGGAAAAAATTAAAAAAGATCATGAATAAGGTGATTCAGAAGTTGTTACTTTTGCAAGAGTGCGGGAGGCAATTCTTGCATCATTAGGATGCCTGTTGTGTTTTGGAATTTTTGCTGCGAACTCACATATGGAATTTTGTATGCCTGCTCTCCTACACTAACATGAACACATTGATCAAGTTTTATTTTACTTTCTAATTCTAATAATGGTGCAGGGAATTTGTGAAAGGTCCCTGTGGTGATCACAGAGATTAGTTAGATCCTTGATGGAGTTTTGAAGGCTGTTTCACCTTGGACTGGGGAAGGACTTCTTGTTGCATCCATGAATTTCAGAAGCAGCTGCTGGAGCTTGATCTGAAAATGTTTGTTTTCTCCTACTAGCCAAGTGTCGAAACTCTACTTCCTATTTTCTGGTTCCTTGGAGGGCCTAGGCCGAGCACTGCCTGATTAAAACTCTCATGTCTCTTGACCAAATCAAATGCATGAAGTAGCTTTGTTTTCTGGCTTATCAAGTGGCAGATGACGTATGTTGATGGAGGAGTACATGAATTAATGAAGGCCCATACCGTTCTATTGCCTCTTTTGTGTGACATATTAAGATAGGACTGGATCTTGAAATCTGCAATAGAACTAAGAATAATCATTCATTTTATACTGGGTCAAGGCATTTATGTCCTGGTAGATGTAAAATTTTTCTTTGTCGTGAGAGAAGTTCTGATGTTTACTAGAAAGGAACTTGTGAATGGAATGTCACTGGAACCGAATGGCTAATTTTGGGTGGAAAACTGGAATGTTCTTTTTGTCCAGTTATGGTGAACTTGGAAAAGATCAATCTATATGTTTGGATATCAATTTGGCAAGAGATTTAACCGACAGTTTTCATTCTTTCTTCTTTTATTTATTTATTTTTTGCTATGCATTTAAAGGACAGATTTAAAATGCACCCATGATCCACATCATTTTAAATCTGTCATATGAATGGGTCGGATTTTGCCCAAAAACCAAAATCTGCATTTTGTATAGGCAACGAAACTCATAATATCATCACATTGAAATGTAAGCTCACTCACATCATTTTGAGCTCACACAGACACAGAATTTGTATCTACTCAAAGTATCACCAAGTGTTTTTTGAAAATTTACATTTTAAATTTATTTGTTCATGTAGGATGTGCTTGGACAGTCTTCTCTGAAAATTGAGTTGCACTTTGGTGTTTTCTTGTTAACTTTCATTGCATAGTTTTGTTTGCATGGATGGGGATTGCCCATTTTGTAAACCAAATAAGCTTTCTTCTCATAGTAATTCGTCCCGACAGATAAAGAGAGAAGTATTACTAGAAAACTATGGAGACTATTAAACGCTAAAATAAAATTATCATGGTGGATGGTTACAATTTGTTTGATATGCATTTGCACATATTCAATTTGAAATTTTCCTACACATTTTGAGTCTCCTGAATACCCGAAATCTCTAATAATAAGAGTTAAATCATGAGGTTGTGTCTCAATAAAGTGTTTGGTGATGGAAAATTAAAGAACAAAAAAAGAAAAGATAAGAGAAAGGGGAACAAAACTCCTTTTTTATTTTGTTCTTTTTTCCCTCATCTTTTTCCTTTTCTTTCACTTTTCCTTGATAAATCCAGTTCCAAGCACAGCCCGAGTGAATTGGTCTAAATGATATATTTATAAAATCTCTTTATGTGCAAGTCGAATGCATATGCTCTAACTTGTTGCTTCTCCTTTCAATATCAATTTAGCTACCTCCTGGAATTATGTATCTCACTTTTTGTGCAGGTTGGGGCAGGTGAAAATGAAATTTCTCGGAGCATGTTAATGAAAGCTTTATCGCAATATCCTTCAACAGCGGAGCAAAAGCTTCGGCATGCCAAACTCAAGCCTTTTACAATGATTCTATATGAAACAAATTTCCAAGCACACCAATGTGTACTTAGTTAGCTTACAGTCATGTAACACTGAAGCTTTTCACCACTCAGGTTACTGGGCATAGCATTACAAGTTTCTTTTCTTAACACATTACAAAATTATGATCTCAAGTGCTTGCTGGAAATTTTTTTGAGATTGTTGGAGTTACTATTTTCTTTTATAAATCTATTGTCTGTTGGTTTTTGGATTTGGTGATTTTTCTACAAGTTCCATAAAAGATCTCAAGTTTCTTTTATAAATTATAATCTCAAGTTTCTTTTCTGCATGTTATGCCGTCTCTGTGCGCTCCACAAAATCATGCTTCAGAGGTTTTTGGTTGGAATGATGCAGAAATGACAAAACTAACTGTCAACGTGAAAAAAGAAAAGAAAAACCTCTCCTAGCTAGTTTTTTTTTTTTTTTGGTAACTCTGTGCTTTTATTTTCCATCTAGTTGAGCAAATACACTAATATGTTCTTTTACATGAAAATTCAACAAGCAAACCCATAGCGCATATATTGTGTCAGCTTCATGAACCCATTATACCAATTCTTAGATGGGTCATACTTGTGGTCTTGTGGTAGGTTATAAACAATATGTACTTTCTGATCTCCTCAATCGTGGCTCATTTTTTGTATTCCCCTTCGTTTATACTGCCTTATGTCTGAACTATGTTACTAATTATAAGTGTAGAAAACCAGATTTTATTGCCAGTATATTCTAGACCAGATTTTATTCGTAGGTTGTCACATATCTCTAATTGTGAGAGTTTCCTGTTGTGTGTAGTAGAGGCTTTGTGGTGCAATTAGCTTAAAGTTGATCTTCATTAAGCCACCATTATGACTCAGAGCTGGTGAACTTATTTTAGTCACATGTGCTTTTGTTATAATTGCAAATATTGTAATGCAGGAATAATATTGTACTGTGATCAAAGGCCTTTCCATGTCAATGGTAGAACGGCTTGACAAATTGTCGTGCAATATTGGGCTATAGATATAGTGATGTGGTACTCAATATCTTTTTTCGTGTCAAATTGAACAAAGCTTTGAAGCAGATTCAGCTTGGTTTGCTTACCAGTTTGGAAAACTGATATTAAGCAGTCACATTCTCCACTAGGAGATTGCCTATGAAAATATCCTCAAAATGCAGGTCCCATTCAAATTCTCCAACTTCTTGCTCCTTTAAACATCAATGTGCCATCTCCTGGAATTATATATCTCTGTTTTGTGCAAGTAAGGACAGGTGAAATTGAACTTTCCGGGAGCATGTTGATGAAGGCTTTATGGCAATATCTTTCCAACAGCTCTCGCTTGTAATACACGTCGCTTGGTTTCTGAGCACATAATAGAACAACATTGGATACCAAACACATCGACCATATAAGGGTGCATGGAAGTATTCCTTTGAACACATTATGTGGAACAGACATTACAGGGCACGTGGAAGTATCCTTGGGGACGAACTTAGCATGAAGCAAGATTTTTTGGCAAACCAAACTCAAGCCCTTTTGCAATGATTCTATATGGAACTATTTATCAAAGCATAAACAATAAATACTTATTATTCTTACAGCTTGTACCACTGAAGCTTTTCATCACTGGAAAAAATTCGATGTAGTTTGAATTTTCTACTATAAGGCTGGTGGCATGATGGTCAGCAATCCTACGAATTCTTGCTACAAGATGTGTAATGATAAGATAGTATAAATCTCTACAGACGAACATTGCCTCAGCTTCTCAAAGTGCTTCAATGGCCACAAACTCAAAATTGGCTTTTGAATTGAAGAGTTATTTGCCCAGATTAGCCATACATTTTGTGTTTGGCTGAGTTTAATTTGTGGTGATTTAAAATTTCTTGGAAAATTTTTGTTTCAATGATGAAAAAATTAATGAAATGATCAAATTTCAACTTTTGAAGTTGTGCTGGTGATAATAGTGTTACTTGATTTCCATCCGAGTGCAAGATTCAAGTCATACTAGCTTACAAAAAGTTTTAAGCATGGAATTTAACGGGTTTGTCTCTCAAGTATACATAAAATCTCTTCAGCAGGACCAGTAATCCCTGTTAACACATCGGAAAGCAGTTGGGCCATAATCTACCAAAAAATATTTTGCCTTTTGGTATCCCTACAAGACCATGGCATTAATCCCATATATACATATAGTTTATGCTCATGTAAAGTTTCATTTTAGTATTATCAATTAGTCTTCTTAAAAATCACAAGGGTCGACCCAGTGATCAGCTAGCTGGATCACCCCAAGTTTGATCCCTCCCCACGCTCCCTGGTGACCAATCGTCGTGTGAAAACACCCCGTAATAAAAAATGAATGGCCTTCTTATGTGATAGAATGAAAATTGTATTTTTTTTATATATGGGTAGTTGAATCTAGTTGAGACTTTTTTTTCTTCCTCTTTACACTTTTCACAATATTTTGAGTCATTTTCTTTAATGTGGAGTATACATAAAATAATTTTTTTGTATTCTTATCAAGTATTTTTTTTTGCCCTTTTCTTTTTTCAGGTGGACTTTAGGGTGTAATGTTTATTTGAAACCATAGTAATAATAATGAAAATCATGAATGAATTCGTAAAAGTAGGATATTTGTACACTTTTTATTCAATGTGGTTATTTGTGATTCATTCAATTATAATCAAAACATTTAACATTTGAGTTTAAATTTACAAAAATACATGTGCCACATCATTCGGTTTGACTTTTATATATATGTATATATATAAAGGTTCTGTAAAAAAATAATTTTTTTATTTTTTAGATTTTCCTATCAGTATATTTTATTTTTAATTTTTTTTAAGAATACAATTTAGTTTTCAACCCTGTTGGAGCTTCAGCTAAAACCCATGAGTCACACCAAACCCATGAGTTGTATTTTTTATGGGCAATGAAAACCCAATTCATCGTAAGGTAACCTCATTCGTATCATTTTTTTAGCTCAACACAGTCTGAGAGTTTTCTAGAGAGAGAGAGACAGAGAAAGAGAGGGCAGAGGTTGTAGATCTAATCTCAACTAAAGAACAGGACCCTTCTCTCTAAGAAGTGATAAAAAAGTTCATGCCAAAGGATATCAATGAAATCCGAGAGATTAAGTAAATTCTTTATATGTAGCATTGTGATCTTTTAACTTCTGACTATTTAATTTGAAGCCATAACCATTTGTTATTTCCTGGGAAAGCAACGATCAATAATATTTCCCTTTGGCTCTTCTATTTTCTTACTCTCTGGATGCCTCTATCAATTAGTTAACTGTTATTTGAAAACTAATACTTGCTGATATTTCAAGCATAACCATCTAATGATGGTAAAATTGATGAATTCCGTCTTATCCTAGATTATATTATTGTCATTTTCTCTTTTTTCTTCTCTATGCGATGGAATTTGGTGAACACCAGTAGTCTCGCTCTCTCTCTCGGTCCCTCCTTTTCAGTTGAACTTTCTCAACTTTTAATTCGTGCTCTACTTTTCCCCTAATACCATCTGGAGGTTGATGACCCTCCTTGCATAAAATTTTGGCTTGGACCAAAACTTAACACCTGTTAGTGTATATATTTCTTTTCTTGTTACTGTTACGTTTGTCTATTCCCACATCGGTTAGAATAAATTTCTTTTTCTCCTCTCTTATAACATAAATAGACTCATTGTATACTCAACAAATCACTCAATGCAATACATTCTCTTTTGTATATCTCTCTCTTTTCTAACATGGTATCAGAGCCAAGGAAAAGTATGCTCTGTGGTTACCTTTCGATGAATTTTCCACGTCAGAACTCCTAAGGTTCTCTTTCTTCTCTCCGGCCATCCTCCGGCCATCCTCTGGCCATCTTCCGGTGATTTACTCTACGTGAAACCAAATATGAAAAATGAATGAAGTGTACAATTAGTTATTTTTAGTGAAATTAATTTTTTTTTAATTTAATTTTTGTCTTACTAATTATACTTTATTTTTAGGATTATACTGATTCACATTGATTAATTAGTAAGACAAAAATTAGATTTTAAAAAAAAAAACTTAATTGGGTGTGTTAGTTTTTTTTTTTAATGAAATTAGTTATTTTTTAAAAATCTAATTTTTGTCTTACTAATAATACTTTATTTTTAAGATTATACTAAATCACACTAATTAATTATATACTGATTCATAATTCAAAGGATGTGTTAATAATTAATCTTAAAGATGATATATACAATCTCATTTTACAAAAAAAATAACTAACACACGCATTTAAGTTATTTTATTAAAAATCTAATTTTTGTCTTATTAATTATACTTTTTTTTAAGATTATAATGATTTTTTTAATATTTTATGTTAAGTATATAACAGTAGGTTAACAGAAAGGTCAAAGTGACACTTGCAAAAAAATTTAAGGAATTGATTATCACTTTTTGAAGTCGAGGGACTAAAGTGAGACTGAGAGTAAATTACAAGAGTATAAGGGGTATAAAGTGAATTTAACCCAGTTGAATTTGATCTTCGACTCTGTTGGAGCTCGAACTCAAACCCATGAGTCGCCCCAAACCCAGGAGTCGTCTGCTTTATGGGCAATGAATACCCAGTTCGTAAACTCGTTCGGATCATTTTTTCGCTCAACAGAGAGAGAGAGACGGAGAGAGAGAGAGCAGAGGTTGGAGAAGCTGGCAAAGATTGGTGCCTTTGCTATAATCAGACGCACGACAGCATATAATTGTCGAAAAGGTACTGCTCTTCTCCCTTTAACAAACCCATCATCGTGTGTTTTCGGTACTGAGAGTGTACTTCTGATTCATTCTCAATCTTAACACGAGAAACCCTAGTGCTAGTCCTGCTGTAACAACGAGTCATGGGGAACTCCAAGCTTTACGAGAAAACAGTGCAGGTTGGGGCCCAATCAGCAGCGGAACTAGCAACAAGGGTGGAGATGCCCCCCAACTTTGGTGTGATCCTCTTATTACACGATTCCTTCAATTGGCCATTGGTCCATTTAACACCAGTTTATCTCATAGGAGTTTGTGATCAATTAGTCTTAATTAACTTGCAGAGATATAATGATTGATTACTCAAAGCAAGCGATGAGATTGGGGTGCATTCTGTTGGAATTAATATCGGAGGCTCTTGGTCTCAACCCTGATCATTTGAAACACCTGGATTGTTGCGAGGGGCTTATCCTTCTGGGTCACTACTACCCTGCATGCCCTGAACCAGAGTTAACATTGGGTGCGAGCAATCATAATGACAGCAATTTCCTCACTGTACTTTTACAAGATCAAATTGGTGGTCTTCAAGTTCTTCATGAGAATAAGTGGGTTGATGTTCCCCCGATGCGTGGAGCTCTAGTAGGTGAACATTGGAGATCTTATGCAGGCGAGTGTACTTTATACTAAACTTCATCTTATTATTTGCTTTCGGATGACTTCACTATTGAACCGAAAACAAATCATGCCCAGACCCCTGTTTTTAGACAAAATTTAAGTACTTTAATGTACCAATTGATCACATAGTGCATCACACTGATTTATCAATCTTCACATTTGTTTTGGGCAGCTAATTACAAATGAAAAGTTTAAGAGTGTAAACCACAGAGTGGTGGCAAGAAATGTCGGGCCTAGAATTTCAATAGCATGTTTTTTCAGGCCAAAACGTAATACAGCAAATGCCTTGAGACCTTATGCACCAATGAAGGAGTTGATATCGGTGGAGCATCTCCCGATCTACTGGGCAACCACTGTAGAAAACTATCTGGTTCACTTCTACGCGAAAGGGCTAGATGGGGTTTCTGCATTACTGTATTCAAGTTGTGAGTTTTCTGTTGAATATTGGAGCTAGTTCTGGTGGCTGGTGGAATGATTGTTACGAGTTAATTCAAACTCCAAAAGTTGCTATTTTCTATCTACTAGCTGTTCCATAAATATTCCTATTGTTGCAGACTCTTGTCTTTCTTTTCCTAGTTGTCTGGTGTTTTTAGCTGCTACCTGTCCAGATTGGCAAGCTTATTTAAGTAGATGTTCTTTGCTCTGTCTCAGTATATCAATTTGTTATTGCTCTGTTTTGGTTCTTGTCCTGTGCATTGAAATATTGAAGTTGGCATTGAAGCCAACAGATCTCTTATCTATTACATGAGACCTTTCATTGTTGTTCGTAGTGTCCAAATAAATGTCTGGCTTTGCCAGACATCTCAATAAGCAATACCTAAACCTTGTTCTGGTATTGTTGATCTATATTCATATTCAAAGCTTAGGCAAGCCCTGCTGTTAAGTACTTTAACTTTGTTGTAGATGAAGCATCATCCGAAAGACACAGAAAGAAAAAAGTGATGCATCATATGTCAAAAAACATGATCCACATCTCAAATTGTTGAGGATACTAGATGGATAATTTGGAGATCTGAGTACTTTGGGAGAGTGATTCTAATGAGATTTTTTGGTCTTTCACTAAATAACAGTGTCAGTAACTCAAAAGAGACAGAAGCAATGTGATTTTGCAATTCAAAAATATTGTCAATCACAGAATTCAAGGACCACCATATTGGTTCTGTTTTTATCTGCTTTCCAAAAGCATGGTTTCATTTCAAACTTCCACATTCAGTTGGCATTGAGTTAAGAGAGCAAAAGATGATGGTTACAAGCAATGCAAAAATTCAGACTAAAATCAAGCCTGAATATGATCGAATATGCGAGTTAAAAGCTTTTGATGATTCAAGAGCCAGCGAAAAGGGGCTTACAGATGCCGGGTTGTCCAAAGTTCCACGTATGTTTTTTCATGACTGAAATAATTTTCAGGAGAATTCTGGCACTGGCAACTCACAGTTTAGTATTCCAACCATAGAATTTGAAGGAATTAACAAAGCTGCAGCTCTACATGATGAAATTGTTGACAAAGTTAGAGATGCCTGTGAAAAGTGGGGCTTCTTTGGGTGGTAAATCATGGAATTCTGGTGACTTACAGAGGAAATCATCGATGAGGTACCTAGACTTCATGAACAAGACACAGAAGTCGTTGGTGCAATTGACTGTCAAAAGTCTTGTATCTCACATTGCCCTTTTTCAAGAGTAAAAATATAATTTCATACCATTTTGGCATCCAAACCCCTCAAGCCCCTCCCTCTCACTTGAGTGATTTAGGGGTATTTTGCAACCCTAATTTTGTTTTATACATAAAATCGCTTAAAAGTTTATGAGGAATTGGTGAGAAATTACTGTAAAGAAGCTTGAAAACTAAATGAATGGGGGAAAATAACATCAGTTAGTGTGAGAACACAATTTTTCCCTTCAAAAAGGGTCACGTGAGACGCACAGGGTCTTTGGTCATCAATTGCACAAACAAAAACTTACAAAAAGGTAACATAGCAACAAATTAGAAGTGCAGAGGCGTAATTGTTACAATTAAAAATGCAGGTCCTAATGTGAGATGCGATGTAAAGTGTATTTTACCGTATATATATGACCAAATTGTAGCCGTATCTGATGATTAATAAACTCCTTTGATTAGGGCATTACACCAAAAGCCATGAATTTGGTCGTATGTTGAACTTTATCTTAATTTCCTAGAACTTACCCAAGCTTTGTCATCCTTTTGCCTGGGCCAAAAGGAAAAAGGATTAAGTGGCGTATGGCCATGGATTCACTAGATTTTGATGTCTACCAAAGATTAGATAATTGGATTAAGAGTTTGTAGTGTTAGATAATCTTTCATCAAAATGTAAAACAGTTTTATATTTGAATCAGAACTTGCCAGGGTAGCCTAGCCCAGTAGTTCATGATCGTCATGGACCAACCGTAAACCCAGAGATCTAGTGTTTGACTCTTGCAGGCAGCGTCTTGTCTCACCTGGGGCTAGGTCTTGCGGGCAGGCGGGCTCGTGCAACCCCTTAGGTCTATGTCCGATCGTGGGTCCAGATCTAGTGGCTTGTTGGTGGTGTAGTTTCAAGGTTACTAAGGGGGTGTTTAGACCTAGCTTATTTAGTAGCTTATGGCTTATACTTATGGCTTTTTTGAAATGTATTTGTGTGAATGGCTTAAAAAAATAGCTTATGTCTAATTACGTTTTTCAAGAAAAGTTATTTTTAAAGGTAGTTTTTAAAAGTAGTTTATAGCTTATAGCTTATAAGTTGATACCCAAACACCCCTGTAAAAAAAGGATGGGTGACGCCCTCTCATCTCATCTATTACGTGAATCAATGTTTCAAGATTGTCACGAAACTAGCCGTAAACCTGGAAATCCTATTTTCAACTCTCGTTGGCAACATTCTATTATGTCTCATAATTAAAAGGAAATTTACTTTGGGAGGGGAAATTCGCTTCTCCGGAAACTCGCTTCTAGAACGAAGACAAAACTCGTGAAATTTTAAAGGAAACTTTTAAAAAATGATTCTGAAATGTTTTTGAACCTCTATCATAATTTAAAGAAACTTGCTAGAAATCCTTAAAAAATATTGTGAAAACTCTCTAGAAACTCGCTTCTCCTAATTTTTAGTACTTTTTAAAATCTAACATATAACTTTTCAATAAAACTCTACAAAAAATTGTGTAGTATTAGTATTTTATGTAATCCTAAAAGTATATTAAATACTTTATACTATTGGTTTAGGCTTTTTTGTATATTTTTGTAATAAATATTTTTTAAAATTTTATATTCTATAGCATTTTCCGTTTTTCATAATTTTTTAAGCAACGTTTCATGCTTCTGTTTCCCGTATCGTATTCTGCTTCTGCTTTCGGTACTTGCAACTATGTTCTGTCTTACTTTGTGCACAAAACCTGTAGGCAAGTTGGTGGACTCCTAGGTTTATGCTCGACCATTGGTCTAAAGTGGCTCGGTTGGGGGTGATTCCAAGGTTACCAAAAAGGTTTTGTGATCCCCTCCCTAACTTAGACCCTCCCCATTGTAATCTCTTCCGATGTACCAAAAAGAAAATTAAAAAATGTTTTGTGATGCCCTCTTATGCATTATGCGAATCAAAACCTACCAAGGTAGCCTCAACAGTTCAAGGTTGTCACAGTACCAACTGTAAACTCGGAAATCTTGTGTTTTACTCTCACTGGCAACATCTTGTCTTACCAGATGCACAGGTCTTGTCGATAGGCTAGTGCAACCCTAGGCTTAATCCCAGCCACAAGTCCAGCGTGGCTCGGTTAGTGGGGTTGTTCCAAGGTTACCAAAGAAAATAAATATGTCATGGCCTTCCAAAGGGAGATTAGGAGTTCGACTCTTATCAATCGCAAGATTTTCTCCCAAAGTCTTTGACCTGGTAATTACCTACTTTTTGTGGGACAGGGGAATTACACAGACTTTGGGATTAGTCAAGGTATGTGCAAGCTGGCCCGGACACCCGGTTAGCAAAATAAAAATAAAAAAGAAAATAAACATGGATTATGTGAATCTAGTAGTGCCAAAAAATTTCATTATTCAACTCCATGTGCCAATTCACATACTTGACAACTTTGCAGAGATATATAATGCTCAAGTACTCCAAATACATGATGAAATTGGGGTAGTTCTGTTTGAATTGCTCTCAGAGGCACTGGGGCTCAACTCCAATCACCTAAAGGACTTGGATTGTGCGGTGGGGCTCTTCTTTGTTGGCCACTACTACCCAAACCAGAACTAACTTTTGGCATTAGCAACAATGCTGACAATGGCTTCCTTACTGTACTTCTACATGACCAAATAGGTGGCCTCCAAGTCCTCCATGAAAATCAATGAAAGATTTTAAGTGTTGAGCTTTGCTTATTCCTCAAGGATCAAAATTTCGTTTTGAAGTGTTGTTTCAATTACCATGGAAACTGAAACCTAAACATTTTAGGAATATTTGGGAAATGTTTGAAAAAACATTTCATAAGTGAATGTGTTTGATAGGAACACATTTTCAGGAAGAGATCATAGAGAGAGTCTACAGTCCAATCAAGTAGTTAGTATCAGAGGAAAATTCCCCCAGCCTACAAGGAGACCACTGTGAAAGACTACATCACAAGAGACTACAATAAATGGCTGGATGGAACTTCCTCACTTCCACATATTAAAGTTCTGTAAATAGGCCATGAAGACAGGATGAGTATCGAGTGAGTTCTGGAAGCATCGATTTTAGGTCTGGAATTAACGGCAGACTTCTTATGTTTGATGTGAAAGTAATTTAAAGAATGAATGCTTTTAGAATACAAAATTTGAGTGATGGTGATATACCTGCAGCAGAGACAAAAATATGAGAAAGTCAACGTTCAAACCCCCAATATTAATCTTGAATTTAGATGAGTTACAAGGACTGCTACATATCAATGGAAGGCTTTGCAATGAACTCTACAATGTAGCCAATATTTTCAACAAGACAATGCTCCATTTTGGCCCCCCAAAAGGTTGTTTATGCAGTCTATCCGAAGTTCTGTTTTGTTTTGTTTTGTTTTTTTTCTTGACAAGTTGCTTATTTTTTTATTAGGCCTTATTCATATTTTCTTTTCTCTTTGCTGTTCTTTTCTCTTAACAAATATAGGAAACCGAACAGATCATTAGTGACTCTATCTATCGAATTGTTTAGAATACTTGATTAATAATTGAAACTTGGGAGGTGATGGTAATGAGATTTTTAGGCATTTCTAAGCATTCCCTGAAGAATTTTTCAGCACTGAATCTTATTACTCTGTAATGTCTCCTATAATTGTCAAAAGAACAATGAAGATGTTAACAATTCTATTCACGCGATGTTAGGAGGAAGTTTATATAATAGCAGCTTTGATCTGTATCAAGCACCAGCAGCTAACTTGAGGAATACCATTTCTTATGTTATGGCGGCTCGGCCTCCTGAATCTGAAGAACTGCCTGCAGTGAGTATGTTTGGAATCGATTGATTGAGTTAATAACCTCATTTGATTAGTCTGGTAGATCATGTTCAAAGCTAGCTTCATGCCTAATCTTCTCAGTATTTCAGGTTTTTGGAATTTACGAAGCTTATTGCCTTGTTCTTCCGTGCCAAAAGGATACAAGATTTTATGGCTTGTGATGGTTGAATTCAAAGGCTCAAGATGGGTTCTTCTTCAATGCTCTTGAAATGCCACGCTATTCTTTCTCTATCTTTACAAATGTGATAGGTTCCCTTGCTAGGTGGGTCCAAACACACTCATTGAATTCACCTCATGACTCAACTAGCAAGGGGAACCTATTACATTTGTGAGAGGTAGAGTAAGAGTGACATAACGTTCCAAGAGCAGTATTGTATAATTTCTCCATTTACATCTCTGCATGTAACATTTTATAGGGTTAACAACACAAACCTCCCTTGAACATTTGCTTAATATAGGAACTTCCCCGACCATTTTGAAATTACATTGACCACCCTTACTTTTAAAATGTCATTACAGATTCTCTCTTCAGTCAACCTACCGTCAATTTTTAACACTGAAAATGATGACGTAAGCAAACTAATTTAATAAAATATCTATTATACCCTTTTTAACATGTAAAATGTAAAAAAAAAAAACTGGGTAATACTTGTGCAATGTTTATGAATTTCTCTCTCTTTTTCCTCTTTCTTATCTTTCATTCCCAAAATCCCCAAAATAATCCCAAGATGTAACTAGCTCTCCTCTACATATTCAAACGTCAACTACAAACAAAGAGAAAGAAGGTAAAAGGTCTCAAACCGCAATCAACATCATCGCGCGTCGCCAGAAATTAACGGCACAACTTGTAGACTATGTGTGGATCAAGAATTTGGTAATTGAAAAGAAGAGAAAAAATGTGAAAGAAAAGAGAAGAAAATTACTCTTTTATTTTGTTCTCTTTTCCCTGATCACATTTTATTTTCCTTAATAAATCCGAGTTCGAAGCATAGCAATAATCTTACTTCTCCCTCTTTTCATCCCCTTCCTCTATCTCATCCCGTTCCTTTGCAACTCAGTCTCTCAATCTACAAACCTTCAAGAGTTCATACTTGAGATTCTGCACATCCAAGATGGCCAATGCAATAACTAATTTGGTGCCAGCCCTATCCAAAGTGGTCATTGCAGATCGATGCTACCCAAATTGGTGCTACCCCCGTGTAGTGGCTTCTAGATTCGGAGATTTTCCCCTTCTCCTCTCTGTCCTCCATGATCTTCGCCTAAGCTACTGATCTGGGGATCTGGGTATCACAAAGAGAAATGTGTTTTATGGAGAGAGATAAGAGATTGAAGTTTTAAATTATATTAGATCAAGTATTTTACTTATTTTACTTTTAATTGTCAAGGCTATTATTATCTTTTTGGAGATTTTGTTAACATTGTTTCCCTGATGTTAGAGGTGAGGGAAAATCTATTAGTGACATTTCAAAGTATGAAGGTCAGTGTAATGTCTAAATGGTTGGAGGAATTTCTTGTATTTAAGCAAATGTTTTAGAGAGGTTTGTGTAATTTATCCTATCTTATATAATGCTAAAAACAAAGGTACCATAATCTAATTGGTCAAGTAGATTGCTCAATGATAATGTTCTACAACCAGCAATTCATTTATTTTCAGAACCACCCATTTACGACAGACTAATCCATTATATATATTTGAATGGGTAAAGAGTCAATTTTATAGCAATTTCTTGTGAGAGGATGTACTGAGAGAATTCAGAATAAATACTTTTTGATCTCTTGCCATAATAATATCTTAGGATTTGCAACCATAACCTGATATAGCTAGAACAAGCAAAATGTTTTATTTTTTCAAAAAATTTGTACAAAAAATTTCACAAAAATTGTGTGACAATCGCATTTTTACAATTAAGACCTACCAGGATGAGTGCTTTTTTTTCTACTATAAGATGTCGAGACCTTCAGCCGACTATTTCATCGAGTTTGTGCAAGGCAACATCCACAAGATAAAAACTTCATGTTTTGCATAAATGATGGCTGGTCACAATAGGAGAGATTAAGCTTGAAATACCACTGGATCACCCTTGTGGTTATCCTAATGAGTATTTGTTTATAAAGTGAATAACTCTCTTATTTTCTTTTTTACTAACCAGGTGTCCCCGTTAACTTCCGTGCACTTCGACCAATTCGATAGCTTATACAGTGTCCCTATTCCACACAAACCGAATAATTACTGGATCAAAAACTTTAAGTGGTCCTAAAAAATTGATAGTACCTAAAAAGTTTCAAATATAAGACCTTAGAAAAAATATACCACTCTTTTTTAACTACGTTCTGACGGTAAATTATATATAAATATTTTGGTTATACAGCATTACACCTATAACAATTAAAACACTTATAAACATTCATGTAGCACAGCACCCATTCTATTCAATGCTGTTTAGCCCTTCACTCAATAATAGAGGTCAAGACTATTCCAAAGAAGCAATGTCACTTTCAATTAACATTGTATTATCGGCCACAAAAAATGAAGAACCACTTTTTTTTCTTCTCGATTCGTCTGCGACATTTTTCATTCTGCAAACGACTCTCAGCTCTCTCTCTCTCTCTCTCCCCGATAAGCCTCTTTTCATTTCATACGTTTATATCTCTCTCTACAGTCTCATCCTCTCTAATTGCTGCTCTTCTCGATCCACCACCCACCCCCATCTAAGTGGAGATCTCAATTGTCTGTCTTCCAATACGGTCTGAATTGGCATTCTCTGCTTTTTTTTTTTTTATAGGAAGAATAAGCTGATTTCGAAGAGAAGGAAGGGAGGAAAGAAGAAAAGAAGGGAGAAAACAAGAAAGGGTGAGTACTTTTCAAAGCCTAATTCCAATTTCTTTGAGTTATTAAGCTTAATTTTTCTCTGTTCATATATAAATATATACATGCACATATCACTGTATTGTTCACAATGGTACTAAGGACAGTGGTGGTTGTATGCAAATTGGATCAATGGGTGTTGCACGATTTGTTAATTTTGTTTATTATTTTAATGGCTATGATACAATTATACATTGTGCAGATCGTTCGCTGTAAACTTATCTTGGTTTAGACATTTTTTGATTGTTTAAGAACACTCCCCATTTTCTGTGGGTTGCAACTGTTTGTGAAATTGCCTCAGTCATCACCTTAGTACCAACATGCTTTTAATTGTCTGTTTCTTTGGTTGCATTTTTTTTCCCCCAAGGAACCAGAGGAAAATACTACTCTTGCAATTTCAGTAGCTTCATGAATCTCTCTCTCTATATATATGTGTGTGTGTGTGTGTAGAAATATATACAGTCAGTATGTGTCTATATATAGATCCTAATGACTCAGATTGTGTGACTTGTGAACAATGAATTTCAATCTCAAAGAAGTGACACAAACACAAAGATAAAGAGAAGAAACTAGGGAATGGACAATGAAGAAAAACTTGGAGAGGTAGCGGATGCAATTAGTAGGTTGACTGGAGATCGGCTTAATGTTCAAGCTCTTCATGATGAAGATGGAAGGTTTTGATGAATCTTTTCTTGGCTCTGCTTTCGATTATTTGGTAGAACATGAGAGGCTTGGGAAGGCATATATGGTCAAGAACAAGAACCTCCAAAGGATTTGGCTTGAAAATTTTAGAAAGATGTGAATTCTATCAATTTTAGAAGGATTTGGCTCAAACAAGAACCATAGTTGTTGGTTTGCTACTTTACTTGCAAGCGCAATTAATAGGGCATTTTTTTTCACAAGATTTTATTTCCCTTTCTAGCTTGTTGAAACAAGTCTTCTAGCTTCCAAAATAGGGATGAATATTGCCTCACTTTTAAGGGAATATATTGTTCTAAGCGTAGAGATATGTCAGACTTGGTTTTCCATAATGGCAACGGCTGGACATAGCTTGGTTTTCTATTATGGCAATGGTTGGATATTGCTTGAGAGTCAAAAGAAATGGTTAGTCATAGCTTGAAATGCTACTATGTTAGCTGCTTTCCAATTTGTATTCATTGCATTGCTCGAGCACAACAGCATACTTGGGTTGGTTTTAGAAAAATAATTTTTTATGCCAAACAACGGAAATATTTCTTTGGAAAATATTTTTCAAATGTCAACCAAACACAAGAAAATAAAAATTAAAAAATTTTTTTGGGCAAAATCTTTTTCCATGAAAAATATTTTACGTCAAAACAAACAGAGCCTAAGTTCCTTATCATCTTTGGGAAAAAAAAAGGTCATCACTTCATCTGATCGGCAATGCGCTATTGACCATCAGTGGAGAAGAAAATGGTGGTGACAAGCAATACTGGGGAAGTTCAGACACAAACTGAGCTGCTTGAATATGATCGAAGAACAGAATTAAAGGCTTTTGATGATTCAAAAGCCGGCGTAAAGGGGCTCGTGGATGCTGGGGTGACAAAGATCCCACGAATATTCATCCATGAAAATTGTCATCTTCATGATCTCTCTGTCCATGTAATCTCCCAGTTCAATGTTCCAACCATAGACTTTGAAGGCATCTACAAAGGCAGAGCTCAACGTTGCAAAATCATCGGGAAAGTTAGAGATGCTTGTGAGAGGTGGGGATTCTTTCAAGTGGTTAACCATGGAATCCCTGTAAGTGTTATGGATGACATGATTGATGGGGTTTGCGGATTTCATGAGCAAGATACTGAGGTGAAGAAACGATTCTATTCGCGCGATGTTACGAGGAAGTTTATATATAACAGCAACTTTGATCTGTATCAAGCACCTGCAGCTAACTGGAGGGATACCATTTATTGTATTATGGCTCCTCAGCCTCCCGACCCTGAAGAACTGCCTGCTGTGTACAGGTACATTTCTGTTTGGTTTTTTTGGAATTAACCAAACTTTTGATTTATTCTTCCTTGCAGTAGTAATTCAGATGATAGTCTGTAAGCACATCATATGTGGATCATAATCTGCTTGTGTTGGTTTTCTTCATTTGAGAAACAGGCATAAGACAGTTTGAAATCCTAGAGTGGAATTTTGGAAGAAATAGAAATATGCAGGTTTCACTACTTTTAGGCTTTCTCCAAGGATACATCATTCACCTGTACCAAAACATGTTCATATTTGCAGAATTCAGAGTCAAATTCTAATCAGCAAACATGTAAAAATTATTAGAAATTTAACTTTCCCTAAACGGAATTTGGATCTATATAGGGGAAATGGAAAACAGATGAAAGCAAACAAAGGGAAAAACCGATGCCCCCCCGCCCCCGGTTTATAACAAAATATTTTCTTCTTCACAGTAGGGGTTAGGCGTAGATTTGCAGTTCCTAGTTGCTATTACTTGATGGAGATCTATACATTCCGTAAAGTATTTATTAAATGTTTTCAACATGCAGAGATATAGTGAAAGAGTACTCAAAGTACATGATGAGACTAGGGATCACCCTTTTGGAATTGCTCTCAGAGGCCCTAGGGCTTAACCGTGATCACCTGAAAGACATGGATTGTGCTGAAGGGCTCTTTGTTGTGGGCCATTACTACCCTGCTTGCCCTGAGCCAGAACTAACTTTTGGAACCAGCAACCATACTGACAGTGGCTTCTTTACTATACTTCTACAAGACCAAATGGGTGGCCTCCAAATTAGTCATGAGAATCAATGGGTTGATGTACCCCCTCTCCCTGGAGCTCTAGTGGTCAACATTGCAGATCTTCTGCAGGCAAGTCTATAACACATTGAACTTGTTGATTCATTTAGCTTACTGTTTTGAGTGTATCATATCTCAAAGTATATATATAGTCCTATAACAAAGATCCATTAGTTTACATTTCTTTGTCTTATGCAGCTAATCACAAATAACAAGTTCAAAAGCGTCAACCACAGAGTGCTGGCAAAAAATGTAGGTCCAAGAATCTCAGTGGCATGTTTTTTCAGAACACATTTTTGTGAAGGGGTGACATCAAGGGTGTATGGGCCAATCAAAGAACTGCTATCGGAAGAAAATCGCCCAGTATACCGGGAGACCACTATTAAAGAATTCCTCGCACACTATTATAAGAAAGGGCTCGATGGAACTTCTTCATTGTCACATTTCAAGTTGAGCCAAAAGAGTCTTTGATTTGCTTGGAGATTGGCAGACTTAAGGATTAAGGGTGAATGGGCATGTATAAGCCTTGCCACCTCCCTAAGCAAGTTTATCAGTCTAGTTTACTTCTTAGTAGTTCAATGTCTCTTCTTCTGCTCTAGAAGGAAAACAAGAACAGAAAAATTTGTAGTTGAAGCTGGAACAAGAAAATATTATTAATACGAGTGGAATAAGTTTTTGTGTTCAACAGCTACAAAACCAATTGCTTATGTCATTTTGCGAATCTAATGGTTTGTCTTCGCTGTCACATTTCAAGTTGTCTGAGTAGGATGGGAAGAATAGTTATTGGTCAAACGAGTTGATGTTTCTGCCAGTCTTTGAAAAAAGAATTATGATTGATCAGTCCAATTAGGTTTTGTTTGTACAAGGAAAGAAAATGAAATGGAATGAAATAATCATTTTCATTCTCATTCTTAATCTTTAAAAACATTTTCTTTTTTACTAACCTAGTGTTCGAATCAGTTTTTATTTTACTCACCTTGATTAATTGTAGAACTTGTGCAGTTTCTCTGTTTCACACAAATTAGGTAATTACTTGAGTGGTCCAAAAAATTAATAACACTTAAGAAGCTTCGAATATAAGAATAGAGAGCATACCACTCTTTTTTAACAATATATAAATTATGTATAAATGTTTTGGTTATATAGCATTACACCTATAACAATTAAAACCCTTGTAAACATGCATATAGCACAGCACCCATTCTATTCAATTCTGTCTAGCCCTTCACTCAATAATAGAGGTCAAGACTATTCCAAAGAAGCAATGTCACTTTCAATTTACAACATATTATCAGCCACAAAAAATTGAGATCCACTTTTTCTTTTCTTCTTGTATTTATTATTATTTTTTTCTTCGTGTTTTCAGAAACCAAAATAACCAAAGTTTTAAAACACTGTTGTTTTATATTGTTTTCATATTACTATAAAAATAATTTTCAAAAATTAGAAAATAACTTTTTTACATTTCCTAAAGCTAAGTATTTTCAGAAAAAATTTCTTGAAACCAAATGAGAATTTTTTTCATTAAGTTCCTTATCATCTTTGCAAAAAAAAAAAAAGGTCATCACTCCATCTGATCGGCAATGCACTATTGACCTCAGTTGAGAAGAAAATGGTGGTCACAAGCTAGACTGGGGAAGTTCAAACACAAACTGAGCTGCCTGAATATGATCGGAGAACTGAATTAAAGGCTTTTGATGATTCAAAAGCTGGCGTAAAGGGGCTGGTGGATGCTGGGGTGACAAAGATCCCACGCATATTCATCCATGAAAATTGTCATCTTCATGATCTCTCTGTCCCTGTAATCTCCCAGTTCAATGTTCCAACCATAGACTTTGAAGGCATCTACAAAGGCACAGCTCAACATTGCGAAATCATCGGGAAAGTAAGAGATGCTTGTGAAAAGTGGGGATTCTTTCAAGTGGTTAACCATGGAATCCCTGTAAGTATTATGGATGACATGATTGATAGGGTTCGCGGATTTCACGAGCAAGATGCTGAGGTGAAGAAACAATTCTATGCGCGCGATGTTGCTAGGAAGTTTATATATAGCAGCAACTTTGATCTGTTTGAAGCACCTGCAGCTAACTGGAGGGATACCATTTCTTGTATTATGGCTCCTCAGCCTCCTGATTCTGAAGAACTGCCTGCTTTGTACAGGTACAATTATGTGGCTTGTGATGGTAAAATTCACAAGTTTTATGCTCAAGAACAACATGTACAATAACATTTAAGATAGGAACAAGGAGAATTTTGAAAAATGTCTGGTTGGTTGGCTCTAATTCCATTCTGCACACAGAGAATTACATTACCCTGCACAATTGGAGAAAATACTAACCTGAACTCTTATTATCCCGGCCAAAAAGGGGAAAGAAAATGGAAAGAAGTTTTTCGCTGCAGTAGTAATTAAGATGATTGTCTGTAAGCACATCATTGTGGATCATGATCTGATTGTATTGATTTTCTCCATTTGAGAAACAGGCATAAGACATACTGAAATCCCAGAGTGGAATTTTGGAATATATATGTATATATATACATATATGTATATAGATGTTAGTTTCACTATTTTTTGGCTTTCTCCAAGAACACATCATTCACCTATACCAAAACATGGTCATATTTGTAGAATTCAGAGTCAAATTTTAAGTGAATGGCTTAAAGGATGTGAATCAGCCAACACGTCAAATTATTACAAATTGTACTTTCCCTAAATAAAATTTGAATATATATAAGGGAAATGGAAAACAGATGAAAGCCAAAAAAAAAGAAAAGGGAAAACAGATTTTTTTTTGTTTTCCCCTGTTTATGATAAAAGATTTTATTCTTCACAATAGGGTTAGGCATAGATTTGCATTTCCTAGTTGCAATCACTTGATGGGGATCTATACATTCTGTCAGTATGTTTTTTAAAATATTTTAAACTTGCAGAGATATAGTGATAAAGTACTCAAAATACATGATGAGATTAGAGATTACTCGTTTAGAACTACTCTGTGCTCAAACCTGATCACCTGAAGGGCCCTTTGTCATGGGCCATAACTACCCGGCTTGCCCTCAACCAGAACTGGTTTTTGGCACCAGCAGCATGCTGACAGTGGCTTCTTTACTGTACGTCTACAAGACCAAATGGGCGGTCTCCAAATCCTTCATGAGAATCAATGGGGGTGAACATGTCTTTACTCATTTTCACCTAAATGTAAGTAATAGATAAACTAAATCAAACCACAAACAACATCACAAGCATTTGACAAGACACAAGTAATTTTAGCATGAAAATCTTGCAGGAGAAAATCACAGGACCTAACCTAGCTCCAATCAAGCACTATAATATGAACAAATACTATAAGAGAGCTTACATTCCTTTACATTTGTTGAATCCTCAACACTAGGCTTGAATCTACACCATGTATATCTTCGAGTTCGCGAGCTTGTTCATGAGTGCTTGGCACTTAATTAAATGCTCAATGATCTTTCCAATGACATGAACTCCTTCAAACCACCATAGCTTCTTCGAAATAAAGGGATGAAGTGTAGTGAAGTCTTCTTGGAATTTTTTTCAAACACTTGGAAGACAATATAGAAGAATCTCTCACTTTATGTTGAAGAACACTCTCATTTTTATCTATTAGCATTTAGGGGAGAGAGAGAGAGAGATATCTATTCTTCTAAGGGGCACAACTCTCCTGATAGAAACATCATTGCTCTGTAATCTAGGTGAGAAGATCTTCAAGTTGCTTGGAGAGATAGAGAAAATCTTCGTTTTTTGGAAACACAAAGTCATGCTTTGCAGCCTGACACTCTGCCAAGCTTTTATTTTACGTTAAAGACTTTTTGCCAAGTCTACATCGTAGAGGGTATCACTTTGTCAAGACCTTGGAGAGTGCATCACCGTAGAGCAAGGTGAGAGCCTGCCTAAGAATAGGGTTCACTGGAAGGGGCTTGGTTTTGGAAGGGTTGGAGCCCGCTAGAGTGGGGTGCCTGGGGCCTTTGAACAATGTGCTGGGAACTGTAGAATTTTTCACGACCCAACTATAATACATACGAGTAATACCAAAAAATCTGATTGGATTAAAATCATACATTTGATATCTCTCTGGTTTGATCCAAAATAGTAGCAGTTATGAATTTTAAAATCCTTCTGCTTTGATCTTGAACAGCAAGTAACAGCAACAAGCACGAATCAATTGCTCAAATTCAACCTTCGGACTTCTGTTGTATCTCTCTTATACACCTTACTCCAAAGAAAGTGGGCTCACAGCTGCTAGGGTTTCTCTTCCTCACAAAAACGTGTATCTCTCAATTATGAGTAAGTGTCACCTTAACTACTCTTAGAGTATATATATATAGAGGCTACAGAAAGGACCATAAGATTAGTATAACTAGGATTTTTTTATGCAAATAAAGATTCTTAATCTAACTAGGATTAATCCATATTTACGTAAATTGAAAAATATACCACTAATGAATTATAATTGCACTTTCTGTCATACTAGGAATTATACTTCGAACTCCATATTATTAAATATTTATTTATTTTTTCGCATTAAAATTACAAATACCTGTCTATTAAATTAAATTACTGATAATTAAATTTAATAAGCTTATTTAATTCCTTAAGACCATACACTTAACTTATTTGATATGTCGGATTTATAATCCACCTACAGGGTTCGACATAATCAAAACTTATAAGTTTCGTCAAGGGGGTATCATCAATCCCTATACCAAGATGTGAATTCCATCAATAATTAATATTCACAGTACACATAATGTTATTGTTCAACTCACTGAGTTTATTGACCCACAAAGAATCTCACTCTTCTATGAATCAAAACAATAAACACTACATGCATGTGTCTATTTATTATATTAGGATTAAGAGCATAAATACTCATAATAATCATAAGATATTAATTGTTTTATATAGTCAATATAAAAATAATTATCTCAACACAGTCTTTTTCAATACACACAAAGTGTACTAGTGTAATGAGTTGAAACTATATAATTCCTCATAGTCAAGACAGACCTATTAAAATCTTGTACTATAGTCCTACTGATGGTATGTTCAGTTCCATCTAAGACTATAAACGATAAGCTTAAATTCCATAAGAATTGATGATCTAATCTTCCGTGTGTTAGCTGTACTCTACACATCAAATCATCTACTATATACAATAAGAGACACACACGCATAATCATTAAATAAATAATGCAAAACAAACATTGCTCACACAGATTCTCATTAAAATAGAATAACTAATTTATTAATAACTACTAAAGCCATTACACAAAGCATGTATTTTAATATAAATTCCTAACATAAGTGTTCCATAGATTCTAGCCATCAGTTGCATAGAATTTAAGATCTAGAAAGATTAATCAATGAATTCATAAGATACCTCCATAGAAATCTTGAATTCCTTGGTTAGTCTTCACAATTAAACCCAATTGGGGATTTAGCTACTCATCACCATGAAAGAAATGAAGACTTGAATTGAAATCAACATGAATTTGAACTTGAAATGAGATTACAATTGAAGTACACGTGCAATTACAATGGAAATTGCCTATTACAATGCTCTAATTATACTATCTATAAGCAAAAAATCGTACTATCTAAGAGCTGAAATCGAAGATCCCTAAATTCTTAGTACAAAAGCTAATTTATAGGCTGAAAAATAATAGAGTATCTAACGACCGTGCACACAACATTGTTTACCGTGCGCATGATCTTCGAATGGTCTGTCCATGGTCTGCCTACGGTGAAATCAACTATCTATATCTTGCTTACGGTTTTGTAAAGCTCGATCCTAGCTTCTGAACCTGCAAACCCATGCGTACGGAACTATTCACCGTACGCATGGTCAAATGATCGTTTTGCTCTCGAAGCTCCATTTTGCTCCTTTCAAGTTCTAAACCTACAAATCAGCCATAAAATAGCACAAGGATCATAATGTAACTAAAGTAAGCTAAATGTTAAACTACTTCAAGTAATTCAAGCTATTTAGGGACTAATAATTATACTTTTGGAGTATAATCATCTTGTAAGGAGTCTGACAGAGATGAGCAACAAGATTAGAGGGATATATAATATACATGCACAATTTTATTTTAAAAGTTTTTCTTAATGAGAGATTTTAGGGATTAAGTAGAGATTTTAAGAGGGAGGGCCACTAGGCTCTAGTGGCAGAGCCAGAATTTTTTTTTTTTTTTTTTTTTTTTTTTGGGGGGGGGGGAAGGGAGGGTGGGGCAGGGGCAAACACTAATTACAACATCTAAGAGAACATTTCTAATTTTTTAGGGGGGCATTTATCATTTTTAGAGAGACAAAGAAAATTTTTTTTCCTAGTTGTAGGTAAAAAAATAAATTTTCAAAAGTTGGGGAAGGGCCAGGTGCCCCCGCTAAACCCATAATAGCTCAGCCCTTTCCTCGTGTGACCGTCAATCACTGGTCGCCCTTTCCTCGTGTGACCGTCAATCACTGATTGATGGGGCTTACACTCAATTAATGACCCCCAACTAAGGTGGTAGCTATTAGATGGTGACTGACTATCACATACGGCTGTGGGCAACATTTCAATTGAGGACCCTTTTTCTAATTCTTTTGGTGAAATCTAGGGTAAGGATGTTTCGTCTGAATTTTGATTGCGGTATTGTATGTTATATTTGAGTTTTCTATGAGCAAGTGGCTTGCCCCAGTGGTTGGGGCCTTGCACAGCCAAGCTCATTGTCTCAGATTCAAGCCATTCTCTGATATGAGCATGACGGATTGGAGAAAATTTATTTATTTGTTTGTTTGTTTCTGGGAGTGCTGTTGCTGCTAGATCTTCAATTGTGAGGATACATGATTTGAATTATTGATTGACTTATTAAGTTGGAGTGGAGTTCATAATCATCAACTTTTAATTTGAATCTGTTGGGGTATGATGCTTAATACTTATCAAAAAAATGATAGATGCCAAGATATATAATTAGAAATCATGATACTTTAGTGAGCTTCTTTACCTTCCTTTCTCATTCAAGATTAAATAAATAAAAGGACAGAAATAACTAGTTGCCAATTTTCTGATGGAAGCTGTGGACGTAGTGGTCTCATTCTTTTAGGCTTGAGTCTAAGTTCTTGTTTGGGTTTAATCTTCGGCATTCATTTTTTTCCATTTCATTTGTTGTCATAACTTTGCTTGAGCAGGCTGATGGTGTAGAGTATTGGATTTTCTTGAGGAGCTCTGCTCCCCCTCTTACCCAGCCATTCTAATTCCCATCTCTTGGAAAATCTAGGTAGGGAAAATGTCTTCCTGTCTGGGTTTCTGCTATAACTTTGCGGGCTTATAATGGAAACCAATGTGTAAAGTATCAGAGATATGCTGCTCAGGCGCAGATATACCAGGGTAATATAGGCAAAAGGAAAATAATTTAGACACTTAGATCTACCTTGTTGGTCATTCCATTGATGAGATTAGAAGCGAAATAATGTTAAATTACGTTAATGTTCCCTATTTAATTTCATTATGATTTTAGGTTGCTTTAACCCCTTTTTCCCCCTTGGCCCAATTCACTCTCTTTGAATTTTTTCTTCCTTTCTTTATTTTTCTAGTAGAGTGTATGATTTGGCCTTTATTTCAAGTTCTTGTTTGATAATATACTATATATGATGAGCAGGTTTTGCTCTCTCTCTCTCTCTCTCATTTTGATAAGTAAAGTACATTAAAAGAGCACCTAAAAGGGTGCAACCATGACAAGAAGTTATGCAAATTAAAGGAGCTCAACTTGAGGTTGGGCTAATCTATAAATCTACTAGGGAAAAAGGAGAATTAAAGATTTAAAAAAAATAATTCCTTTACACCTAAAATGGAAGTTGTGAACTAGACAACTTTTTTCACTTACATACTGCAATTTCGTATCAACTTTAGTAATGCACTAAAATTTTACAGGTGGTTGAAGAGCGCTGTGGATCCCTTGGTGATCTGGCAGTTTCTGTGGCATCTTGTACTGCTGCACCATCCCATGCTCACCTCCATGCCGGAAAAAATAGAAAGAGGGGGCTGACTGAGGAACAACAAGCAGTTGTGGATGATCAAAATGAAAAGTCTATTGAAAAGTTACTTGACATTTAGATATGCTTTTTTCTTTCTTTGTCTAGTATCCATTTGAGTGATGAATAAGATAAATTCTAACATCCTCAACTTGAATTAAAACTAATTGGTGTTATTTTGGGCAAATATATTTGCTTCTCCCTCATTTACATGTTCTTGTGTGCATATCAGAATATTGGCCAAGAGAGCATGCAGGATCTATCTCACAGTCATCCAATGATGAAAGTGCCTAAACTCCATGATTCTTTATCTTGGGGCCACTGCAAAAGTCAGAATATGTCATCTAAGGATTCTGGCCTTATCACTACTGTAATGTCAAGCTTAAATAAGTTTGCTAATGACGGAAACTTTATGCGCGAAGTTTTGCGTCAGCAGAATGATGATCCTGGTGGTTATCTTGGTTCTTCACATAATCATGAGAGAAATTTATAGTCAGAATTGGTTTCATTAGACTCACAAAAACGCAGTGAATCTAGTGCAGTTGTTAATCAGGGATTGAGTGCAAACCAGTCGGCTGCAAAAGCTTTGCAGCTTCGTTTAAAAGGGAAGCACGAAGAAGCTGAGAAACTTTTGGTAAGACAAAAATTTCTCCTTTAACTTTTTCTCTGCACTTCCATCCCTCCCCCACGGGAAACCCACAACACACCCCAACAAACTCACACAACGCAAAGCCTCCAAAAAAACTAAAGGAAAAAATGAATGGAAAATGTTTGCACACACTTTCCCAGTATTCTAGGTTTTTTGTGAGTCTGGTGTGTGTGTGTGTGTGTGTGTTTTTGTCCTGTTGGGTGTTTGGTAAAGTGGATCCTTCTAATTCATTATATCTCAACAGAAGTTATTGGAAAACAATAAATGTTATCAGTGGGTCAATATGCTTGGTTGGCCAGTGATAATGGTCTAGTTTCAATTTGACTCTTAATTGTAACTGTGATTTTTTTCGATTTCATAGAGCAAAAAGGAAAACATCATAGTGAAGCTAGTTGCTGTGGACAAGTCGAGTAGACCTTATTGTATTGTTGCTCATTATCCACCATGCATTGAAGAAGCATTGTAACTGTGATTTTTTTAAACGATTTCATAGAGCAAAAAAACTAAAGGAAAAAATGAATGGAAAATGTTTTGCACACACTTTCCCAGTATTCTAGGTTTTTTGTGAGTCTGGTGTGTGTGTGTGTGTGTGTGTTTTTGTCCTGTTGGGTGTTTGGTAAAGTGGATCCTTCTAATTCATTATATCTCAACAGAAGTTATTGGAAAACAATAAATGTTATCAGTGGGTCAATATGCTTGGTTGGCCAGTGATAATGGTCTAGTTTCAATTTGACTCTTAATTGTAACTGTGATTTTTTTCGATTTCATAGAGCAAAAAGGAAAACATCATAGTGAAGCTAGTTGCTGTGGACAAGTCGAGTAGACCACAAATTGAGGAAAACACAAGAAGGTATTATTGAGTATTGGTGTTTACATTGCTGATCTCTTATTGTATTGTTGCTCATTATAAAATGATTTATGCTGATCTAAATTTATACCAAGAAGCATGTCCCTGCTTATTTTTTTGCTTTTAGTTTTCCAGAAAAAGGTTTTGATATGTTTTTGGCCACTGATTAATTACTAACATGCTTCCCTTGTTGGCATTCTCTTGTCTTGTTACTATGTTTTGTGAGTAGACCTTCTCATACTTATTTTTCCCTTTTGCGTTTCATTTTCTAGATATATCATGCATGACACATCCATTTGGCAAACCAAGAAAGACGATGATGCGGACTTGCATCTTGCAGAAAAGATAGTGAAAAACAAACTGTATGGTATATCTGACTAGGCAGCTGATGAATATGATTTTGATGATGATCTACCGAAGAAGACAAGGAAGAAAGGTGGCAACGATTACAAGTTAACTGAGAAGACTGATTTTGCAAACCACATATGGACTCAGCAAGAGCGCTGCCAATTCTGCTATGAAAATCCCAGCAGGCCAAGACATCTTGTGGTTGCTGTAGGCAATTTCACCTACCTCAGTTTACCACACTGGCCATCCATTGTGCCCGGTCATTGCTGTATTTTAACCTTGCAGGTGAGTTATAGTTTCTTTAACTTAATTTGTTGATAAAAGTTGGGATTGCATTAAACCTATATGCTACGGATGACCATAAACTCACCATTTAGAAGTTAGGATGTCTGCTTTTTATTTATTTATTGGCATTTTATAGCAGTTGCAACAGATCTTTTGTTAAGTAGTCGATGTAGAAAATTTTGCCCATCCCCAAGTGATACTGCAAGAGCGAAGGATGCTACTTGAACCTGAGATTTCTATAGAAGCACGTATTAATAATAGTAAGTATAGTTGTTTAACTTCGTGAGGGACAAAAGGGACGCGATTGGTTGCTATATTGGTAATAGACAAGACTTATTTAATTCCTGAGGATGTCCAGTCACCACCTGTCCCTTATTGTTGTGGAATATAATCTGTTGCTATTTAAGCAAAAGATTCACTTATTTCATTCTCCTGGGATGTCCAGTCACCACCTTTTTCTTTATTATTGTTGTTATAGTTAATTTCGACATTATGTTTTTTTATTCTAATACATTTTTTTTTTTTGCCTAAACAGCATGAATTGGCGACAAGAGGTGTTGACAATACTGTGTGGGATGAAATTCTCAACTTCAAGCAATGCCTTATCATGATGTTTGCAAAGCAAGAGAAGGATCCAGTGTTCCTTGAAACAGTTACGGGCCTAGCACAGCAACGGCGCCATTGTATGGTTGAGTGCATTCCTTTGACCCGGGACATTGCAGAACAGGCACCTCTGTATTTTAAAAAGGTGTGGTTTTGTACATTCGTTTTCTATTAATTTTGTTAATATTTTTATTGCTTATTGACTCTCGAACCAAATTTCTCAAAAGTGTTGTGTTTTAATGGGTGGAACAAAATGAATTTATCTTGTATCTTTTGAACTGAAGATTGTTTTTGAACCTCTACAATTGTAATTCACTTATGTTTGATATATTTTTGTGTTTCTAAAACGAGTTTTCTTCAGGCAATCGATGAAGCTGAAGATGAGTGGAGCCAGCACAACTCAAAGCAGCTAATTGATACCAGCAAAAAGGGGTTACGGGGTTCAATCTCCAAGGCTTCGCTTGGAACCCTAATTTTCGGTGGAAAAATAACAATATTGAGGAAAAATGAACAAAATTACTTTTTATTTTTGTTCACTTTTTTTTTTATATTTTCCTTTTCCTTTTCCTTTGCTTTTTCCACCAAATATTCTGGTTCTAAATGAAGTTTAAGGATTTTCCATATTTCCACGTGCAGTTTGGGTTAGAGAAGGGGTGGATTCACGTCATTTAAGACGAAAAGAAGTTCCAACGAAACTTTGGGCACCAAGCTATTAGGGGATTATGTGGTGGATTGAGCTTGATGCAGTGGATTGAGCTAGCCGTTTTTACTCGATATTGGGCTCCATTCGCTTGGACCGAATGCATCCCTAGAGGCTTTGAGGCTTTGAGGCGTGATAAGAGCTTTGCATGACCCTAATAAACATGCATTTGATGATAAGTTTTTTTTTACTTCCAAGACTTAGGTAGTCTTGGATAGTCGGTACTTAATTTCTAGGCCCTATGTGGTTCTACCAGTGACCCCAGATGGATCAAAATTTAATGTAATAGATAGACTTGGAATCAAAGTTTCAAATTACTTTGAATTAGTTGGATAAAAAAGACAACTAAATAAAACGAATTCGAGTTGGAAAATACTTGCAACCACTTAATAATCTGAAAATTCATTCACATACAAGAAAAAAAATACAAATAGTAGAAAGACTGTATATTTTTGCATAGCTCAATAGTAGACAGCATTTTGGGGTTACAAAGAAAAGGGAAACAAAAAAGGCCATATTCACGCATTACCAAGCATTTCACACTTCAATTTAACTTTAAAAAAAAAAGAGAAGAAAAACCAGAAACTTTATTTATTTCTTTGATGGGGGAAGCAAGGTTGATATGCATTTTTTTGAATTCCACGGCATTTAAATGACTCGTCAGAATAAAAGAACTACAAATGGAGTGCTGGAACAAAAAGAGGAGCTTTATAACATACTCTTAAAGGCTGGCTTTCGTTTGCTGAAACCTAAAATGGAAAAAAACAGAAACAAAATACTGAAAGCTTTTCAGATGTGAAAAGTAGAAAACTCAAACAGAGATATGTAACTAAACACACCAATTTTTGTAAAAGTACGAGTTCACAAACTCCCCACTGAGATGCAAGGACATTCAAATTATTCAGATCCATGAGAAGAAAATAATGAGATCCTCAAACCTCACAACGTCTCTTTGATCATTGTTGATTAACCTCACCTATTACATTTCATCATTTCTCGTGAACAACACCCCGAAAAATGATTTGCCCAATGATCTAAAAATAAATAAATTAAAAAAATGTATTGTAAGAAGTTCTTCAAAGATAATGAATTTTGCTCCATAACACGTATCAAAAGTTAAATCTGGATAATACTTCTCAACAAAATTAAATCTGCATACATACAGTAATGGATCCAATTTGAGATCATAAATAATGAATTTTGGTCCATAACATTATCATGTGTCTGAGTGCATGGCCAAAAGAATTGCATTTGTTATGAAAATTATGGTTTTTAGCAGATTATTACATGTTATGAATTCATTGTAGGATTCAATAAGTTTTTACTGCAGCTGGTATCAAATATCTTCACTCTCAACTACCAAAGAAATATTGTTACAGCCTATTTGAAACTTGGGGTGGGGGAGGGAAGGGAAGGGAAGGGAAAGTGAGGGAAAATGGAAGGGGAGGGAAAATTTTAAATCAAATTATCTCTTTCTTTCTCTTCTTTTTCTCTAATTTTCTTTACAAAATCAAACAAGGAAAGGACAGAGAATAGTACTTTCTCTTCCTTTCCCTTTTCTTCACTTTCCTAAGTTTCAAACAGGTTATTAGTTTCTTGAAATGCTGAAAGTTGGAGTAGAATTTTCACCATTATTGCTTATTAAGTAGATAGGACAGTCGTGCAGGTGGCTCACTCTCTGGCTAAGAGAATGACCCCATCTGGCTTTGTATCCTTTATGCAGTGGTATATTTTGTGTTATTGGTTGTTCTAAACAAAATACAGAAATTTGAGGGGACAACGAATCATCTACACAAAGCAATTATTGAGAATTGTAGGTTCTTAAGTGGGAGACTCAATTGTTGTTTTAAGCACACTTTGCGACAAAAAAATAATTGTGCTGACTGATTGGCTAACACTGGAGTGGAAGCAGACTCTCTTGTGATTTTGGAAAGTTCTCAAGCTGATTTACTTTTGTTGCTCCAAGCCCATATGTTTGAATTCATGTTTTGGTCTTTCATTTCCCTTCATACCAAAAAAAAGAAACCGATGTAGCTCCCACACTGGCCATGAAAGAGAGAAGACGACAAATTTTGGACGAACAAGAGAGCCTGATTTGTTCGAAATAGATTTATAGTTTGTATTACACCTATGAGAGAGTGAAAATTAATGGTGGTTTTTTTTTTTTTTCCCCCGGGGGGGGGGGGGGGGGGGGGGGGGTTGGTGGGGGCTGGGGTGGTGGGGGAATAGAAAATTAATGGAGTTTTGAAATGGGGATTTTGGGTTGAGCAGATTTGTAGTCTGTATTATAGCTATAGGCATGTATGTGTTGTTGAGAATTTCTGGCCCTCCCAAATACACCTTTTTTTTAGAAATAGGAAAAATAAGAATATTAAAATAAATAGAGAAAAATACAACACAAGAATTTACGTGTAAAACTCTTAAAACAGGAAAAAAATCACCAGGCCCAGAGAAAAATACACTGCGAAAATTATCATAATTACATAATTTTTCCTCCTCACCCCAAAGACACACCCACTAAGCTTCCTCACTAGCTACACTTTAACTTTCACCTCTTTAAGAAGAATTTTACTAAAGTCAAAAGTTATTAGTTAAACTATTGATTGGTGCACTTAACTAAGGAAACTTAACATTCCTTAAATAGATATTCGCCCTTGCCCTCCTTCCTACTCCCAATCGATGTGGGATTGGGAAAGGAGCAAACAAAATCCAGCAATCTCCACATTTGCAACTTTGGCTGATCCCACAGCCATATTCCACCTGATGAAAATCTTCATAGCTTCTGCTATCATGCTCCACCATAAAAAGCATATACACTTAAAATAAACCAATTCCAAGCATTTCACACCCATGTCGAAAACAACCTTGCTGAAAAATTATGGTATAACTCCCACATTTGGCTTTCTTGGAAGTTCATTAGCCATCGACATGAATTTCCACCACACACTACGCATCAATGCCAAACCAATGCCCGTGTGCAAACTTGTGGACCTGATAATAGTAACACATCCTCTATTATGCGACATCATCATTTATGCAGAGAGACACAACGTTAACTTCATTATCAGTATCTCCATTCACTGACTTGGAGCATTTTGCCGAAGCTGCTCCACCTTTTGGACAATTTTTCTTAACGTGCTTAGATTGTCCATACACTCAGCAGACTACTTTTTTCTTCATGAAATTCTTCTTCCAATCACCAGCTACCACTGCTAGGTTTTTAAGTGAACGATTACTTCCACTGCCTGGTCTTCTCTCTTCAAAAACCATTTTATTGGTAACCTTTGAAAAAATTATTTTCTCCTTCTCATGTATCAAAATAGGCTTCATATGCTCATAGGAAGATGGAAGAGACCAGATAAGTCTAAAAGCTTGATCCTCATCTTTAATTTTCACTCCAATAGATTCGAGTTCAGAGACGATGCCATTGAGAATAATTAAATGATCTGAGATAGTTGTACCTTCACTCATCCGCAATGTATGGAACTGCTCCTTCAGATACACCCGATTTGAGACGTCCTTCGTCTGATACAACTCTTCAAGTTTTTTCCAGAGTTCCTTTGCCGTAGATATTCCATTCACATTTGCAAGAACATTATTGGCCAGGCACAGACGTATTGCACTAGCTACTCTCAAATTCAGATCCTCCCAATCTTCATCACTCATTCCAGATCTGCTCGTGCTAGTATCACTGCTAACTTCAAGGATTTGTCTGCTTTTCAACACCTTGTGTAATCCTGATTGAATCAAAACATCTCTCACTTGCACTTGGCACAAGCCAAAATTGATTCACCCAACAAATTTCTCCATATCAAATCTGATAGGATTTGAAACCCTACTTCCTAACACGACTTTGATGAATTTTTACCGTAGAAATGAATAGTACTCACTAAGTAAGTCCTAGGAAAGACTTAAATCTTTTCTAGACAGAACTTCAAGATTTCCAAGAAAGATTGGATGGGCCACACTGTTCCTGCTTAAAACCCAATCTCCTAGACAGAACCTCCTTAGACTGTATGTATCCACACTACTACACCAAAGCTCCACCCCACCAAAAGGAACCTTTGATAATTTCAAGAAAATCTTTTCTGATGTGGAAGATTAGTCAAAACTGCGACCACAGAGCATACTAAGAATTTCAAAAAATAAACAAAACAACTGAAAAGGCTCTGATACCACTTGTTGGGAATTTCTGGCCCTTCTAAATACACCCCTTTTTGGAAATAGGAAAAACAAGAATATTAAAATAAATAGAGAAAAACCACCAGTCCCAAAGAAAAATACACTATGTAAAAATTATCACAATTACACAATTTTTTTCTCCTCACCCCAAAGACACACCCACTAAGCTTCCTCACTAGCTACACTTTAACATTTATCTCTTCAAGAGGAATTTTACTAAAGTCAAAAGTTACTAATTAAGTTATTAACTGGTGCACTTAAACAAGGAAACTTAACATTTCTTAAATAGAGATTTACCCTTGCCCTCCTTCCCACTCCCAACTAATATGGGATTGGGAAAGGAGCAAACAAAACCCAGCATGTGTATATGTGTGGCTATATACATATATATATATATATATATAGAGAGAGAGAGAGAGAGAGAGAGAGAGAGAGAGAGAGAGAGAGAGAGAGAGAGAGAGAAAAGAGAGAAGATTCTCTTCAAATAAAGTACAATTCAAATAAAATAAAATAATGAATCCTTGATAAATAGTAAAAAAAAAAATGTATACCAATGCATCTATCACAACATGATAATAATGAAACTGAAAATTAATTTGTAACAAAAAAGAAAAAGGAGGGTGGTGCAAACATGTTATGAGGAAAAAATTATTTAGAGATACCGTTACACCATGCTTAAATAAGGTTGCACTCAACTTTTGCCATTTGCGATCTACTTTTATTGCAGAATTTTAAATTTTAAAATATTTTCGTTTAGTTATGATAATGCCTATAATTTATCCTATTGTTGTTTCCGTCTCTAAAAAAATGGACACATGTCACCAAATAAATAAACTGTCCTACCACATGTCACCAAATAATATATATTGAAACTCATTGAAGTTTTCAAACCAATTTTGAATAATCTAAACTTGACTCTGCTCGTTTCGTTTACGGTTCTACTAATAATAAGCTAGCTTTTTTTCTTGTCATCTTTAGTTGCTTTTCAATAAAAAAATTTAAATATTCTTTTTATAAAATACAAACTAATGAAGTTATTGTATGATTGTATCGTTCGTATGGTTGTTGGATTTGTGGAGGAAAAGAAAAAAAGAATTGAAAATATAGGGAAAAAAGGGAGTAAAATAAGCTATTTTTGGTTGGAATAGGAAAGTGAGAAAATATTTGTATGTACAATATATTTGTGTCAAAAAATTTTCATTTTTATTTGACTAGTCATAAAAAATAAATATTTACGAATTCATTCTCACTAACAGTAACATTTAAAAAAAAAAAAATTAAGATTGACATTCTGCTGCTCAAAATTCAGGTTAGGAAATAATGAGAGTTTCTTGATGTTTATGGCATTGGTTTTGCAGTCCAATAATGTTGTTCTTGGCTCAAAGGTCTGAGTTTGTGAAATTCATGCTAGTCTTATGTAATTTTATTTAGAATTGCAAGTATTGTAAACCAGAAATGATATTATACTATCGTCAAAGGTTTTTAAATCCCCAATGGACCAATGGTGTGACAAATTGTGGGGGAACATTGGCCATCTGCCACGGTTTTAATGGAGTTTTTCCTGGCTCAGTTACAAACATAGCAACTTCTTTGATTGTGTCAACTTAACAAATGAGCTAGCAGAAAGTATGGATTTTGGTTACAGATTCAACTCAGGTTTTCTTACGAACTAGGAAAAATAAGATTAAGCTACAGTTCGTGTCACATTCTCTAGTAGGAGATTGTCACTTAGAATATGTCTAAAATATAGGTCCAATGTATATGATCCAACTTGTTGCTTCTCCTAGAATTATAGATCTCAATTTTGTGTAGGTGGGGGTAGGTGAGAATGAAATTTCTGGGAGCATGTTGATGAAATCTTTATGGCAATATCTTTCAACAGCATAAGCAAGAGCTTTGGCAGACCAAACTTAGGCCTTTTACAAGGATTCAATATGATACTATTTTCGTAAACAGACCAATATGTACTTGGTTAGCTTACACTCATGTAACACTGAAGCTTTCATGACATAGGTTACTGGGCATAGCATCACAAGTTTCTTTGCTAAACCACTCTACAAAAATATGATCTCAATTGCTTGCTGGAAATTCTTTTGAGATTGCTGGAGTTGTTATATGTTATATAGGAATTTTCTTTTGTAAATCTATTGTCGGTTTTGATTATTGGAATTGGTGATTTTTTTCTGTAAATCCCATAAAAGAAAGGGTTGTTGGTGTGAAGAAGAGGGTGTATAGGCAACCAACATATAGAATGAGACTGTAAGCAACCCATTTTTGCCCGCTCGGCACCCTCCGGCTCGACCGGGTCCAGTTTTCAAACACCTTAGCACATGCAAGCTCAAGATGAGCCATTCGATCTCCAACTTAACCAACTGGTCGGTTCTCGGGCCCACAAGAGCCCGTTGGAGCCATAAGCACCATTATTCCAGGCAACTTTCCAGACCAAGCGGTCCTGAAAACCAACACCATCCAGGTAGCTTCCCGGGATCGGGCGATCTCAGGGACCAACACCTCATCAAATTCCAGACGGTTCACTTCTGGCGCCCGCTAGCCCGCTAATGTAGAATGTCTGTCATTTGGTAGTTCTCGAAGACCAGGCATTCTCAGAGGCCAACACCACCCTTCCAGGTAGATTTCTAGGACCAGGTGTTCTTAGGAACCAACACCACCCCTATAGGTAGCTTTCTAAGACTGGGCGTTCTTAGAGACCAACACCGCACAGGTAGTTTTCCTAGACCGGGCGGTCTCAGGAACCAACACCTAGGTCAACACCGGCACCTGTTAGCCCGACTCGGTGAAAAATGACCAAACCTGCCCCTGGGCCTCCATGCACGTTTTGAGAAAGTTCAAAATCCCTCAAAATGATAAGTCCACCCTTCCAAAATGTTACTACACTGTTAGGCGTCCCCTGCACGCCATTTGGTCCAATTTCGTTCCCATTCCGACCAACTCCGGTCAAAATGACCATTTTGCCCATGAACGCCTCAACATTGCACAAACCCCGCCGAACAGTAAAAGTCTCTCTCAAAACCATCCCTGAACAACCCTACACGCTTAACGCTACACGCTTAACCATTCCTAACCATTTCCAGCCAATCCCAATCAAAATGACCCTTTTTCCCCTGGAAATCCAAATATACCCCGAAACAGCACCGGTCTTTGGATTCCGAGCAAAGGGTTTCGCCATACACCCTTGTTTAACTCAAGGAGGACCTTACGACACTAAACTCACATGACTCGATAAAAGTTTCTTGGAGCGTCTCGCAGACGCTCCGCCTTAATTGTCATTTCTCTTGATTCCCTGGTTATAACGCACCGTCAACTTACTTGAGAAACGCATAAATCAGGGAATTCTCGAAAGCTCGTTCATAGATCTTTCCATCGATACGACTTGATTGGATAGATAGCTTCCCGAATCCCTTCATCGTATGGCTCAAACCCAGTTACTTTTGACAACCCCTGGAGCGTCTCGCAGACGCTCCGCTAAGGTTGACCTTTTCCCCAATTCCCTTGTTGAAACGCACCGTCAAACGAATTGAGAAATGCATAAATCTGGGAATTTCCAAAAGTATTTCCAGAGTACTTTCCATCGGTATGGTCCGATCGAAAGGATCGTTTCCCGAAGGCCTCGATCACACGAAACGTAAACAGCCACTTTCGAACACCCTCGGAGCGTATCACAGACGCTCTGCAAAAGTGTCCTTTTATGCACGCTTCTCGAGACGATATCCCATGCTTCCAAACACAAATTAAACTTTCTGAAAACATAAAAGTTGACGAAAAGCCTCGAGAGAACACCGTGGGTGCAATCGATTCCCCCAAAACCTTCCTGATTGGCTCAATTATCGAGACAAAGTTTGGACGAACCTTCCCGGTGATGGAACATATGCTACATGCACTCAAATTTTGATCAGATTGACCAAACTTCGATCAACAGTCAAGATTTAACCAGTACACAGGGTGCCACGTGTCATTCTGGCAATGGAACAGTACCTGCGCATGTCCTACATGCACCAAGTCAAATTTTGGCCAGGCGCATGTAGTACAAGCGCCAGGCCTGTTCCAAAATGTCTATAAATACTAGACCCCCCTTTGCATATTTCAACTCCGATTTCTGATGCGAAGCTCTGCTGAAATCACTCCAGAACTACGAATCTCTATACATACTTCATCCCTCCAACACTTAGGTTAGATTCCATTATCCCCAAGCTTATATACTTCACATATAAAGCCTTATACACCATCAAACACTCCCTACCAGCCCTTTAAGCCTTCTTGAAGTCATTCAAACTCCAATCAAAGCATCCTTTGAAGACTACAAGTGTGTTGAAGGCAAAAGGTGGCATCCCTTTTACATTTGTGTTTTCCCCCACTCTTCTCTTCTCCTTCCTAGCCTACTTAGGTTATTCTCTATTTTAATCCCTATCTTCAACCCCCATTTTCTTGCATGCTTGAGTCAAGAGGGCTCTTAGATCATGCCTAGAGGAAAGCAAGTGAGAACTACCGTGTAGGGGGACCTCTCACTAGCCTACTTTGAGATGGTATGGCCTAGGAGCTCCTTGTTTATGTGGTGCAGCCTAAAAGTCTTGTATGTGATCATGACCCCTTGCATATTACTATTTCGATCATGTCTTGTATACTTGGCTTCATTTTATGCTTATTGTCATGCTCTACAATGCTTAGATTGCTCTTATTTTCATGTCATTTCCAAGCTCCATATTTCTTTCGAAAATGGTTCCAAGAGTTGTCCGCTTGAAGCCTAGGATAAGACCTTAGAAATCATGCTTTAGAGAGTTTCCTACTAACCCCCTAACTTCTACTTTAGCATCATAATATTTTAACTCGCATAAGGGTTGCGTTTTAATTCTCCAATTTTCAAGATTTCCATTCTTTTAGGTATAGTGGTTGGAATGGCCCCATGGAACCCTCTCTTGAGTGGTCTCCCTTTTGTTTGGCCATATGAACCCTCTCTTGATGGAATGTTTTCCTTGAAAAATGGTTTTCAAAATCCTTCTCAAAAGATGATTTCCAAAAACGCATTCTCTCCATCTTTGCATCAAAAATGATTTTTCAAAAATTGTTATCATTATGTTGATTTTTGAAATCCCCGCTCTTGTCAAGATAAAGGTTATAATGGCCATGAGGAAACCTTCCTTGGGATTGGTCTCCAATCACTAACCATATAAACCATACTCTTGGCTAGAGTCAAAATTTTCATGGAAATGATCTTCAAAAGGGTTGTCCACCAAAGTCCATTGCACAACACGTTTTATTTTTCAAAACTCCTTCCAAAAGTGCATTAAACGAACTTTCAATACTGTTTTCCAAACCAACCCTAGGTTAACTTGACCCTAGTTCACTCACCCTAGGTTAACTTGACCCTAATTGTCTAACCCTAGGTTAACTTGACCCTAGTTGTTTAACCCTAGGTTAACTTGATCCTAGTTGTCTAACCCTAGGTTAACTTGACTCTAGTTGACCAACCTTAGGTTAACTTGACCCTAGTTGTCTAACCCTAGGTTAACTTGACCTCAGTTGTCCAACCCTAGGTTAACTTGACCCTAGTTCATTCACCTTAGGTTAACTTAACCCTAGTTAGCTAACCTTAAGTCACCTTGACCCTAAGTTAACCTAACCCAAGTTAGTGAACCTTAGGTCATCCTTAACCATAAGCTAACCTAACATAGGTTAATATACTTCGAGGTTCCAACTCATGAACCCTTTTTGAATGATCTTTCAATTTTAAACCATTCGCATTACCCACTTCTCCAATACCTCCTACTCGCATGATTCCAAAAAACCAACTCCATTAAACTTTTCAAATGTTCCTACACTTCATCTTCAAGGCATTTCCAAAAATATTTTCAAAAGGTCACAAACCTAAAGTGTCCCTAGCCCTCTCATGGTTAGGGATTCCAAGGACAAGTGATAAATCAAGAACAACCTTTAAGGTTGTCCATATTAGGATTCCAAACCCTTAGCCATTTCCAAAAACCACTTTAAAAAATTAATTCATCAAAACATCTCTAAAATCATGCTTCTAAGGTTTTTAAAACAAGACTTTAACAAAACTTTCAAGTTCTCTTGAGTCATGCCAAAGCATTTTTCCAAAACTCCCTTAAGTTGATCTAAAAACATTTTCAAAACACTTCACCACCCAATTTCAAGTCAAAACTTCCAAGACCACAAAGAGTCTTCAACTTCCAAGACCACAAAGAGTCTTCAACTTCCAAAACCACAAAGTGTCTTAAACTTTTCCAAAGACCCCAAAATGTCTTCAAACCTTCCAAAGGCCCTAATGGGCCTATTTTCCATCAGGCTCTTGCCCGAACTACGAATGACTTGATTCTCACCAAATGAGATATGTAGGCAACCTAAAATGGTGCGGTCATAACTTTAATTACAACTCCAATCCCTTTTTCAAAATTCCAATCAATTCAAAATTTCTATTCCAAACTCTTTCAAAACCCCCATTATTTTCAAAATTCTTTCAAAAACTTGCATCATGCATCATCCATCCAAAAAGTGATGACTAAACCCCGTTTTTAAAAATCTAAACTGGATATTAAATGGACAATGGCAACCGGTTATTCTAGTGGGTGAACAAAGGGTGATTAGACATGTAGGTACTGAAAAGGCGGGGTAGGGTGATGATCTTAGGATATCTTTCCTACATGTAACCAACCCCCGAACCGTAGATTTCTGTTTTTAAATGATCAAAACGGAGTTATTTTCCAAAAGGGCTTAAATCTTTCCAAAGGTTGCCAAGCAACCTATTTTCTTAAAAGCCCTCTCTTGAGGGAGTTTTCAAAACCTTTTCCAAAAATCCTAAGTTTAGTCTTCGGATTAATACTTAGTTTTAGGTGCCCTAACTCATCTTAATCAAGTTATGTGGCAACTCCTATTTTTCTGAAAAACCATTAGTCAAACCAATTTTCAAACCTAGTCACACTTGTCATTCTAGGAGGATGAGTTCTAGTGACAAAGTTCCGTGTTTTTATCTCCAAGCCGAAAGGACCTTGGACTCCTAAAAACCGGAGCGCGACAGAGGCCACAAGATGAAGCTATGTTCTCACAATGTTGACAAGATGATTGATTGTGATGTGTGAAGCTTTATTATTTGTTCATGTTGCCTTTATTTAGTATATAATTTCCTAGCAGTCTATGATGGCATGATTGTTATCAATGCTAAAATTCTTGCTACAATGGACATCAACGTAATTCTTTTCTTTTTTTAAGGAATTTTTTGTTTCAATGATGGCAAAAGTAATGAAAATAGCTTTTTCTTGTTATTTTTTTAATGAATTTTGCAAGAGAATTCAAGGAAAATTTTTTTATGCATGGCAAAAGAAAGTAAACAGAATCATAAGAATTTAAAAGCCTGAATTTTTCTTCAGTGTTGTGTTTGGATTCTGGATTATAGAGGGAAAAGGAAAAATGATGAAAAATAAAATTACTCTTCTGGGGGGGGGGGGGGGGGGGGGGGGGGGGGGGGGGGGGGGGGGGGGGGGGGGGGGGGGGGGGGGGGGGGGGGGGGGGGGGGGGGGGGGGGGGGGGGGGGGGGGGGGGGGGGGGGGGGGGGGGGGGGGGGGGGGGGGGGGGGGGGGGGGGGGGGGGGGGGGGGGGGGGGGGGGGGGGGGGGGGGGGGGGGGGGGGGGGGGGGGGGGGGGGGGGGGGGGGGGGGGGGGGGGGGGGGGGGGGGGGGGGGGGGGGGGGGGGGGGGGGGGGGGGGGGGGGGGGGGGGGGGGGGGGGGGGGGGGGGGGGGGGGGGGGGGGGGGGGGGGGGGGGGGGGGGGGGGGGGGGGGGGGGGGGGGGGGGGGGGGGGGGGGGGGGGGGGGGGGGGGGGGGGGGGGGGGGGGGGGGGGGGGGGGGGGGGGGGGGGGGGGGGGGGGGGGGGGGGGGGGGGGGGGGGGGGGGGGGGGGGGGGGGGGGGGGGGGGGGGGGGGGGGGGGGGGGGGGGGGGGGGGGGGGGGGGGGGGGGGGGGGGGGGGGGGGGGGGGGGGGGGGGGGGGGGGGGGGGGGGGGGGGGGGGGGGGGGTTGGGGGGGGGGGGGGGGGGGGGGGGGGGGGGGGGGGGGGGGGGGGGGGGGGGGGGGGGGGGGGGGGGGGGGGGGGGGGGGGGGGGGGGGGGGGGGGGGGGGGGGGGGGGGGGGGGGGGGGGGGGGGGGGGGGGGGGGGGGGGGGGGGGGGGGGGGGGGGGGGGGGGGGGGGGGGGGGGGGGGGGGGGGGGGGGGGGGGGGGGGGGGGGGGGGGGGGGGGGGGGGGGGGGGGGGGGGGGGGGGGGGGGGGGGGGGGGGGGGGGGGGGGGGGGGGGGGGGGGGGGGGGGGGGGGGGGGGGGGGGGGGGGGGGGGGGGGGGGGGGGGGGGGGGGGGGGGGGGGGGGGGGGGGGGGGGGGGGGGGGGGGGGGGGGGGGGGGGGGGGGGGGGGGGGGGGGGGGGGGGGGGGGGGGGGGGGGGGGGGGGGGGGGGGGGGGGGGGGGGGGGGGGGGGGGGGGGGGGGGGGGGGGGGGGGGGGGGGGGGGGGGGGGGGGGGGGGGGGGGGGGGGGGGGGGGGGGGGGGGGGGGGGGGGGGGGGGGGGGGGGGGGGGGGGGGGGGGGGGGGGGGGGGGGGGGGGGGGGGGGGGGGGGGGGGGGGGGGGGGGGGGGGGGGGGGGGGGGGGGGGGGGGGGGGGGGGGGGGGGGGGGGGGGGGGGGGGGGGGGGGGGGGGGGGGGGGGGGGGGGGGGGGGGGGGGGGGGGGGGGGGGGGGGGGGGGGGGGGGGGGGGGGGGGGGGGGGGGGGGGGGGGGGGGGGGGGGGGGGGGGGGGGGGGGGGGGGGGGGGGGGGGGGGGGGGGGGGGGGGGGGGGGGGGGGGGGGGGGGGGGGGGGGGGGGGGGGGGGGGGGGGGGGGGGGGGGGGGGGGGGGGGGGGGGGGGGGGGGGGGGGGGGGGGGGGGGGGGGGGGGGGGGGGGGGGGGGGGGGGGGGGGGGGGGGGGGGGGGGGGGGGGGGGGGGGGGGGGGGGGGGGGGGGGGGGGGGGGGGGGGGGGGGGGGGGGGGGGGGGGGGGGGGGGGGGGGGGGGGGGGGGGGGGGGGGGGGGGGGGGGGGGGGGGGGGGGGGGGGGGGGGGGGGGGGGGGGGGGGGGGGGGGGGGGGGGGGGGGGGGGGGGGGGGGGGGGGGGGGGGGGGGGGGGGGGGGGGGGGGGGGGGGGGGGGGGGGGGGGGGGGGGGGGGGGGGGGGGGGGGGGGGGGGGGGGGGGGGGGGGGGGGGGGGGGGGGGGGGGGGGGGGGGGGGGGGGGGGGGGGGGGGGGGGGGGGGGGGGGGGGTGGGGGGGGGGGGGGGGGGGGGGGGGGGGGGGGGGGGGGGGGGGGGGGGGGGGGGGGGGGGGGGGGGGGGGGGGGGGGGGGGGGGGGGGGGGGGGGGGGGGGGGGGGGGGGGGGGGGGGGGGGGGGGGGGGGGGGGGGGGGGGGGGGGGGGGGGGGGGGGGGGGGGGGGGGGGGGGGGGGGGGGGGGGGGGGGGGGGGGGGGGGGGGGGGGGGGGGGGGGGGGGGGGGGGGGGGGGGGGGGGGGGGGGGGGGGGGGGGGGGGGGGGGGGGGGGGGGGGGGGGGGGGGGGGGGGGGGGGGGGGGGGGGGGGGGGGGGGGGGGGGGGGGGGGGGGGGGGGGGGGGGGGGGGGGGGGGGGGGGGGGGGGGGGGGGGGGGGGGGGGGGGGGGGGGGGGGGGGGGGGGGGGGGGGGGGGGGGGGGGGGGGGGGGGGGGGGGGGGGGGGGGGGGGGGGGGGGGGGGGGGGGGGGGGGGGGGGGGGGGGGGGGGGGGGGGGGGGGGGGGGGGGGGGGGGGGGGGGGGGGGGGGGGGGGGGGGGGGGGGGGGGGGGGGGGGGGGGGGGGGGGGGGGGGGGGGGGGGGGGGGGGGGGGGGGGGGGGGGGGGGGGGGGGGGGGGGGGGGGGGGGGGGGGGGGGGGGGGGGGGGGGGGGGGGGGGGGGGGGGGGGGGGGGGGGGGGGGGGGGGGGGGGGGGGGGGGGGGGGGGGGGGGGGGGGGGGGGGGGGGGGGGGGGGGGGGGGGGGGGGGGGGGGGGGGGGGGGGGGGGGGGGGGGGGGGGGGGGGGGGGGGGGGGGGGGGGGGGGGGGGGGGGGGGGGGGGGGGGGGGGGGGGGGGGGGGGGGGGGGGGGGGGGGGGGGGGGGGGGGGGGGGGGGGGGGGGGGGGGGGGGGGGGGGGGGGGGGGGGGGGGGGGGGGGGGGGGGGGGGGGGGGGGGGGGGGGGGGGGGGGGGGGGGGGGGGGGGGGGGGGGGGGGGGGGGGGGGGGGGGGGGGGGGGGGGGGGGGGGGGGGGGGGGGGGGGGGGGGGGGGGGGGGGGGGGGGGGGGGGGGGGGGGGGGGGGGGGGGGGGGGGGGGGGGGGGGGGGGGGGGGGGGGGGGGGGGGGGGGGGGGGGGGGGGGGGGGGGGGGGGGGGGGGGGGGGGGGGGGGGGGGGTCTGGGGGGGGGGGGGGGGGGGGGGGGGGGGGGGGGGGGGGGGGGGGGGGGGGGGGGGGGGGGGGGGGGGGGGGGGGGGGGGGGGGGGGGGGGGGGGGGGGGGGGGGGGGGGGGGGGGGGGGGGGGGGGGGGGGGGGGGGGGGGGGGGGGGGGGGGGGGGGGGGGGGGGGGGGGGGGGGGTGGGGGGGGGGGGGGGGGGGGGGGGGGGTTGGGGGGGGGGGGGGGGGGGGGGGGGGGGGGGGGACCAGTGACATCTATATAGATTGCTTTCTTAGATGAGTGCGCATCAAATAATTCTCTAATAAAGAACTCTTTGCTCTTCTAGCGGTTGTAGCAGATTAAATGTCTGCGGAATTTGAGCATGTGGCATTGGAGGAGACAACTGCTGTAATCAGCTGGATTGGTTATACTAATGGTTGGTCTTGGTTCTTCTATCAGATTTGCACTAAGCTTCAAAGGCTTTGCCTTAGATATTGTGTCTATAATAGCACTAGATGCATAGATAAGGTTGTCATCGTCATACCTAAATGGTGAGAATAGGTGAGGCAGGATATGCATGTTTGCCCTCCTCTCCCCCCCCCCCCCCCCCCAAAAAAAAAAAATTCCAGTTAAATATCTCATGTATAATGCCTCCGGATTCTTTTACTGTGTTAAAATTTGGGATTACCCTCCTCTAAAGGTTCACATCACTGCAGAGCCTAGCAACCTGATTCACATGCCTCAGTGCTGGCATAACTCAATAGCAGGAGCAAAAACCTGATAAATTTGCAGGTATCCATTTTCTTCTATCCTATTCATAAACTGTAGTATTTTTTTCATATAAATAGCGACAACATCCTAGGTGTATACTGGCTTGTGCTGTCTATGGTGATTATCAGAAGTTCATCTATGGTATTGTTGTAATTGAAGGGAGTGTACTGGTAGTTGACATGATCAACTACAGAAACACTCCCTCATGCTTGGAAGAAATCCTGCACCATTTGCTCTAGCTGTGAACTCACATTTGGGATTTATTATGCCTCTTCTCCTGCAGTAGCATGTATACATTGAAGGATTTGACTTTGAAAAAACTGGTCTGACTGAAAAGGATATAGAAGGATCATAGAAACAAGGTTTCTTGAGGTAGTTTCAATCCTTTTTGGCTCTAGTCTGTGTCAGTTGTATTGCTTTCAAACACAATTTAGTTTCATTGTATCTTTGTAATCCAAGCTTATAGTATTATGCAGTATGCTCCACAAAGCTAACTTAAACTGAAAGCTCTTAAGGATCAGTTTTGGACTCATTGATCGAGATTTAATTTGCACTCTCATTCTAATAATGGTGCAGAGCATTTGTGAAAGGTCCCGGTGGCGATCACAGAGATTGGTTAGATCCTTGGAGTTTTGAAGGCTGTATCACCTTCGACTGGGAAAGGACTTCTTGTTGCATCCACAGATTTTTTAAGCAGCTGCTGGAGCTTGATTTGTCTCTGTTTGTTTTCTCATACACGCCAAATGTCGAAACTCTCCTTTCCTATTAGTATTAGTATCTACAATATCCTTATTGATGGATTCAGCAAGTCTAAAATACTTGATTCCGCTAGGGATCTTTTTAATAACCTTTCTTCCAAAGGTTTACATCCTAATGTCAGGACTTACACTATTATGATACAAGGACTTTGTGAAGAAGCCCTGTTGGATGAGGCTAAAGAGCTGTTTGTTAAAATGGAACAAAATGTTTGCTTGCCAGATGGTGTGACTTACAACATTATCATTCGAGGGTTTCTTGCAAGGGAGAAAAGCTATGAGGCATTGATACTTCTGGAGGAAATGATTGGAAGGGACTTTTCACTAGAGGCATCTACTTTTTCTTTTATTGTAGATTTAATCTGAATAGAGGACAGGATCCTGCTCTCCAAGAAGTGATAAAGAAGTTCATGCCAAAATATAGAGATGAAATCCAAGAGATTGAGCAAATTCTTAAGCTTTGAAGTAAAGCTACATTTGATGCCAAAACCGTTTGTTATTTCATGGGAAAGCACTGATGATAGTTATTTCCCTTGACTTTTCTACTGTTGTACTCTCTGGATGCCTCTGTTAATTATTTACCCAATTTTGAGTCTGATACCTGCAGATTTTTCTATCACGACATTCTAATGATGATAAAATTGATGGATTCTGTCCCATCCCAGATTAAATTGTTGTCATTTTCTCCTTTTTCTTCTCTATGTGATGGAACTTGGTGAACACCAGTTGCCTCGCTCTGTCTCTCTCTTTCTCTATTGGTCCCTCCGTTTTTGTTGAACTTTCTCTACTCTTACTTCTTGTTCTCCTTTTCCTCCCACTGCCATCTGGAGGTTGAAGACCCTCCTTCCATAAAATGTTTGCTTGGACCACTGCTTTGAAAAACTTAACACCTATGGCCATTTTTAGAAGAGTTGAATGACTTATATGCTAAATCTTGTCAAGATCTCTATACTTAGGAATAGGGTATTTTAGGACTTTTGAGGACATTGTCAGATCTTTTAAATCTAAATGGAAGAGGTTTAAAGCCCTTGCATCGACATTGGCTTATGCTTCTCTTTCATCTACTTGGGATTTATTACTTCCTCACTTTGCAGAATGGTATTCATCTGTTGTAGATTCACTTTGCAAAATTTATTCACATTCACTGTTTGTTGTAGCCTGTATGTGATTTCCAATGTTGCAGATTCTAGTTTATTTTGTAGGGGACTGAAGTTAATAGTCATTACCTTGGAAATTTGGGAGGTGACATCTGTAGAAATTGCTTTCATAGGCATGTGGGCATCAAATAGTTCTGTATAGCAGAGTTGTTGCTAGTGGTTGTACAAGATTAAATGTCTCTTGAATTTTGGCATGTGGGTTGGAGGAAAGGCAACTGTTGTAATTTGCTGGATTGGTTACAATAATGGTTGGTCTTGGTGCTTCTGTCAGATTGCACAGAGCTTGGGAGGCTTTACTTTAAATAGTGTATACCTCTATACTTGCACTAGATCCATAGATAAGGTTGTCATTGTCAGGCCCAAATAGGAAAAAATTAAAAAAGACCATGAAAAAGGTGATTCAGAAATTAGTACTTTCACAAGAGTGGGTGAGGCAATTCTTGCCTCATTAGGATGCCTGTTGTGTTCTCACAATTGCCATTTATATATTTTGCGGCTAATGCATTGGACATCTTTTACCCTGTTAAAATTCGGATTCCACGCGGACCTTTCGAGGTTCACATCGATGCAATGCTTGGCAGCCTTATTCACATGCCTCTGTGCTGATAATCACATTACTCCTAAAGATAAAAAACCTGACGAATTTACAACTGTGCCTTTTCTTGTAAGCTATTGTAAACTGAAATATTTTCCATATTATTCTGTTGCTATTTATCACCACTCTAGGTGTATATTGGCCCGTACTGTCTATGATGATTATCTGAAGTTCATGCATGGTATCCCACTAAATGAAGGGTGTGTACTGGTAGTTGACAGAAACACTTCCTTACGCTAGAAAGAAAGCCTGCACCATTTGTTTTAGCTGCAAACTCACATTTGGGATTTTGTATGCATGTTCCCTGTACTAGCATGAACTCATTGAATGATTTGACTTTTGAAAAAAGTGATCAAACTGAAATGGATAGATAAGGATCTTGGAGACCAGGTTTCATCTTAGGCAGTGTCAATCCTTTGGCTCTTGAGTCACCGCAATTATATTGCTTTCAAACCAAATTTAGTTTCACTTTTTTTTTTTTTTTTCCGAGCAAATTTTATTTTCACTTGTATCTTTTTAATTCAGGCTAGAGTATTATGCATCTCAACAAAGCTAAACTTAAAGTGAAAGCTCTTAAGTATCAGGTTTGGACTCATTGATCGAGTTTTAATTTGCATTCTCATTCTAATAATGGTGCAGGGCATTTGTGAAAGGTCTCAGTGGTGATCACAGAGACTAGTCAGATCCTTGATGGCGTTTTGAAGGCTGAGGACTTCTTGTTGCATCCATGGATTTTTGAAGCAGCTGCTGGAGCTTCATCTGTCTCTGTTTGTCTTCTTGTACAAGACAAGCCTTGAAACTCTCCTACCATCACGAGCATTGATGGAGTCTTTCTCCTCGCTTGTTTCTCTCCTTTCTGTGAACAGCACAGTAGCCACCTAGTTTAAGTGGCAACGCCTTCTCGCAGTAGTCCTCCAGTAACTAAGCAAGAACAAACCATCATTCCTCGGAGGGAGCATGGATTGTTTTCAAGTCAAGGGCACAGTGCTGCCATTAGACAATTGATTGTATATCCTTTAGAACACACAATTCCAACAGCTGCAGAAGAGACTTTTGTGCCCAGAACATCCACTGCATGATCGTTCCAGAATTGGATTGCAATTCAACGTAATTTTCAGGTGCGCTATTGTTATTACTCTATGCAATTTGATCTTTTGCAAGAAAAAGGACAGACACCCTCTTGTCCTCGGGAAAATGGGAAGAAGAAAAAAGGACAAATACCCTCTTGAGTAACAGAGCACAATCTCTAAAAGTCACTTTTTCCACTGGATTCTTCAAGAGATCATCGTAGTGTCTAGTGTCCTTGGAAACATACTCCAGTGCATGTTGCAATGGAGAAAAAGATTTGGTTTTTGTAGCTTGTATTTGTTTTCTTTGTTTGGTCCTGCAGCTCTGCCAATGATATTTACTTATTGTGCAAGAACAGAAAAAAGAAAAAAAAAGAAGTAATGGCATTGTGATTGTAATAGGAACACCAACCTGATTTTTTCTGTAGAGATTAACACCAAGTTCTAATCTTTAATAGCTGGACAAACTTATGCTAATTCCTAAAGAATTTGTGTTGAAGTGAGACCCTGGCATGTTATGCCATCTCTGCAACCAAGTGTGTACTCCACAGGATCAACCTTCATAAATTTTTGCACAAATGACAAAACTAAATGTCAACGGTGAAAACAGAGAAGGAAAACCTGTCTCTTTTGTAACGCAGTCTTTCTATTTTCCACCTACTTGAGCAAATACACTGTTATGTTCTTTTACATGAAAATTCAACAAGCAAAGCCATAGCTCATAATATTGAGTCAGCTTCATGAACCCGTCATAGCAATTCTTAGATGGGTCATACTTGTGGTCTTGTGGTAAATTAGAAACAATGTATACTTTCTGATCTCCTCAATCCTGGTTCATTTTGGTATTCCCCTTCTTTTGTACCACTTTTATGCTTGAACCATGTTACTAATTATAGGTGTAGAAGACCAGATTTTATTGCGAGTATGTTGTAGACCAGATTTTATTTGTAGATAGTCAGAGCTAGTGAACTTATGCTAGTCTTATGTGATTTTATTTATAATTGCGAATATTGTTATACTGAAATCATATTATACTATGATCAAAGGTTTTTCCATGTCAATGACAGAACGGTGTGACCAAATTGTTGTGGAATGTTGGGCTACAGAATTAGTGATGTGGTGTCAACTTATTTGATTGTGTCAAACTGAACAGAGTTTTGAAGCAGATTCAGCTTGGTTTTTTGCTTATCAGTTAGGAAAGATGAAATTAAGCTACAGTTTGTGTCGGACAAGGGTTTCCTCCGACTTAGATTCGAGTAACTCCTCCTACCATGTGTACGTGGCAGCATACTGTGCTGCCACATATTAAAATTGTATTATTATTCTTTTTGAATTTTTCCTTGATTTAAGGCACCATTCACGGGATTGCTATATCTGTAAAAGATATTCAAATAAAAATATACATGAAAATATATGGTTGAATGGTATGTTGCCACGTACACATGGTAGGAATCCTTGTCCGTTTGTGTCACATTCCCCCCTAGGAGATTTGCCTATTTATATGTCTCTATTTTGTGCAGGTAAGGACATGTGAAAATGAAGTTTTCGGGAGCATATTGATGAATGCTTTATGGCAATATCCTTCAACAGTTCTCTTTTGTAACATAAATGTTTCTCGTTTCTTAAGAACATAGGAGAACAAGGTTGGATACGAGACTGATTGACCATCAATCTGAGGGTGCATGGAAATATTCTTTTGATGAACAGGCATTATATGGAGTGACCTTTGAGAGGGCTTGTGGAAGCATACTTGGTGACAAACTTAGTATGAAGCAAAAGTCTCCTACGGCAAACCAAACTCAGACCATTTGCAATGATTCTACATTAAAATATTTTCCTAAGCAGAAACAATGTACTTAGTATTCTTACTCTATGTATCACTGAAAGTCTTTCACCACTCAGCTTGCATTACATGTTTTTTTTCTTTTCTTTTTTTTTTTTCTAGCAAATTACGATATCAAGTTCTTGTTGGAGATTCTTTTCCTCTGTTTTTTTTTTTTTTTTGAAGAGAGAATCTAGGAGTTACCATATGTTACATTTGAATTTTCTTTTGTAAATTTATTTCTGTTGGGATTATTAGAATAGATGATAACTAGAAGCTTTTTACTTATTCTCTGTCCCTGTAGAGAGTTTAGTCTTGCTAATTTGTCTTCCATGAGAAGAATGTTAGTAGTACTAATCAATTGAGTTCAGGCCCTTCATTCTTGCTGATAATGGAAAACCGAACAAGTTCGAAATGGTTTGATTTTTCTACAATAAGGGTTGAGAACATGATGTTTAATGTTAAGGTAGTATCTCTACAGAGGAACATCCCCTCAGCTTCTCGGAGTTGCTTCAATGCCTGCATGCTTAGGCCCTACTCAAACTTGGCCTTTTGGGTTGAAGTGTTATTTGCCCATATTTGCCATACATTTTGAGTTTGGCTGAGTTTAAGTAGTGCTTGTTCAAATATGTAGGGAAATTTTTTTCAATGGTGGAAAAACTAATGCGGAGATCAGTTTTTCCTTGTTATTTGGTAAAGTCCAAATTGCAACTTCTGAATTTGTCTTGGTGATAATTGAATTCTTTGTGGACTTTAGTACCTCTTTTCCAGCAGAGATTGCTAGATTTAAGTTATAATTACAAAAAGGATTAAGCATAGAATTTAATAGTTTTGTCTCTCATCATGCATACATAAAATTGTGGCATAAATGAGCTCTTCAGTAGGACTAGGCATTCAGGTTCATTTTTATACCGTAAACACTGCAATTAATTGTTATGGCTGCTTGAATCAAGTCGTGTGCGGAACAATTGTTACCGGGTTTTGCAAAACGAGGAACAATTGTTAATTGGTTGCTGAGGATGATGGAGGACTTAAGTTGTAAACCGAACACAGTAGTGTATAAGCACCATCATCGCTAGTCTTTGCAAGGATAGAATAGGATGGTTGATGATGCTCCGAACCTCTTTACTGAAATGATTGAAAAAAGTATTGGTCCAAATGTTTTCACCTTACATCTCTTTAATTCATGGCCTTGCATAAAACTTTGGCTTGAACCACTGCTTTGAAAAACTTAACACCTCGGGCCATTTGTAGAAGAGCAATCTTTCCAAGATCTTATATTTAGCACTAAGATGTTTTAGGTCTTCTGAGGATATTGTCAGATGCTTTGAATCTAAATGGAAGAGGTTTGAAGCCCTTACATTGACTTTGCCTTATGCTTGTCTTTCATCTTTTTGGTATTTGTTACTACCTCACTTTGCAAAATTCTATTCACATGATTCTTGTTGACACTTTGTGGCTACCTCACTTTGCAAAATTGTATTCACATTGAGACTCTGCTGTATTTTATTTCAAATGTTGCAGATTCTAGTTGATTATTTTGTAGGGCATTGAAGTTCTGTATTAATGGTCATTACCTCGGAAATTCGGTACAGTTGACAACAGGTGACATCTCTAGTGATTGCTTTCTTAGGTGTGTGGGCATCAAATAGTTCTCTATAGCCGAGTTGTTAAGATGTGCCCTATCTATAATATCCTCATAGGTTGATTGTGCAAGGATAGGAAACTTATTATGGCGAGGGATCTTTTTAATAGTCTTTCTTCCAAAGGGTTGTATCCTGAAGTTAAGACGTATACTATAATGGTACAAGGTCTTTGTCAAGAAGGGCTACTTGAGGCAGCAAAAAGGTGCTTGTGAAAAATGGAAGAAAATGGTTGCTTGCCAGATTGTGTCACCTACAATGTTACTGTCCAAGGGTTCCTAAAGGGGAATGAGTGTTGTGAGGCCATGAGACATCTAGAGGAAATGATGAGGAGGGGTTTCTCACCTGATTCATCTACTTTCTCCGTGTTACTACATCTACTACCAGCAAGTGGGCAAGATGCTGCTATCCTAGAAATGATTCAGAAGTTTGTGCCGAAAGATAGATGCAATATTGATGTGATTCAGAAGTTTATGCCGAAAGATAGATGCAAAATTGATGTTCTGAATGCTTTGAGAATTTCTTAAGCTGTCGACTGCATGCTTTTTCCATTGGCAATGTTGTTAGATTGTTGCAGGTGTTTTGCGATTGGATCTAGAAGCACTACTCTAAAGAAAGCATGATGGCCCATCTGTATCCTTCCCAACAAGCCTGCTTCGGTTGACTGGCCAAGCAGATGTGATTTTTCTCTAGTTTTCCTACCATTACTAGCATAAACAGTGAGTCTCTCTCCTTTGCTTGTTTTCACTCATTTCTGTGGAGAGCACAGTAGGCACCTAGTTTTAGTAACATCGCCTTCAGTAGTTGTCCTCCAGTAATTAAGCAAGAACAAACGATCATTCCTCGGAGAGATCATGGGTTGTTTTGAAGTCAGATAGACAGATTTTGTGCCCACATAGACAAATTTATGCAAGAGCCGACCAAAATAAACAAAATGATCATTAAGAATCCAACATAATGCAAATAGTATAAGCTGGATCCTTCCCTAAGGGGCTGAGTATTAGAAGGAGATTTGGTTTTGGCAGCTCATATTTGTTTTCTGTTTTTGATCTTGTAGCTATGACAAATGATATTTGCCAATTGTGCAAGAACAGAAAGAAACACAAATACTGTCATTCTGATTGTAGCTACACCAGAGGCAGCTCTAATAGTAACACTAACCTGAATTTTTTTTTTTCTGCAGAGTGAAACCAAGGTCTAGTCTATGATATCTGGACAAACTTAGTTGAGCAAACACACTTACATGTTCTTTTGCCTGAAATTGAAGAAGCAAAGCCATACCTCATCTATTGGGTCAGGTTCGTGAACCCATTCTTGCAATTCTTAGATGGGTCATACTTGTGGTCCTATGGTGAATTATAAACAATCCGTACTTTCTGATCTCCTTAATCCTCATAGAACTTTGCTGGGGCCAAAGAAGTAAGTTTGAATATTTTTTTTTTTTTTTTGGCATAGTGGGTTACTGACCTTTCATTTCTTCTATCACATTTCATTTTTGCTTCCAATTTATAGCCTTTGTGAGACAAAAAAAACAATTTGGAATTAAGTGACAATATGGACCTGTGTCAAAGTTCTTGGAAGTGATTGGGGGTACAAAATTGTCAGGTTTTGGTAATTCTGGCTGCCTTATGCTGTTTAACAGGTCCATTTTGCCAGTAATTCCAAAATCTTATTGTAAATTATGTTGCAATTCACCATGAAACTAGGTGATGTGGGGGATGATCTGAAATCAGTTGGGGAGCCCCAATCTGTAATAAATGTATCAAAAGATGATTATGGAAGTCTTCCTTCAAATATGAGAACTCTAGCATCATGGTTGGTAAGAAGTTTCCCTTTTATATTATTCTTCGTTTTATTCGTAAACTTTTAGTTCTTAATTCATCCTTTGACTTTCTTCCATTTCTTCCACTATTGTAAATACTAGCAAATTTTTCGAGACTAACAGTAATAGCTAAAAAGGTTATTTTTTAGTCCCATTCCTAGTGATCTTTTGTTCTCTTTTCGTAGACTTCATCATTTGCAGTTACTAATACCAGTGAGTTCTTGTGTTTCTGTTTTAAAACAGCTTCGGTCTGGTTCTTTTTGGTAGCTGCTGGAAAGATGGAGACTGCAATCTTTGAATTAAAGTAATGTAGCTAAACGTACACACACACCTGGAATCAAAGGTTAAGTGATGAAGGACAAGCTGCTCACAACCCAACCACCTGCTGTGGCTGCTTGAGCCAATCCTCTTTGTTTTTTTGTTCAAATCTTGCTATTTTAGGTTGAAATGTGATAAATTTGAATTGATATGTAGACTTTTCTTTTGGGTTTATAGACAATAGATGTTAGCTAGTGTTAGCAGATGAATGGAATTTGTTAAATGAAAGGTGCAACCAGAGAAAATAATAAATTCTAAATTTCTGTTTTGTGTTTAGGTACTAAGCTTCGTATAATGTATTAGTGGTGCCATACCTTGTCTTTGTTTTTGGACTTTATCAAAATTTTGTGCTGATTCATTTTTTGGTATCATTGGTTTTGACTTTTGTATTGGATTTCAATTTTTGGGACTTAAACAAACTCTGTGGGTATTGACTTATTTTGTTGCACAGTCCTTTGGTATTGAATGTACACCATTTTTTTCAGACTTTTATTTTTTTTTGGTGTGGTATTATGGGTCATACACATGAGGTTATCACATTGGGTGTGTGGCAGCTTTTGATAATTAAGTTTCATGGTATGTGCGTTGTTGATCAATTTAATTCATAATGAATTTGGCTAACTTTAGGTAGTGATTAGTTATTTTTTGGAGGAGATTTTTGTTTCAATGATGGAAAAACTAATGAAAAGATCGGCTTTTTTCTCTTGTTATTTTGTAATGGATTTGGCGGGAGATCTCAAGAAATTTTTTGAAGCATGGCAAAAAGAAGATAAACAAAACTAAAGTAATTTAAGAATTTTGAGCTTTATTGCCAAATCCCAGACACTTGCACTTATTGTGTTTTGTTGGATGGCTTGTGCAAAAATGGGCACATTGCCAAAGCGTTGTCATTATTGCACAAAATGGAAAGGAAGGGATTAGATCTTCATGTTGCTATATCTAATATCCTCAGAGATGGATTGTGCAAGGATGGGAAACTTGTTATGGCAAGGGATCTTTTCAATAATCTTTCTTCCAAGGGGTTACATCATGATGTTAAGACATACACTAATGGTACAAGGTCTTTGTCAAGAAGGGCTACTTGAGGAAGCAAAAGAGTTGCTTGTGAAAATGGAAGAAAATGGTTGCTTGCCAAATAGTGTCACCTATAATGTTATTGTCCAAGGGTTCCTGAAGAAGGATGAGTGTTGTGAGGCCGTGATACATCTAGAGCAGATGGTTGGGAGAGGTTTCTCACCAGATTCATCTACTTTTGTCATGTTATTACATCAACTACCAGCAAGTGGACAGGATACTGCTCTACTAGATAGAGTCAGAAGTACGAGCCTAAGGATAGATGCAAAGTCCTAGTTCTGATTACAACAAGAATTTCTCTGACAGTCAATTGATGCTATTTTTAGGGGCAGTCTGTTAGGTTTTTGGCATGTCTTCTGCGGTTGCATCTTATAAGCATCACTCTACAGAATGTATGTGCTAAGAATTGCCAGGTAAATTTAGTTGCTGAATTTCTATTATTCTATGCAACTTGGTCTTTTGCTATGTGAAGGTACCTTTTTCTTCATTTCTTTTATTTGCTAAGTAAAGACACACTAAAGAGCACCAGAGGGGGTGCAAGTGCAACCTATATAAGAGCCAACTTACTAGAACAATAGGGAAATCAAGAATCCAAAGCAACTACAAGACCTAAATAGGCTATGGTGGGATCTCTCCATCTCTCCCGCTCTCTTTTCCCTCTTCTTTTTTTCTTTTTGCTGCTTTGGGGGGGGGGGGGGGGGGCCTTTGTTCATAGCTACATGTTGCTTTATAATGCATAGACTCTGTTATGATTTGCTAATTGTAAAATTTGGAACATATATTCCTATTATTTTTCACAAAAGATGTAGCTATACAATCATGATTCTGAGCTTTAATTCTCTAAAATGGTTCAAATGCAATCCATGTGCTGATTTCTGTATCCTCTTTTTCACAATATGAAATGCAGCCTGTGAAATATCATTTAGGCTGAAGTGTCCTGAACCGTGCAGTCCTTGCATCTTTCCTGATGGCCAATAGCCTGCAGTTCGCCTGTAGTACTTGATAATAAATCTACATGTCAACCCTTCAATTTTGTGTGCAAGTGACAACAGTAGTCCAGATCTCTTAATTAGAATGAAGATAGGGTTCTTAGCTCAAAGTAATGAAGTTTTCAAAGGAGCTGCGCTAGTGGAATTTCCAGGAGGAAGCTATCACGTGGTTGACTCCAATGAAGCGGGAAACTCTTGTCTGTGAAGAAACTACGTGGTGAGCTTCTTAGTTTTTATATATCTCCACTCTTGTAATTTACACCAATGCTCCTTACTGTATTTGCCAAACATCATGCTTTATCTTCTTATCTAACAGATAAATAAACTCAGACGAGCTTTATTTCATCTATTTGTGTGAACTGCAAAATCTATTTTTTTTAAAACTCTATTGAGAGTATTGTTTTCGTATAATTTAATATTGCTATCAAGTCTATTCATTCCCTTTCCGTTCTGGCTTTCACCTGTTCCTTATAGTGCATTTATGTGGAATAATGGAACTTCTGAATCTAGCAGATTGTTGGTATCTGATTGCCTCTTGTGCTCATAAACATGCAAGCTGTCCTTCATATTTCTTCTTAGTTAGCATTTACACTTTGTTTGAATTGAGGGGTTCTGAGGGGAAGTGAAGGATTTGAAAGCGAGAAATAAGTTATATTTTGTTTGGGTAATTTTTAAGGATGGAAGGAGAAGTGAATGGAGGGGTGAGAGGGTCCACTTTTTAAGCATTTTTCTTCCCCTTCCTTCCCCTCCAAAATTGGGAGGAAATGAGGAGAAGTGAAGTGCTTGTTATTATTTTATTTTAAATACCAAAATTTACCCATCAACTCATGATAAAATGATTAAGAGTTTTATACACAAGATTTGTATAATAGTAAAATTATAGTATACACTTCCCTTCCCTGCCCCTTCCTCCCCTTTCCCTCTTAATTGACACTTCCCTTCACCTCCCCTAGCTTCCATCCAAACAAAGCCTAAGTTCTGGCTTTGGGAGTCTCCTCAAGATCAGATCAGAATGTTAGAGCTTGGACAAAATTGTTCCAAGTAGATTCTCCATAGCCATTCGGGTGATCTGGAGTTGCGGGACTCAATTGAAACTGCAGTATAGAATGCGCATTGGTGCTCCTAATAGCTATTTAGAACACCAAGAATAAAATGAAGAAGAAAAGGGCAAAAAAAAAAAAAAAAAAGGTAAAACAATGGGAAGAAAATCTATGTATCCAGAAGAAAGTTCCAGAAAAGCAAGGGCAGCTGTCCTGATAGTTTGAATATGATCAAACTCATGAAGTTACACACTGCTTGAATGTAAATCTTAATTCCGACTTGGCTCGTATTATGCACATGGCTATTCAGGTCTCCAGAGCAAATTCATTATCTACCTTGTGATCAATGTGATGTGTTTGAGCCTATCAGTGAACTGTGGTTTGAGCCAGTCTTTTTGCCTTCTTTTTTCTTTTTTGGCCACTCCACTGTATATTCATCTGTTCTTGATTGCTCTTAAATATGGTGATCAGACTTTTTCAATCTGCAAGATTTATAAATGATGGCTATTTCGTGAGGAATTGCTCTCTCTCTCTCTCTCTCCCTCTCTCTCTCTCTCTCTCTCTCTCTCTCGATACAGTCATAACAGTTTTTAATAGAGAAGCTTTTGAATGGAATATCACTGGAAGAATGATGTAGACTGGAATTCTTTCGTTCAGTTATGGTGAGCTTGGAAAAAAATCAATTTATATGAATGGATATGAATGTTTTTGTTCATTTATGGTGCGCTAGAAATTCTTTTGTTCGTTTTATTTTTTATTTTTTTTGGGCTAGGCATTTAAAAGGCAGATTTAAAATGAACCCATTATTCAGGTCACATTGTAGTTGAATGAAAGGCCTGGGGTGAAATTATCGGGTCATAGGAATGGGTTGGTTTTGCCCCGAAACAATGATGTTATTTACTTTAGGCAATAAAACTCGTATCATCATTAGATTGAAATGTAAGCTCATTCGCATCATTTTGAGCTCAACAGAGAGATAGAGAGAGATCTATGTATTTCACTTAACATCACCAAGCATTTCTATATAAGGAAATGTTCTGCATAAACGAATTTTTTACCCGTTGCTCTTCTATATAACACTAGTGAGATGGCAACCAATTGCCTATTACAGGTAAGTTGGGTTTAAATTCGCCTATTTAAAGAATTGAAGACAAACTTAAAGATACTACATTGTGCACTGAAACGAGTTATTACTCACTAGACAAAGAAGCATATTCATGAAATACAAAATAACAAGACGTGATTGAATGTGATTGACATTTTAAGACAACCAAAAACAATAACTCCGTGAAAGCTTCCGTAACTCGCGAAAGCTTGTAGTGTTTCATGGCTCAATGCATTGATACAAAGAAGTCTCCTCATCATTTTTGTTATAGAGACAATGCCACAGCAACTAATATATATGGGTAGAACAAGATTTTTAACAAATCCGTTACCCATAAAGCAACCAGGGGGGATGAATTGGGTTTATCTAAATATTAACCAACTATAAATAATTTTAACTTATTTAGAAATATGAGCAAACTCATGATAAAAATGAGAAGTCTCACAAAACTTCACAGAGCCAATTTATGCAGACAGTCAAATGAGCAGACTCAGTACACAAAATGAGCAATCTCAAAAATTTCAAAGAGCAATTTTTATAAACAGATATATGAGCAAACTCAATAATTTAAGCGAGCACTCTCATAAACTTCAGAGAGCTATTTCAACACCTATTATTCGATCAAACCCAGACTCAATATCTTGAGATAATTCTCGATGCAAGATATTCAACCCTTTTTCATAATACTTTAATATGTACTAGATTCATGCAATGAGAGTGCGAGTATGGATCAATCACACAAATTAAGTATGAAAATCAAGCTTAGATAATCTAAAGCACAATTAAAGAGGAGATAGAGATAAAAAAATACGACATAGAGAATTTATCGTGGCTTGGTCAATGCCTCGACTTAGTCCACTCTCCAAGACTATTTTCTTTAGATTTTTTTCTTCACTATATTCAAACGTTGATATAGTGCATTAGCCTTTCTCCGACGCTAGTCCTTCTTTCACAAGTGAACGAACACTCCAACTAGTTGAACCCAAATACTAGTCAAACTCAAACCCTTAACTATATCCCCTAGATAGTCTCTCTTACAAGAAGAAAGATCAAGAGTACAAATACTTTTGAGTTCAAAGTATTTTTCTCACAAATAGACATGCCAATAAAACACAATGGATACAAAAATAAACATGGTAAAGTCTAGAGAACTTTGCAAGATGAGAATTTCACTTACAAGGAATGAGTTGTTGTTCTTCTCTTTACAGCCATGTGTGTATATATAGAGGGCTTTGTCACTGTCTTTCTTTCTATCCGTTAGATGAGATATTCTTCAGTATATGGATGCCAAATATACCTTGATCTCAATTTTTATAGGCTCCTCAATCTTTATTGTTGGTTTGTCTCTTGAATAGAAAGTGTTCCATATTTGAATTTGAAGTAGTAGAGAGTTACCTTGTTTGACAAACACAATTTTCATAGGCTCCTCAATCTTTGCTGAATTTCCTCTTGAATTTAAGAAGCTTTCATACCTGAAATATTTAGCACTTTGAGTTTCCTTGCTTTGATGATATATATCTTTCCTTTCTTGTATTGTTGCTCTTTTGAAGAAGTATTGACCGAATCAAATCTTCTATCTTCCTCTTATCTTCAATCAATCTTAAGTCAATCTTCAACCACAGCTTCAATCAAATCTTCTACAAACCATTGAGATATCTTTCTAGAATATTGTTGATTGCTAGCACATATCTTCTCTTCAATAAAATTTGTTGTATACATATTTCTTAAGAAAGAAGAGTTGTACACTATATACAGTATCAGTGAAGTCTATTTATCGGAGAAAATCAAGTTTCCTTAAAACTTGATTTCCATATCTTGAAATCCTTCATTCGAAACTCCATGGAGTTTCTAGGAAAATTTGAATTTGAATTTCTTCCATAAATCCAAAAAGGCATACAATCAATATGTAATTGTGTCACTTTAATGTCCTACAAAAACCTTGTAACGCAAACTCATAGACCAAGGATCAATATTATGAATAATTGAATTAAAACAATAAAGCATGTTATCATCAAAATCAAAATCAATAGAGATATATTTTCAATACCCTTTGGGCTAACAAAATCAATAATAACGTGTAATTTAGCAACTATGTGCTAACAGCACTGGTTGAAACAGTTGCATTTGCAAGTATTACACTATAGTATATGTAACGTATATATTAATGGAGAACGTCGAGTTCCAAAAGTCATGAAACAAGATTAGCAAATCTCCTACATTTAAGTTATATATTCCTACGTCACAAATGCTGACAACATTAAGCCAAAAGTCCAACTGGAACGTTAACCATTCAAAAAGTAAAAACAATCAGTAGTCTCTATATTTTAAAACACTTGATTTCATTAGTTCTTTCTAAATTCAAGTCTGAATCTTCTAGATATAGCAAGAACATTTTGCTTTTGGATCATATTATTACAATTACCTTTTATTATATGTATTCCTTTAAATTTTTTGATGTCGGATCCATTCACAAGTAATGGATTTTGAAAATATAATTAATAAAACAAATACAGCATCCTTTGATTATGTTTATTATGGTTGGCATACCGCCTACTTTAGTTTTTGGTAATTTAATTATTTGACTATGTTTATTAGGGTCAACATGCCGCCTCTTTTGGTTTAACATAATATCATCATTAAATTTTTGTAAAATGAGAGATACGAATACCAGAAGACTGTAATTCTTCAAAAACTCACTATGATTAAATACACTTGAAGTTGCAAAATTATTAGTAAATACACCTGAAGTTGCAAGATTATAATTAAATGCATCTGAAGTTATAAGGCTATGATTTGATGTACCTAAAGTTGTAATATTTTAAAACTGGTGATGAGGATAATTTTGTACTAAACAAATTAGCTCACAGTAGAAATTATGTAGGGAAAATCTTCCTAATGAAAATACGTTAGAAACACATTATTTATATTTTATGCGATAAACGTGCTCTTGCGGTAGCAATATCGTTAATTTATAAAAATATTCTTAAAAAATATATTCTTTAGCCAAATAAAATAATGAGCTTTGATAAAAATCACTATTCGACATAACGTCCTCAGTAGATGCACGATCCTGACAAAGCACAGTCCCAACAAAAATTGAGTATTTTTATATTAAATTTTAAATTTATATAAATTTATATTTTCATTTATATATACATGTATTGTATGATAATATAACAAATATTTACTAACTGTGGTTACATGTATATATAGTTTATGGACCTAGTTCCTAGTATAAAAGTTGGGTAAGTATTTCACTTTTACCAATTAACTCATAATTTTCACTATTATTACTGTTGTTTTAAATATATATTTTACCAAGAAGTCCACCTGAAGAAAGAGAAAAAAAAAAAAAACTACTTGATGCAAATTCAAATTAATTGTTGTCTTAGTTCATGTTTTCTGATATCATTTTCTTAGAATCACCAAAAGCGCATTTGATAAGCTGGTTATGAGAGTTGTGTTTCAGAAATTTTTCTAAAAACATGTGAGTTTTCTCTCATTTTGCTACGGTTTCAGTTTTTGCTTTAGTTTCCACTTTTTGAAATTCCAGGAAATTCGTATTAAAAACTGTTTTTATCGAGAGAATAGTTATTGGTTTAAGAAGCTATTTTTGCAAAATTGTGTTTTGTAAATCAGTTATTAACTTGCTTTCGAAAAAAAAATTTCGAATGCACCCCAATTTTAGGAATAAAAAAATATGTATTTTTTGAGTTTTCAAAACCGTTTGTATACGATAATTACAAAAATATAAAAATAATAATATTTTTGGTGAAGATGGCATCTAATAATTGCAGACAAGGTACTCCTCTTCCCTCTCTAGATACTGTAAACCCATCACCAGTGTGTTTCTTTAGTTCCGAGAGTATACTTCTGTTTCACTCTCACTCTAACACTACAAACCCTAGTCCTCCTGCTCCTGCTGCAACAACCAATCAAGGAAACCCACAGGCTTTATCGAGAAAACTTTGCAGTTTTGGGCCCAAGGGTCTCCTAGATGCTGTAGAGTTGCTCAATCGGATGGTCCAAATGCGACCTCTGCCGCCGATTTCTTAAATGAATAAAGTGTTAGGGACCACTTCCAAAATGGGTCGGCATGGGACAGCCCTTTCTCTTATTGACAAATTGCAATACCTAGTTATTCAGGTTGATTTAAATACCATAAACATTACAATTAACTGTAACTGCCGCTTGAATCAAGTTGAATTCGGGTTCTCTCTTTTGGGAGGCCTCTTTAAACGCGGTTATGCGCAGAACTTGACTACCTTCAATACTCTGATAAATGAACTTATCTCCAAAGATAAAATTGTTGAAGCTGTGGAGTTATTCAAGAAATTGGTGGGAAAGAGAGAAACTGAACCCGACTTGGTTAGAACAATCATTAATCAAACCTAACATCGAGACTTTCAACCCTATGATGCAGGGTCTGTTTCGGTCGGGTGGTTGCGCTGCTGCACAAAATTTTTTTAAGGACATGCAAGCCGCAGGACTGATTCCAAGTACTCATACTTATGGTATCTTGTTCGATGGGTTGTGCAAAAACAGGCATATTGCAGAAGCATTGTCACTATTTCACATGATGGAAAGCAATAATTTAGATCTTCATATTGGTGTCTACAATATCCTCATTGATGGATTCTCTAAGGCTAAAAGACTTGATGCTGCTAGGGATCTTTTTAATAACCTTTCTTCCAAAAGATTGCATCCTGATGTTAAGACTTACACTGTCATGATACAAGGACTTTGTGAAGAAAGCCTACTAGATGATGCTAAAGGAGTTGTTTGTAAAAATGCAACAGAATGGTTGCTTGCAAATAGCGTGACTTGCAACATTATCATCCAAGGATTTCTTAAAAGGGAGAAAAGCTATAAGGCGTTGATACTTCTGGAGGAAATGATTGGAAGGTGCTTTTCACCATGGGCACCTACCTTTTCCTTGATTAATTGCAACTAAAGGATAGGACCCTACTCTCCAAGAATTGATAAAGAAGTTCATGCCAAAGGATAGAGATGAAATCCAAGAGATTGAGTAAATTCTTAAGCTATGAAGGTAAAGCTACATTTGTACTAAAACATATAGCCTGTTATTAGGTGAGACTCTTCATATATATATATATTGCAATATGATTTTCTAACCATTGGCTATTGCATTTGAAGCCATAACCATTTGTTATTTCATGGGAAAGCAGTGATAAAAATTATTTCCCTTGACTCTTCTTTTGTTGTACTCTCTAGGTGCCTTTATTAATTATTTAACTAATTTTGAGTCTGATGCCTGCTGATATTTCTATCATGATGTTCTAATTAATGGTAAAATTGATAAACTCCTTCCCATCCTAGAAGACATTATAGTCATTTTCTCCTTTTTCTTCTCTACGTGACAGAATTTGGTGGACACCAGTTACCTCCCTCTATCTCTCTCTTTCTCAGTTGGTCCCTCCCTTTCTGTTGAACTTTCTCAACTCCTACTTCTTGCTCTCCTTTTCCTCCCAATGCCATCTAGAGGTTAAGGACCCTCCTTGCATAAAATGTTGGCTTGGACCACTGCTTTGAAGAACTTAACACCTATGGCCTTTTTTGTAAGAACTGAATGGCTTGTATGCAAAATCTTTTCAAGATCTCTGTACTTAGGAATAGAATATTTTAGGACTTTTGAGGAAATTGTCATATCCTTTGAATCTAAATGGAAGAGGTTTAAAGCCCTTTTATCGACATTGGCTTATGCTTCTCTTTCATGTATTTGGGATTATTTCTACCTCGCTTTGCAAAATGGTATTTAAATGTTGTAGATTCTTGTTGACTCTTTGTTGCTACCTCACTTTGCAAAATTGTATTCACATTGACTCTTTGCTGTATTTTATTTCAAATGTTGCAAATCCTAGTTTATTTTGTAGGGGATTGAAGTTCTGTATAAATGGTCATTACCTTGGAAATACGGAACAGATGACAACATGTGACGTCTGTAGAGATTGCTTTCTTAGGCGTGTGGGCATCAAATAGTTCCTTGTAGCAGAGTTGTTGCTAGTGGCTCTAGAAGATTAAATGTCTCCTAAATTTTGACACGTGGGTTGGAGGAAATGCAACTACTGTAATCAGCTGGATTCTTTACAACAATGGTTGGTCTTGGTGCTTCTTTCAGATTTGCATAGAGCTTGAGAGACTTTACATTAAACAGCATATACTTTTATACTAGCACTAGATCCATAGATAAGGTTGTCATTGTTAGGCCCAAATGGGAAAAAAAAAAAAAAGTCATGGATAAGGTTATTCAGAAGTTGGTACTTTCGCAAGAGTGGGTAAGGCAATTCTTGCATCATTAGGATGCCTGTTGTGTTTTGGGATTTTAGCTGCGAACCCACGTTTGGTATTTTGTATGCCTCTTCTCCTACACTAGCATGTACACAGTGAAGGATTTGACTTTTGAAAGAAGTGGTCAAACTGAAATGGATAGAGAAGGATCATGGAGACCTGGTTTTATTTGTGGCAATGTCAATCCTTTGGCTCTTGACTCACCACAGTTATGTGGCTTGCAAACCAAATTTAGTTTCACTTTTTTTTGCTGAGCAAAATTTAGTTTAACTTGAATCTTTGTAATTCAGGCTAGAGTATTATGCAGCTCGACAAAGCTAAACTTAAAGTGAAAGCTCTTTAAGTATCAGGTTTGAACTCATCAATGGAGTTTTAAGTTGCATTGTCATTCTAATAATGGTGCAGGGCATTTGTGAAAGGTCCCGGTGGTGATCTCATGTCAGATCTGTTGGGCGGAGGAGAAGATTCAACCACTTGTGATGATTAAATTATAAACACTCAAAGGTGTAAAACACAACTAAGAATCACTCTTTTATTCGACTCTAAATTTTAGAGAACTCTCCCTCTTTATTTCTCTCTCTAACTCACTTCTCCTCCTTCTTCTTGAATTGATACAATGATACAAATGACACTCCCTATTTATAGATATAAGCTAAGGTGTGAATACATGGTGTGAAATGAACAAATTCCTTCTTCCATGTTAGGTACTCTTCAACAATGGTAGGTATTCTTCAACCATGATGGTTCATTCTAGATGGTCAAGTTTACAATTTTAATTTTACTTTTCAACATCCCCCCATAAACTTGACTCTCCTGCCTTTGTCATTCCGAGCATTGTCTTCAGTCTTGCAAAGTTATCATGTTTGAGTGACTTTGTGAAAATATCAGCTATCTGATCATAAGTTCTGCAAGAAATCAATTCCACTTCCTTGTTCTTGACATGCTCCCTGATGAAATGATATCGAGTATCAATATGTTTGCTTCTCTCATGAAATACTGAATTCTTCGCAAGAGCAATCGCTGATCGATTGTCGATGTAGACCTCTGTGGGATCATCTTGTGGAAATCTCAAGTACTTCAAAATATTTCTAATCCAGATCCCATGACAAACGGCTAAGCTAGCAGCAACATACTCAGCTTCGCATGATGATAGTGTTACAATGGGTTGCTTCTTTGATGACCATGTAAATGTTGTTGCTCCCATAAAATATGTGAATCCAGTAGTGCTCTTTCTTTCATCAAGATCTCTCCCCCAATCGCTATCTAAATAGCCAATAAGTCTGTAATCTCCAGTTGATGAATAGAACATACCATCACTGATGGTACCCTTAACATAACGGAGTATCGTCTTCGCTGCATTTAGATGGGACTGGTCAGGAGTCTCCATATACCTGCTGACTAGTCCAACTCCATAGAGTATATCTGGTCTGGTACAAGTCAAGTACCTCAAGCTTCCAACCAGGCTCTTGAAATAGGTAGGATCAACATCTCCTTGTTCATTCTTTCTCAACTCCAATCCTGTTTCAACCGGAGTTGTCACAGAGTTGCAGTTTTCCATCCCAAACTTCTTCAGGATCTCTTTTGCATAATTGCTTTGGGAGATGAAGATTCCCTTCTCACTTTGCACAACTTCTATGCCAAGGAAATGAGCCATTTGGCCTATATCTGTCATCTTGAACTCTTTGACCATGCTCTTTTTGAAAGCATCAAACATCGCTGGATTATTGCTGGTGAAGATCAAATCATCAACAAATAAGCAAGCAATCAACATGTTGTTATCTGTCTCCATCTTCATATATAGGGCATGCTCATATGGACATTTCTCAAAACCATTCGTCTGGAAATAATCATCGATCCTCATATTCCAGGCACGTGGAGCTTGCTTCAACCCATAGAGTGCTTTCTTCAGCTTGTACACTCTATCTTCTTGGCCTTTCTTCACGTATCCAGGTGGCTGATCAATATAGATCTCTTCTTCAAGAAAGCCATTCAGAAATGCTGATTTCACGTCTAACTGGTAAATCTTCCATCTATTTTGTGCAGCTAGTGAAATCAACAATCTAATGGTCTCCAGTCGAGCAACTGGGGCAAAGACTTCACCATAGTCAATCCCTTCCTTCTGCTTGTAGCCTTTGGCGACAAGTCTCGCCTTGTATCTTTGGACTTCTCCTTGGGCATTCTTCTTGGTCTTGTAGACCCATTTCACACCAATGGTCTTTCGGCCTTTCGGGAGAGTAGTCAACTCCCAAGTTTTGTTCTTCTCAATGGATTGAATCTCCTCATCCATTGCTCTTCTCCATTTGTCTTCTTTGTTAGCTTCCTCAAAGCTAACTAGATCACTGGTAAACAGTAAACAGTACAAAGTGACATACTCTTCCATCGGTTTTGTATTTTCATACAAATTAGCTAGAGTACGAGCTCCTTTGGGTCTCATGTCTGAAAATTCAGGCTCGATTGGTGATGAAGCTTCATTCCTCCGTGGTGAGTGAAAACCATGTGGAGGTGTCTGTTGATCTCTGGGTACTTGTAGCTCAATAGCCACTTCTCTTGCTTGTGCAGGTTCTTCTTCCTCAAGTATCAATTCTACATCTCTGGTGGCTTCAGTCTGGTCCCAATTCCAAGATTCATTTTCTTCAAAAATGACATCCCTGCTGAAAATGACTTTCTTGGTGGTGGGATTGTACAGACGATATCCCATTGTTCTATCGCCGTATCCAACAAGAATACACTTCTCTCCTTTATCGTCCAACTTTATCCTTCTTGCCTCCGGGATCTTGGTGTAGGCTATGGAGCCAAACACCCTGAGATAACTCACGCTAGGCTTGTGAGTACTCTAAGCTTTGTGTGGTGTCTTTGTAGCAAGACTCTTGGTAGGACACCTATTGAGCAAATAGACTGCACACAATACCGCTTCTGCCCAGAATCTTTTGAGCATATTTTTATCCTTTAACATGCTTCTAGCCATGTTAAGAATAGTGCGGTTCTTCCTTTCAGCTACGCCGTTCAGTTGGGGAGTGTAGGCTGGTGTGAACTGATTTTCAATTCCTTGTTGTCTAAGGAATTCTTGGAAAGCTTCTACCGTATACTCTCATCCTTGATCTGATCGGAGTGACTTAATGTGATAGCCACTCTACTTCTCCACAAGAGCTTTGAACTCTTTGAATCTGTCGAATGCCTCCGACTTCCTTTTGAGGAAGTAGACCCAAGTCTTCCTGCTGTAGTCGTCGGTAAAGGTGAGGAAGTATCGATTTTGTCCATTTGAAATTGGTTTCAAAGGACCACATACGTCTGTGTGCACTAGCTGAAGCGGCGTGGTAAATCTCCAGTCAACTTGTTTTCCAAAGCTATTTCTGTGTTGCTTGCTCAAAACACAGCTCTCACATATCTCATTCGGATGGTAAATGTTGGGTAAGCCATACACCATCTTCTTGCTTCCCAACTGCTTCAAGCTTTCAAAATTTAAGTGTCCGTACCTCAAATGCCATAGCCAATCTTTGTTGTTGATAATCGCACTCAGACACTTTGGTGTATCGTGATGGATGGCGAGAGAGAACATCCGATTCTTTGCCATAGTGACTCGAATGACCAGCTTCCCTCGAGCGTCTGAGATCAGCATCTACTTGTTTGTAGGGCTAATCTAGTAACCTTTCTCCACGAGCTGTCCTAGGCTTAAGATATTGGTTTTCATATCTGGCACATAGTAGACATTGGAGATGAAAGCGTGATCTCCACCTTTCCGCTTGATCAAAACATCGCCTTTCCCTCGAACTGGAACTTTACAGAGATCGCTGAATGATATCTCTCCTTGAACTTTTTCATCAAGTTCAGTGAACAGATTCTTTCTGCTAGTCATGTGGTTGCTGGCTCCAAAGTCGAGGTACCAAACATCTTGGTCTTGGGTTGAGCTGTGTGCCATCAGCATCAACGATTCTCCGACAACTGGTTCCGCTTCTGCAAGATTAGCCTCCTCACTAACCTTCTCTGTCGGTGGTCTTGACCAACACTCGTTGCTATAGTGCCCAAACTTATGACAGTTATAGCACTCGATGTTTCTCTTGTCAATGATTTGACGGTTTTTCTTCATGGCTCTGCGTGGCTAAACTTTGAATCTTAGTAGAAGGAAACGGAAGCCTCGGAATTAAAAATAAACTGTGAGATCTAATTTATTTTCATTATTCGATTATGCTTTGAGTATTGGATGTTCTTCTGTGCCTATTTTCATGATTGTCTTGTTTAATCACTAGGAGGCCTACTAGTTTATTATTTGTTGCAATCTATTGCAGGATTAGATATCAAATCAGTAATTGTTTTATTCTTCTAATTTGTGAAGCAACTAAGATTTAATGATTTGCTGCGTTAGGAATTATTAGATCTTAGGAAGAACGTTAGACTAAATTAAATTCAATTGCTTGTGTTTCTGTTGTTTAGTTTCATCAATTTCTCTAATTCTTAAGGCTACTACTAGATTAAACCTTGAGTGTTTATCCTGAGTTGTTTAATAGTTAGGGTTAATGAGATTGCTTGTTTTCTGATTAACTATGACTAAGGAGAGATAGGAAAATAGTTCCAACGATGAATACTCAAATAGTGAATTGATATGCTTGTATCAATGATCAATTGTAAAATTCCGATAATGGATGTTGACTTAGACCAAAGTTTGTTCTTTTGATTGATTTCAACACTTTAATCTGAGTCGTTTCTTAGTTATTATTAAAATAGTTTTCATTATATCCAAACCCCTCCCCTCCCCCCCCCCCCAATCCTTGTTCACGCAACATAAAATTAGGCTAAACACTCTCCGTGGGAACGATCCTTACTCGCACAACTACATATTTGTTTTTGGGTATAGGATTTATTTTTGGGTGCCCGCGACAGCACATCAAATTTTGGCGCCGTTGTCGGGGAGTAATTCTAGTTAATTTTTGTGCTTCTTGTTATTTTTATTTCATTCAAAAATAATAATAATAGTAATAATAATAAATTATTTTCATTATTTTCATTACTCTAGATTTTTTTCCCTGAATTGTTTTTCAAGGTTGGTTAGAGTTTCCTTGAGTGTTTATGAATGTAACTCGATCTTCTAATCAAGGTGATTTGCAGTACGATCCAGAAGTAGAAAGAACTTTACACAGGTCAAGAAGCGAAGCTCGGAGAAATTCTGTAGAGAACGATCCAGCTCTTGATTCCTTATTTCCTAGCAATTCTGATAGAGGAGAGGAGGAAGTCATGGCTGGAAATCAAACTTTGAAAGAGCTTGCTGCCCCTGATCTGAATTAACAACCCTTACGCATAACATTCCCTACTTTAGATGTTCCTACTAACTTTGAATTAAAATATAGATTAATACATCTCTTGCCCACTTTTCATGGTCTTACAGGTGAAAATCCTCACAAGCATCTAAAGGAGTTCCATGTAGTATACACGAGTATGAAACCCACGGGGGTGACTGAAGAGCAAATTAAATTAAGAGTCTTTCCATTTTCTTTAAAGGATTCGGCTAAGGATTGACTCAATTATCTACCCTCCGAAAGTATTACCACATGGAACAAGATGAAAAGATTATTTTTGGAAAAATATTTCCCAGCTTCAAGGGTAGCCAACATTCGAAAAGAAAATTGTGGTGTAAGACAGCACAACGGAGAGTCCCTACACGAATACTGGGAACGTTTCAAGAAATTATGAGCAAGCTGTCCCCATCATCAAATTAGTGAGTAACTTCTTATTCAGTATTTCTATGAGGGCCTTCTACCCACTGATAAGAGCATAATTGATACTGCTAGTGGAGGAGCTTTGGTGGATAAAACTCTCGAGGCCGCAAGAAACTTGATTGCAAATATGGCGGCCAATTCTCAACAATTTGGCATTAGACTCGACACCTCACCTAAGCATGTCAATGAGGTAAATATTTCCTCCATTGAACAACAAATTGCGAGTCTAACTTCTCTTGTTCGTCAAATGGCAGTAGGTAATATACAAACGGTGAAGGCTTGTAGGATTTGTTCAGTAGCAAGGCATCCAACCGATATGTG